>VDFB02058242.1:361910081-362222716 GCA_007258455.2 Sequoia sempervirens | reverse complement strand
TAGATTCCATCTCAACTTTTAGAGTTGCATTTCCCTTGGATAGCTTTTCACATTATTTTGTTATTTCTTTTAGGGTTTGATTCAGATCGACATCATCCAGACCTTTGTTTTCTTTTTGCTTCAACTGATCACATAACTCCTTCCTCTTTTCCCTTGACTCATTTATCTTATCCTTCAATGATGAAATGAATTTTTCAGCATCTGCAAGATTTTCCTTTAATTCCATGAACTCCACTTTAGATTGATCAAGATCATCAAGTGCCACCATAAGCTATTGTTGAAGACCACTAGCATCCATTGTAATTCAAGATTCACCTAAAGCTATTAAAATTATGAAGAGAAACCAAATATGATACCGATTGTTGGACACTGGGAAAAGATTAGATTCCAGATCTCTTTATAGAATCACACTTCTGCTTTGCTTTGCACTGCTTAGCATACCAAAACTATTCTTCCCTCAAATAATTGATCTGCTCTTTTCACTCTCTTCTTGATACTACTATATTATATCTACTACCATGACTTTCATCTCACACCCAAAATGGTTTACCGATCTCCTTTATATACCCGCTAATTATAAATTCAATGTATGTCGGCCTCACAATAAAATATAATATTTTTGCTTATGTCGGCTCAAATATCTAATTAGGATAATTGATGTGTACCCACACAATTCAGCTAGACTATAGTAGGGACCCAAAACAAGATTTCAAACATAGGAAATAGAAAAATACATATATCCACGATACACCATATGAAACATGTCAGCCACAATGGAAAATAAAGCATGAAACATACTACCGAATCTCTTAACTTGAACTCCGACTTAATACTATACCACAAAAATCATCAGACGATAGTGTAAATGCTAAGAAATATTTCCTAGAGATCCATACCACGAAATAATGATCTGGAAAAGTGATCAGATCAACTTTCCATCTGGATGTCCTGTTCTTCATTCTTTCTACCGGTAGATTACAGAGTCTTAATTTCCTTGCCGGTATAAACAATGTTGATACTGTGGATCATACTGCTAACACTAGTTGCCATCAATGACAACACAAGTAGCCAAAAATGCTCTCTTAGAGCCATATGCCAATAGGGGTTTGACAAAGGAAAACCCCCCATTAGACCAACTCTTTTAAGCTATTTTGCATGGATTTTTTGAGATTCGAAATCGGGTTCCCATCATAAATTGTTGTGCAAGTGTCAAGGTACAGATCTAATTTTTGAGATTGTAGAAATAAGAAGAGGATTGATTCACTAGGCATGGAAAATGAGTCCACCATAAGATCTAGATTTGAGTTAGATGTAGTTGCAGATCCTCGGTTGTTAGAAAACAAGTTCTGTGCAGAAAAGTCATGATCTGGGACAGATTCACCAAAGGTGGCAAATGAGTCCCAGTCAGCCCAAGTTTTGATTTCATCAGCTTTTCAAATTGTTCTCCAATCCTCTATAGCTTTCCAGGTGCACATATTTTGAGAAACAACTTTTTTTTGGTTAAAAGTTACATTTTTGTTCATTATTTAAATCTTTTTGCATACAACACTGTGGTTTCAAAAATTGCATAAATATTAGCTTTTCATTCATTTTCATTCATCTAGATTAGTCCATTGCATTTAGTTAAGTTCATTTACATTAAAAAACATTGCATACATCCTAATTTGAGTGATACATTAGCATTTTTGGCCCTATCTCTCTCCTTTCAGGTGAAAAACCCTAGAAGTGCAAGAGTAGTCCATATGGTCCCAAAAATCTATGTTTCAGCTCCAAGTTTTTTACTTTATTTAGGAATTCACACCCCATGTGCATGAGAGCTTTGTGTTGTGCCAATGTGACTATGCAAAAATTTCCCATGAATGGAAGTCATTCAACCCTATGGACCTCCTCATGCACATGTTGGATAGCTCATGGCCTCGAGACACCAACTCTGAGGCTTATTGAAGTAATGGTTTCTTCAAACCTTTTGAGGTTGTACATTTTGAAAAAAAATTAGGCTATTTCCCTCACCATTTCATTTTTCTCACCTAAATCAAGTAGGGAAGCCACAAAGTATGAAGTAATATATGTGTTTACTTTATATATTCCACTAGCCTTGAGAAAATCAACACCTAGGATCATCTTCATCACTTTTAAGTCCCTTTCAATGGGGTGTTTCATTATCACCTTCAAAAGTTGGTCTATTATTGCTCCTATGAAGGCCATCTAGAGGTGTGAGCTTGTGATATGAATAGGAGTGTCTATGCTCAATTTACACACTAGACAATTATGTGTAGACACATAAAAATGACCTAGGCCCTCGAGCTATTTTTTTCTATGACAACCATACTTCTCCCTCACATAATCAAAGTATTAATTATTCCTCTATGATTATTTATATAAATAAATTAGATTTATTTATTTGAATACATCACTAATTAATCCTTATTCCCTCCAATTATTTAAAAACATTATTATTTATCCTTCAATCAAATACAATTATTCATTTAACCCACTTTGCATCCCACAAGGAAATAATTAAAACATTTATTTATTTCCTTTTTTCTTATTCCCATTTATGAATTAAATTATTATTTAATTCATAAGTCAAATTTCCTCAATAAATCAAATAATTTCTATTATTATTAGATTTTCAAACTACCTCATTTATTTTCCAAATCTTTTCCTTATCTCATTTATTCTCCACCATTGATTTAATTGCTTTCAACTAAATCTCAACCCTTCATTTCAAAGCATGCCCTAACTTTGACCTAATGTTTCCCTAACCCTAATGCTCCTCATCACATTAAATCTTGGCATTTGATCTTAGGTTTTAGTGAACTTCTAATCCAGGCTGTCGGTGTTTTTTCCAGCTAACCTTGGATTTTTCTAAAAGGTGGCCAAACTTTATGCTCAAAAATTGCCAAAAGTTAGTGGCCAACATGATGAATAGAGAATTATGAGGTCTCTATTCCTGCACTTTAGCCTCTGTAGGACAAAGGAGGGTATTCCTTACTATTTTCATGTGGTATATCAACTTTTCAAGAACAATTCAATACAAATTCATCCCTATTTGAGGAAAACACAAAAAAATCACTAAATATTTGGTAGGTCTTTAAGCGAATTAATATTTAAATTGCTAGGAATGTGGACGTATCTCAAACATACATTTCAGAATTGGAAATTTTTTAATAAGTATTGTTTTGATTCTAAATCCATGACTAGGTATGTTACTTGTTCATTTAATTGTATGAATCATGGGTAAATAAGTCAGTGCCTCATCAATTGGGTAAATGGAGTCAAATATGAAACAACATGTAATACACCAAGTCATTAACTCTGACATATATATGGACTATCTCTATAATGGCTTGCAATACAAAGACTCACATTATCCAAAACATTTACTTCTTATCAAATCCTCACAAATTCTCACACACCTATGAACTTTTCTAAGCATTCTAATTAAACCTTTAAGTTAAAGCAAAGAAATAAAGCCATGCATTCAATTGAACCATTGATGATAGATGAAATGATCTTTGATAATTTCATTTATGATATGTGAAAATGTACAAAAGGAGAGTATATGATCTAGAATTTATAATTTTTTCCCATATCAATACTCTATGTAAAGCAATTTAAGACTATTGCATAGATAACCTATACCCAAGACAATTTACTAGCAAATTCATCAAGCATTTTGCATTCTAATTTGCTTCCTATACTCGAATCCTACCTAGATGTACTAGACTTAAAATTTCAATCAAAACCCCCTACATTGAGCCATGAAATATATTTTATAACATAAGGAAGCGACAAAGCATCCAGCTCAAAATGTAATTACATTTCATGTTAATTTCAATATTCATTTCATTGGGGTTAATTTCACAAACCATTACATCTTTAATCATTCTTTGTCACGAGAAAAGAAAAAGGAAAAAAGGAGCACCAACCCATTTTTCAAAGCCACCATGCAAGCCTTCCAAAAGGCATCACCAAAATTGGCACATTCACCAACACCGAAATAACCACCATCAAAATCATCGACATAAACCCATGAAGCAACACCAACAAAATGAACTAATAGAACTAGCCACCTATAAGTCAAATCACCCAAAACCAAAAACCATTAGAAAAGGACATGGGTGTTACCTAGCCTTGTCAGCCATCGAGTAACCACCCTCACTGGGTCTTATGACATAGAGTGGAGTTGCAATAACAATATCGTCCTCAAAATCGCTATAAGGAACCAAAGAAGCATGACATTGACTAGGGCCAGAGCTAGCTCCTCCTTCTTCACTTGAAGAGCTATCAGAAACTAAGATAAGAGCAACGAGTTTCTCCAAACAAACGGTAGGACCTAAACTAGACCTCATTAATTCTTTCACAAACAAAGATCCCTTTTCTTTCATCTCAGCTAGTTTTTGTGACACAACTTTGTTGTTCAAAGGATAGGTGCTCCTAACAGCCACCTTTTCACATTTCCTACATGCACTCCTCTTTTTCTTCAGAACAATTGGCACCTCAGCGGGAGAGGTTTATCCTTAGGCATGTATGCAACTAGTTCCTGCATACTTAACCTTCAAGACCTCTAAATTGGTGCGATAGAAGTACTAGGCTCACTCATTTTTTTAGGATATAATGACAACTAGAGCCAGTTATGCAGAAGAACACAAACCACAATTTCCAGGAAATTCACACATATAGGAGTGAAAATACCCACAAATTTTAGTTGCAAAGAAAAGTTGAACTGCAATTAGCTATGCAACAATCATACACACCTACATACTAGAAGACACTATGCCACCACCTTTGCAATTCCTACACTCAAAACTTCTGCAATTATCTATCCAATAGTCACAACAATTAATTCTATGCTTTGGCAATTCATGAATGATGTGATCAAGTTACAACAAATCCTCATTAAATAGAGGAAGATAAAGCTAGTTGCAATTAATAGCCATCTCAGCTCGCTCGTGTGATCAGAAGGATCAAATACTACATGTTACATCTCCACCCTCGATCATCATGGATTTAAAACTTGATCAATGAGGCACATACTTATTTTGTGGATTGTACCCAGAAATAGCGAGGAGGTGCTTTAAAGCTAGCATGTATCAGTCTATATCCTTACCCAATCATCCTTGACTCATCTGCCATCGATCCTATTTATTGTGGTAAAATCCTAACCAAATCTCTAAAGCATCACCTATCACTAGTTCACAATCCATTTTGAGATCTCATCAAGCAATGGCCTTGGAGTCAACGATGGGATAATAACCATTGATTTGGTAGTGGGACAATCTTAGCCAAAGATCCTCATTTTACATTTCTCATCACAAGTTCCACATTTGTTAAGCCATCTCAACTAGCAATAAACTGAACCCACGTGGTGGGGAGGAACTCCACCCATTGGTGGTCGTGGGTTTCCTTTTGAATGACACAAACTAACCGAAAATAGTGCAAGGGCCTATGATGGGTTAAGGAATTAACCGCATCGCTCATCATAGGTTAACTTCTTGTGGAAACAATGAAACATTTAGTTGGTGATTGACTTCGGAACCAGTAATGAGTCAAGAATTCAACTACATCACTGGTCGCTTGTTACTTCCTAGCGATAGGACCACAACACACGATGGGTGATGAAGGTCCCTGGTTCTTCATAAAACCATGTATCACCCATCGCTAGTTATACTTTGGAAAAGAACACAACATGCAATGGGAAACAAAACACTAACCATGAACTCCATTAGCATTACAACAAGGAGTATATCGCTCATCGTGTGGTGAGCATGGGAATTTTAATCATAACTCGTGATGAGCGATAGCTTGGGAAAAACACACATAAAGGGTGCAAAAGCACACATGGGGATAAGTTGTTTATAAAAAGAGGTCCCGCCTAGGAATAATAGGTGGCTTGAATGATGGGTCCGATCAAAGAAGATAGCGGGAGTCATAAGATGCCAATTGATTAAAATGGTCACCTAGTGCATCCGGTTAATGAACGAACACAAGCCCATAAACAAGTTAAGTATACAAGTGAGTAAAGTGATAAAAACCTAAACCCTAGAAAAATTAAGGAAAAAGAGGTCAGAGGCTTGAAGATAGAACCAGTGGAACAATGAAAATTTAGGGTTCCACTAGTGGCTTTGATTGGGGATGTATGCCTCTTGTAGGCATAGCAAGAATCCAAATCTCTGATTTGAAGCAGACCATCAAGAAGAATAAGCATTATCATGGGGATATAGAATGTAACTCTCCTTTTCCATCACAAAAGTCTTCTCACCCATTCTTATTTACTTAATTTTCCAAATAGGAGACCTAATGGCCTCCCAAAGCTTAGAAGGAGCTCTTTCCTCTATCAAATATCCTATTTCTATTTCAATTTTAATGGATCAAGATCTGCATTGTGCACTTCTGAGCAACCTGTACCACCTAAACTAACATCATCTATTCCACTTACCATGAAGTTGTTCTGCTCATTATCATGTTGCATCACAAGCTCATCTAGATGAATTAGAAAGATAAAACTTTCATATTCCACCTAATCAAATATTGTGACATTACATTCAATTTTTTCATTAGATCGAAGGTCTTTAATAACACCTTGTTGTGTGCAATATTCAATTTCTCCCAAGATGTTTGAGGAATAGAATAAAAGTACAAAAGAATCTTCATTCTATCCTACCCCAATGTCTACTTCATTAGATGGAAATAGCTCCATGATAAGATCCATAAGGTGTGGAGCTTCTGCAAAAAAAATGAGTGCACACTCATACTAATCAACATTATGCTTGATGCCAATTTCTCCCCTTGGTTCCCTTTCGCATGAATTAAACAATCCTATAACATTTTCATAATTTGGAGGTTCAACAAACTGTGTCTCATCAACACTAGCACTGCATTCAATATTTCTATCTTCATCTTTGGTGTCTTCTCCATGTGGGTAACCATAACCTTTCTCACATGATTGAGTAATTTTTGAACCAACATTATATCCCTTAAAGGAAAAATCAAAATATTTGGTATTAGGCTTACCTTCCCCACCTACTATTTCAACTATATCATGTCCTTCATATGTGCAAGTAATACCTACCAAGCACTCATCAGAGTCTTCAAAAAAAGGTGGATTATTCCTAATCTAGTAGGAAACATTATTTGTTATCTCACATACTGATAAGAGCTCTTCATATAAGGGATTTTCCCACAACCTCATTATCATTAGAGAAGAATCTACCTTCTTAGTCTGAAATTCAAAATCCTCCATATCACCATTATATTCAAAATCATCACAATCACTGGAAAAAAATGTAGATGAATTCCCCATTCTATCCATATCACCAATATTTAACCCCTTCAAATCACATTCTAAGAATTCATTATTAGATAAATCAGCAAGGTGATGAATATCATTAATGTTTGTTGACATTAATTCAAAGTTCATGTGATTATCACAATGTGCAATTTTCCCGTTTAATAACGAAAATCTTTTATTGTACAAAAGTACCTCATACTCCTCTTCATGTGTACTTGAATTTTCCTCTACTTCATAAGATCAATCAGGAACAATAGGGCCAGAAGAATGTTCATCATTTTTAGCTTCATAATTAGTACCAACATACTGAATACATATGTTCTTATCTTCAAGTTCTTCATCATTCACCAAATTGATATGCTCCATTCAGGACAAACCCACATTACATTCCAAATATGCATTAATTGTAACCTGATAATCTATTAGGGGACAAGTGACTTCATCAACATTCATATCACTACATTCTCCAGGTGGAGAAAACACCTCTAGATCATCCTTACAGGAGCATTCATAAGCATCATAACAATAGTCAAGTTGGTTGTTGGTATATTCCTCATCACAAGAAAAATAATCATTATACAAGACATGTTCAGAGTTTGAAGCAATCCCTTGAACATATATCTTCAATATCTTGCTTATTTATTTGTGATGGAATGCAATCAACCTTAGTATCATTCTCACTAACCAATACATGACATGAAATGACACCAAACATCTCTTTTGCCTCTCCTTCTCCTGAAACATCACTAGGAAAACATTCACACATATTCAACTTATTATTTTCCCATGTATCTTTTCCTTTAACATTACCATGTTGCTCTACCTTTTGACTCTTTTCAAAATGATAATTACTGGCATTATCTTGGGAATCCATGTTTTGTGCACGTCCACATTTTACAAATTCCATAGCCTTCATCTAGTTAGGTATTTGAGCAAAACTACGAGGCTTCAATCTTTATGCAAAGCACTCAACCCAAATTCATAAATTTCACAAAACAAATCAATGCACTCAGAATCTTCGAGTCTAAAAATGAGAGGGACTTCTATCAAGGCATCCAAAAACCTCAAAAATAGTTCATATGATGATTCTCCATCACACCTCTACATTTTATACAAATTTTCAACACAAGACTTTTAAACAACATTGCTCAAACTATGTTTACTCTTGGCTTGGGGTTTACTATAATCTACACATGCTAACAATCAGGAAACCATAGTGTCAAAGGTATTGTCATCTTCGAAATCATTTCTGAATTTTAATGCTTGAGTTTTCCCTACATGAGGTGCACTTGGGTGGCCAATACTCATAGCCTTATGTCCTTACATCATTGAGTACTTCAAATTGTTCTCAATATCCATGGCACTTTGATATTCCTGATGCAATGTTGTAGGCTCTTTATCCCTCAATAGATAACTCATCTTACTATCAAATGCACCAAGGTACATAATCAAGCATTCAACATCATTTGGTATAATATTTTTAGGGATATCCTTTTTAGCTCTTGTAAATTTGAGATTAAAAGAAGGGATTAATTCATCTTTCTATCTCTGAATTTGTATGAAATTTCTCCTCACTTCACTTGGATTCACCCTTTCACCAAATTGTTCCATGAAAATTGTCTTAAGTTCATTCCAAGAGTATATAGAGGACAATGGTAAGAAAGATAACCAGTCTCTTGCATCCCCTTTCAAGGACTGCACAAAAAATTTCATAATCACATCTTCAAAATCCACTTCATAATCTCCCATTAAATCTCCAAACTCCTGCAAATGTTTGTTTGCTGACTAGACTTCTCTCCACTAAATTTTGGTATCTTGTCCCTGATCTTGGGTGGGAAAATGTATGGAAAGCCACAAATATTACTGAAATTTATGAGCCTGTACCTTTCAGTACTAAAATTCCTTTGACGTGATAGGGGGTACTCATCATCTGTCATTACATTTATGTTTAGGTCTAGATATACAATTTGACAAGAAATTTGATTCTATCCTTCGCAAATTTTTCCATTGTTATCAAAGGTAACTCAAATTCTTTTTATTCTTAAGAGAAAAATCCTTTATGATGCAAATTTTCTAATTCAAGTTTGCATTTTGCTATTCAACAAGCGAGATTCATGAATATGATAGATTTCAACATCCATTTCAACTTCACTATAAGATTATGAAAAGATATCATTCCTTTCCCTATCCTAGTGT
This sequence comes from Sequoia sempervirens, assembly GCA_007258455.2. Lineage (NCBI taxonomy): Eukaryota > Viridiplantae > Streptophyta > Pinopsida > Cupressales > Cupressaceae > Sequoia > Sequoia sempervirens. Next base: position 362,213,226 of record VDFB02058242.1, on the reverse strand, counting down.
TGTTTTCACCAAATTAGGAAGCATTCATGTCCTATATCTTGAAAATTCCCAAAAAATATCTACAAATATAATGATATTTCCTCAGATTCATGACAATACTTGGAGTTTCAAAGCATATTTTCACCTTTGATCTTGAAGTGTGCAGATCTAAAGTGTTATAATATTCTTTTTTAGGTTCTTTGAATCAGAGTCGCCACCCCTTCTTTAGAGGATTATGCTTCAAAACATATTGAAGTGTTTTCAAGGTGGATATAATTATGGGTTTTCTCCACCAGCGGAATCACCTTTAAATCTTTCAAACATGGCTGCTACTAACACATCCACTAGGTTCAAGAATTACACACTATATGAACTGAACATTCAGATTTATCACACCATTTGACTCTATAATAAAAAAATTTGCAAATAGAGAATGAAAATGTCCCCAGCAGAGTCACCATTTCAATTGGTTTTTTTTCTAGCTAACCTTGGAATTTTCTAAAAGGTGGCCAACCTTTATGTTCAAAAATTGCCAGAAGTTAGTGGCCAACATGACAAATAGAGAATTATGAGGTCTCTATTCCTACACTTTAGGCTCTATAGGACCAAGGATGGTATTCCTTATAGTGTTCATGTGGTATATCAACTTTTCAAGAACACTTCAATATAGATTCATCCTTATTTGAGGCAAACACACAAAATTCACTAAAGATTTGGAAAGTCTTTAAGTGAATTAATGTCTAAATTGCTAGGAATGCAGGCGTATCTCAAAGTACATTTTAGAATTGGAATTTTTTTAATAAGTATTGTTCTAATTCTAAATACATGACTAGGTATGTTACTTGTTCATTTAATTGCATGAATTATTGGTAAATAAGCCAATTCCTCATCAATTGGGTAAATGGATTCAAATATGAAACAACTAGTAATACACCAATTCATTAACTCTAGCATATATACAGACTATCTCTGTAATGGCTTGCAATACAAAGACTCACATTATCTAAAAAATTTAATTCTTATCAAATCTTCATAAATGCTCACACACCCATGACCTTTTCTAAGCATTCTAATTAATCCTTTGAGTTAAACCAAAGAAATAAAGCCACACATTCAATTGAACCATTGACGATAGAGAAAATGATCTTTGATAAATTTATTTATGATCTATGAAAATGTACAAAAGGAGAGTATATGATCTGGAATTTGTAATTTGTTCCCATATCAGTAATCTATGTAAAACCATTTAAGACTATTACATGCATAACCTATACCCAAGATATTTTATTGGAAAATTCATCAAGCATTCTACATTCTAATTTTCTTCCTATACTCAAATCCTACCTAGTGATACTGAACTAAAAATTTCAATCAAAACCCCCTAAATTGAGCCATGAAATCCCTTTTATAACACAAGGGAGCAACAAAGCATCTGGCTCAAAATTTAATTAAATTTCATGTTAATTTCAAAATTCATTTCGTCGGGACTAGTTTCCCAACCCATTACATCTTTAATCATTCTTTGTCAGGAGAAAAGAAAAGGAAAAAAGGAGTGCCACCCCATTTTTCGAAGCCACCACACACACCTTCCAAATGGCATCACCAAAATTGACATGTTCACCAACACTGGAATAACCACCATCGCAATCATCGACATGAACCCATGAACCACCGCCAACAAAACAAACTGATAGAACTAGCCACCTAGAAGCCAAATCACTACAACACCAAAAACCCAAAACCATTAGAAAAGGACATAGGTGTTACCTGGCCTTGTCAACCACCAAGTAACCACCCTCACTAGGTATTATGATAGAGAGTGGAGTTTCAATAAAAATCTCATCCTCTGAATCACTATAAGGCACCAAAGAAGCATGGGATTGACTAGGGCTAGGGCTAGATCCTCCTTCTTCACTTGAAGAGATATCAAAAACTAAGATAGGAGCAGGGGGTTTCTCTGAACAAACCCTAGGACCTGAACCAGACCTTGTTAATTCTTTCGCAAACAAAGATCCCTTTTCTTTCATCTCAGTTGGTTTTTGCGACACAAATCTGCTTCTCAGGGCATAGGTGCTCCTAATAGCCACCTTTTCACATTTCCTTTGTGAACTCCTCTTTTTCTTTGGAACAATTGGCACCTTAGATGGGAGAGGTTTATCCTCATGCACATATGCAACTAGTTCTTGCATACTCAACCTTTGAGACCTCTGAGTTGGTGCGATAGGAGTACTAGGCTTACTCATTTTTTTGGGATATAATGTCAACCAGAGCTAGTTATGCAGAAGAACAAAAACCATAGTTTCCAGGAAATTCACATATATAGGCAACAAAAACACCCATGAATTTCCATTGCAGAGAAAAACTTAACCACAATTAGCAATGCAACAAGAATACGCACGTACATACCAAAAGAAACTATGCCACCACCTTTGCAATACCTATGCTCAAAACTTCTACAATTATGTCTCCAGTAGTCACAACAATTAATTTTGTGCTCTGGAAATTCATGAATCATGTGATCAAGCTACAACAAATCCTCATTAAATAGAGGAAGATAAAGCCAGTTGTAATTAATAGCCATCTCAGCTCACTCGCATGAGAAAAAGGATCAACTACTGCATGTTACATCTCCACCATCGATCACCATGGATTTAAAACTTGATCAATGAGGCACATTAAGAGTCACCACTTGCTTTTTGGATCATACCAAGAAATAATGAGGTTCTTTCAAGCTGCCACATATCTATCTATATCCTTATCCAATCATCCTTGACTCATCTATTGTTGATCCTATTGATTGTTGTAAAATCTTGACCACATCTCTAAAGCATCACCCGTTGCTAGTTCACAATCCATTTTGAGATCTCATCAAGCAATGGCCTTGAAGCCAACAATGAGATAATAACCATTGATTTTTTTGTGGGACGATCTTAGCCAAATATCCTCATTTTACATCTCTCATCATGAGTTCCACCTCTGTTAAGCCATCTCAATGAGTGATAAACTGAACCCACATGATGGGGAGGAACTCCACCCATCGGTGATCATGGGTTTCCTTTTGAATGACATGAGCTAACTGACAATAGTGCAAGGGCTAGCGATGGGTTAAGGAATTAGCCATATTTCTCATCATGGATTAATTTCTTGTGGGGGAAATGAAACATTCGGTTGGTGATTGACTTTGGAACTGGTGATGAGTCAAGAATTCGACTGCATTGCTAGTCATTTGCTACTTCCCAGTGGTAGGACCAAAACATGTATTGGGTGATGAAGGTCCCTGATTCTTCATAAAGCCATGTATCACCTATCATTGGTTATCCTTTGGAAGAGAGAACACAACATGTGACAAGTGATGAAACACTAACCATGAAATCCATTGGTGTTACAATAGGGAGTATATCGCTCATCATGTGATGAGCATGGGAATTTTAACCATAACTCGTGATGAGCAGTAGCTTGGGAACAACACACATAAAGGGTGCAAAAGCACATGTGGGGATAAGTTGTTCATAAAAAGGGGGCCCACCTAGGCATAATAGGTGGTTTGAATGATGGGGCTGGTCAAAGATGATAGTGGGATCCATAAGATGCCACTTGATTAAAATGGTGACCTAGTGTAGCCAGTCAATGAATGAACACAAGCCCATAAAAGGGTTAAGGATACAAGTGAGTAAAGTGATAAAACCCTAAACCTTGGAAACATTAAAGAAAAAGAGGTCACAAGCTTGAAGATAGAACCAGTGGAACAATACAAATTTAGGGTTCCACCATTGGCCATCCATTCTCAATTTGACATTCTTTAAAAGGAGTCTCTCTCTAGCCATTTTTTTAGACATACACATTAAGTTATTTTCAGCAATACACACATAGCATGCTTGAGAACTCTAAGTACTTGAGCACTCATAATACTTCAATATCTTGCTTGTATTAGGCATAGGTCATAGTTGCACTTCAATCTAAGGACAATCATACCATTTGTAGCAAGATGGAGAAAGCCAATAGAGGTCATTCAATGGAGGCATGAAGACCAGGTGATATTGTTTCAGTACTTTTATGCTTCTTGCTTTCATTGTTCTCTATTGTTGTTAGGGGTTTAAGTTATTATGCTACTTGCAATTAACCTAAAAATTTCTCCCTGGTTGCATTTGGTGAACCTAACTCATGTGTCTATTTCATAATGCATGCTCCCTAATATAATTTTTTTCTCAAACATTTTTTATGGGCCATTAGCTTCATCTTCTTTTATCATATCAATATTAGTGCATATAATAGATCAAAGTGAATATACTATTTATCTCATGACAGTGTTTCATTTTCTCTCTATCTGGTAGGTAATAATACAAGATTTTAGTCAAGATGCAAAACGTTTCTTCCTTGTAGGATTTTCAAGAATACTAGCTTAAATAAATGTGGAATCACATGTATATGAATGCCATCATTCATAAATTTTAAGTAAATATTTTGAGTCTTTCATTTTGATGGTTTTATTTTCTTAATATACTACTGTTATAAATAATTTTTCGGCACTTTTAGGCTCGCAAAGGTTTCAAGGATGCATTAATCAATCGTTTATCCAGTTGATGTGGCTCTCCAATGATGTTTGGCCCTCACTAAGTAATGTCCCATGCCCTTTGATGATTGATGTTCCCTCTAAAAGCACCTGGCTCTAAGTTTATAGCTCCAGTAGATGAATCCATCTATACGCCATACATCGTTCTCTAAGTTTATAGCTCTTCAAATTGAAAAGCCACATCTTTAGAAATAGTTTCGAATGGAATTTGAGTTGATAATATATTTCTGTTCTAAGGATTGCCTTCTATTGACCTCAGTCTAAGTCACTAGACTCTATTCATAGGCTCAAACCATAAACATTTTTCTAAATGAGCAATGAACGATAATCTTTAGAGCAAACATAAGTAATGATTCTTAGGTAATGTATGATCTCCAACTCAAGGAAATTTAAAAACTTACATGATATTTTTTGGGTGAAGTGTATAAGTCAACCAACCCGACACTCTCCCATATGAGAAGGTCTGAGTCTAATATAATCATCGATACTTGATAAGACCATTCAATAATACAAAAATCATGAATTTTAATGCTTTACTCCATATGCCGATTGTTGGTCAATCAACTTGCCATCCTGTTGACATCTATTTGTAACTTAAAAATAAAAACTAAATCAAAATTTAAAACTAAATCAAAATTAAAATTAATCTAAATTAATTAAATTAATTCTAATGCTTATTAATTCTTAAAACAATTTATCGAAACTAAATCAAAGCCTAAAACAAAAATCAAAGTTAAAAAAAACTAAATCTAAATTAATTAAACAAAGTTAATATTGACCTAAAAAGATTAAAAATTTACAAAATCCTAACTAAACAAAAGTTTTCAAATATTAGTTTTCTTTTTACTCTAATTTTCTAATTTGGGGTTAATTCTGTTAGTTTGATTTTTGTGTAGGTTTGAGTGACAAAGATTTGGACATTCAAATTTCACTTGTAAAAGATAATTTTGATTCAATTGATTGTTGTTAAATATTAGTTTTCTATTTTGGGGTTAATTTTGCTAGTTTGACTTTTGTGTAGGTTTGAGTGACCAAGATTTGAACATTCAACTTTCTCTTGTCAAAGACAATTTTGATTAAATTGATTGTTGTTAGTTAGATTAGATTAATTTTGTCAAATATTAGTTTTCTTTTTACTCTAGTTTTCTATTTTGGGGTTAATTTTGTTGGTTTGATTTGTTTGTAGGTTCAAATAATCACAATTTGAAATTTAAAACCTCAACTGTCATTTTTCAAAGATTGGAGGCTCAAAACTACTAATCGTACTTTGCAGGGCTCTTGCTTTAGCTTGCTTTATCTTGAGTGCCCTTTTCACATAGCATGATTAGTGGGCCTAAAAAAGAGCTTGAGTGCTTGATTTAACATCATAAGTGGGTTTAACATTTACTAGTGCTTGCATTGTCTTGTGGTTTGCATTTTGTTTCTAGGTGTGTATGTGCTTCTCTAGTGCTATTTGGAAATATTGAGAATCAAAAACATCTTTAGACATTTTTAATTACCACCCACACATTTGGATTTTGGAATTAAAATGAACATTATGTGAGTGTGAGGCAAAGGTGTTTGTGTATGCACTCCCCTTGCACTTCATGCAATATTGGGTGATCAAAAACATCTTTGTCTTGATTTTTTTCCCTTTAGAAGGGCCGACCTCGCAAGAGTGAATTACTCCAACCACTTTTTTGCTCGGGTTAGTATATAAAAGGATAAGACTAAACTATCAATTCATCATGGTATGTAGGCCTTAGTTGTGTAGTGTCATTTGAAACAAGGTACCTACCTTTTTCTTTTAAAGGTATAAGAGCCCCTAGTAGAGTGATTAAATCCTTAAGTGGCTTGCTAGACGCTCGTGAGGTGCCATGTCCTAGAGTATTCACTAGAACCCTCTTGTTTTTGGAAGCCTCACCTTTCAATTATTGCTTGGTATAGTGATGGGTACAATATCATGCCTAAAAATACTCACTACTAACTCCCTTGAGTAGAGATAGAAAATTCCTCTTTGGGAAATTCAAAGTTGGTGAGCCTTAGAAGTTAGTGCACTGTAAGGGGGAGCTTGTGCCACCAAACTTCTAAGCTATTCGCTCTTGAGAAGGAGAGGTGTTCAACACTGATCTAGGATACCAAGTATACAATCCCTTTCCAATTAGGATTGTGCATGTTTTTCAAATTGCATGTATCAAACAACCCAAGAAAAGACAAAGTGTTTTCCATAGTGTTTGTTGAATTAATAGAAAAACAAATACCTCTAACAATTGGAAAACCACAAGAAGACTAGAAACAAATTCACAAATTGGTTAAAATTGCAGAAAATCCTGGTCAAAATTGCAGAAAAAACAAACTTTGTTCATAGTGAAACACAATTGACTATCTTGAAACGCGTCTGCTCAATCTGAAACACAATTGCTAATAAATGATGCATATATTAAACCTGCAACACAATTGATTGTCTTGAATCACAACTTCCTATCACTCAGAAAAACAACTATCATTGTCACAACCTAAGGTCAAACCTTCAATAGCTATCTCTGATTACCTTCTTACAATGATCTCTATACAAAAACTATAAATATTTACTCAAATAGTCCACCATTACACCTTTAGGTTTGTCATTTAGTCTTAGCAATAGGCATACCATTGCAAAATTTCTTTGCATTTTAGGATTCCTAATCACTTTCAACTTAGCCAAAATCTTAGGTCCTTATCTTTGTAGATTTCATAATAGGCCAATTTTCCATACCTTGTGTAAACCATTTCTTCAAGAACAAAAAATTTCATTGACCAAGTCACTTGTTACACTTATAGTCTTTGTCATTTTGGGTGAGTCTTTTCCAACTCATAAGTCTAGATTGTGAACTCACTTGGTCTCCTAGTCATTTCACTTGGTATCACATAAGGTCCTTTGGCAATTAAAATTGAAGCAATGGCTAAACTCTGGATGGTTAGTAACCTTTTCCTAAATCTCCCAAAGTTGATCACCTTTAGAGCTTGCTTAGACCTTGCATTTAGAACACTTCCTTTAACATATCTTTGCATTAATCATTTCCCTTAGAAAATTTGCATCCCTCATAAACATTATTGTCACTTCACATTGGACATCTATCATCCTCCTTAGGAAATATTGACTCCTTATTTCTTATTCAAAAATGACCAAAAACATAGTTGCATAAGCATTGCCACTTTATATCCAAAATTTCCAAAAGCATAGACTTAGAGTCATATCATTTCCATCATTAGACCTAGTCCCATATCATTTTCATTTTACCTTGTTTGAGAAAACCTTACATGGTTGAGACTATATTACAAAAAAAGGAGAAGAGACATGGACCCCTTTGGACACGAAGATGACCTTTATAACCATACTAGAGACATGAACCAAAATGCTACCTCACAAAAAATTCACAACAATACCAACATGGGATCTACCTCCAACAACCCCTTCAATGACACAAACATTAGACATATATCACACAAAAATCCTTTTTAGCAATTCATTTAAAGAGACCCCAAAGGAAATGTGTTTGTAGAAGATGTAGAGGTTGTTGCCCAAAATCTAGATGTATCTTTTTTTGTAGATGAATTAATCATGCTAGATCCACAACGCTAGTTAGCCAAAATCTTGCATGAAGGGGTTAGATTACCACATGGATTTGATGTCAACACCTTGATAGCCACATCACCTAGTCATGACACACAAACTAGTCAAGTTCCCTCAACGCCACAACATAATGCTACCCCTACTTATAGTGGCACCACAACTAAAAGTACAACAAAAATGATGAAAGCAACATTTTCTTTTGGGGCACCTACTACATCACAAACCACGTCACAATCAATGCCACAAGTTTCTCAAAGTATGTCACAAACTATTGGATCAACATTTTCAACATTTGGATAATCATCCAATGCCTTGGGGACATCTTCATTCAATCCTTTCACAAGAAGCAAAACAAGAAGAATTTCCATTCAAGGACCCCAACCCAACATCAATACCACATCACAAGGTCCTCAAATCATCACCAAAATTAGTGGCCATGAAGGTGATCAAATCAACACAAACACTAGTGGCCCCCAAATACAAAACATGAACTTCTCATATGGTCATATCCCGCAAATTGGATAAGGAAATAAAATGTTACAACCCATGAACATGTCACAAATAGGTCACATCCCACTTGGTCATCAAAACAAACATGGACAAAAGATTCCTCAAATGTAATTCAATACTGTTGGATCACATATCTCAACATACTCTTCCCATATTCATACATAAGCTCAACATCAACACATTCCAACTCAAAATATATCATCACAACAAATGGGAATGAATGGGATACCTATCACCACCCTATGTGATGCCATCAATAATCCAATAGCGGATGCATTGACTACACAATTAGCTTCCTTAAAAAAGAAAGTAGAAGACATGAAGCTATCAAAAATAAGCCTCATACATCCTTTGACTTGCATCCATATCCATTTGAAACAAATTTATACATGCCACCATTTCCTATAGGATATGTGTTCCTAACTTTCTCTAAGTACAAAGGAAAGAAAAACCCTATTAAGCACATAAGGGAATTCACAACCAGTTGTGTAGACATGGCACATGAAGAAAATTATTTGATGAGACTTTTTCCTAGGAGTCTTGTAGGTCCTACACTCGATTGGTTCACACTTTTCCCTAAAGGGATAAGATCATGGGACAAACTTGCAAATTTTTTTTTAGAGAACTTTAAAATTCCCTCATCCAAAAAGTTGAACTTAAGTACCCTAGTAAGAACACAAACATAAACATGACGTATGACAGGAACAAGTATTGGGCAAAGAAAAAACATGTTACCAATGATGATGCCATCGACACTAAGGAAGTGAATAAAATAGGTGCCACAATCACACTCAGGGGATCTCAACCAAAAAATAATCCCCCATCTATCCTAACACCCACTACAAATGTTTTCCAAAGAAACCAAGCCCAATGTCAACAAAGACAATCCAAACAATTCCCAATGTGATGCACTTAGACACCCTTGGGAGAACCTATTGAAGTTGTCCTTAAAAAATTTGTCCAAAATAATATCATAACAAATTTGCAAAAACCTAAATCATATGATCCAAGAAAATTTAAACCATCATGGTGGGATGACAACACCTTCTATGATTACCGTAGAGTAAAAGGACACAAAACATCATCCTGCAAACAATTGCGAAACAGTATACAAGATTTAATTGAGAACAAAGACATTGCAATTAATGACCAGCAATACTCTTCTAATACTGACCATACCATCCATAAAAACCCACTTCAAAATCATGGTCTGGGAAACACCTCCTCATCAAGTAAAAAGACTAATAACAAGGCTAACTACACTTGTGCTACCTTTGACTACTCAAGTGGACCTATAATCAATCACCTTCGAGCTGCCAATGAATATGTCAATACTATCACTATAAAAAAGACTCCTGAATGCAACGTCACCACTCGTCGAGCCAAAATAATGATACTTGGCCCTTCTGCTAAGCAACCACGACCTAAAGGAAATTTAACCTTGTTGATCAATTGGGTAAAACTCCTGCTCAAATTTCCATACTTGAACTTTTGCGCATCTTTCCCACACATAAAGCTATCCTTTACAAGGCCTTAAAAGAGACTTCAATCCCCAACAACATTGATGTCAATCACTTGAAGCTATGGTTGGATGTTTGGCTAATTCCCACTAGGTCACCTTCTCATACCAAGATTACTCCACGCTTAAGCCATACCATAATGATGCATTACACATTAAGGTTTTCATTCACAAACACAAGGTCAGATGAGTCTTAGTAGATGGAAGAGCTGGATTGAACATATGCTCCCTAAAGTTAGTCAAGGCACTAGGCTTCTTTGATGCATGTGTAGATGCCACTAAAATTATTGTAATTAAATCATATGATGATGAGGAATTCTCTTCTAAGGGCATTATCACACTCCCTATTCGTTTTGGGCCAACAATCATAGATGCCACATGTCAAGTTCTAGATATTGAATTTCCCTACAACATCCTCGTTGGTCGAACTTGGATTCACAAATTCAAGGTCGTACCCTCCACATATCACCAATGTCTAAAGTTTCCCTATAACAACACTCAAATTACCATAGTCGGTGATCCTGACCCCTCTCAATATTGCGCCAACTTAAGGGGAATTTCCAAACATCAAGTACCTATTAATCATGAAGCTTGAACATCCTCCTCATCCCTATGCATTGATCCATCTACACTTAACAAGTCATCCACTTCCACTACTTTAACCTCCACCATACCATACACTTCGACCATTCCAACCATTGATTTGAATATCAAGTTCTAGGACATAGGATGTGGAGTATAAAATGAACACCACTTATTGCATCTCACAGTTGCCCAAGTCTCTGAAAATTTATGGTGGACCGTGCTTCAGATTAGAACCTAAGGTTTTCTATAAAGTTCCTTCCATTACCACCTTCATAAAATGGGGAGAGGTAAACAAAGAAGATATTGATGATATTTCAGCTTCGATCTATGAAGACGAGAAAGATCTGTCACCATTACCAGTACAACAATATGGAAAAGGCTTTGATATAATGAAGGAGAAAGGATATGATGGAGTTAGTGGTCTTGGAATAAACAAAATTGGATGGAGAAAACCCTTAATGCCAACTACAAGACAAAAGAATCAAGAGTTAGGTTTTAAGCCAATCATGATTGACGCTCCACGTGTTGGTTTTTTTTACAACGAACCAATCATGTCTCAATAAGTACCTATGAGCTTGTCGGGCTCTATTTTTGAATATCTGCTAGACAACTGGCCAACTGACAAGATATGGCATCAATTAATTTATCTCCTACACTTTGGGCTCTACAAAACTCGGGAGGGTAATCCCACAATGTAAATTATACTATTATTTGAGACAATTCATGTGTACAATGTATATTTAAGAAGATGTATTCTCATCCATAGCTAATAAGATGAAATTACTCAAGAAGTTGGCAATTCCTCGAACAAACTACAAACCTTAAGCCATGAATACCAAGACAACGCAAACACCATAAATTCAAGATAGTTCGATGATTATTTTAAAAGATTGTTCTTAGGTTGGATAACTGGGATCAGGAACATATTCAAATGATTTATGATCAGTGCCATTATCTATGGGCTAGGAGTCTAAGCAAATTAAAATATAAGGGACATTTAATTCTGGACATTCAAGATCTATGCAATATCACTTAACAATTCACAAATCAGTAACCAAATTCTAAAGACTACTTATCATATCCCTAGATCTTGCATAAGAATTCATGATTTGATTTAAGTGATTTAACTTCTTCTGTGAACAAGAGCTAAAATCAAAACACATATAAAAGTATGAAACAATGATAATTAATGAAATGATCTTTGATCAATATTTTCATTAATAATTCGTATACATAATCAAAATGGAGAGACTATAGACTTGGAAAATATCCATTATCATTCTGATATATCCAGACACCATACATTTGACAAAATATGCTACCTAGACTCAAAACATTCGATAAAGACTAAACATATTATCTTTGTGTCCTTAATTATCACAATATAGCTACAGTATTCAACAAAAGACTCGTACAAATGGCCATGAATTCCCTTTTATGGAATAAGGGAGAAAAAACAAGCTTCAGGCCAAGTGTAGACATGTCACAATAGGATTGGACCGCAGGAAGACAAATTCCACAATTTAGTTATATTTACATTTATCAAAGTGGAGGGAATTCATAGAAGACAAAGTTTATTTGCACTCGTTATGAGGATCAACTTTGTCCTCCAAAAGAACATGTCAAAAAGGATAACCATCTTCATATCATTACCTTGATTTCATCGAAAAAAATTAAAAACTAACATGGATTAAAAAATGAGTTAGCATTTCAGTCAGCATTCCACATCACTAATAATTTAATAAATTTCTGTGAAACATATGTTTAATACACTTGTAACTTCTATGGCCAGACCTGTACAATACTTGACCCAGTATATGTTTCACATTTCAAATCATAAACCAAATTTTCCAACATACCACATCCCCCATTCTTCATACTCTTCTTCAGATGGCCAATCACACTCCATAATTTCATCCATGGCTTTTTTGTAAGGGGCGTACTTAGTTACCACTGTATTGGATTCTCTGTCGCAATCCTCTAGAAAACTAATAAGAAATGTAAACCTCTCCAAGGTGTCATTGAAGAGATTAATATTAACCTCCTTGCATATTTCATTTACCTGGGAATGAATAACCTCATCCATTTCCTTTTCCACTCATCCAATGGCTTCAGTTCATAATTATTGACTTCAATATCTAGAAATGGTCACAGATCAGTATGACTGTATTGAGATAACAATTCTATTATCCTCTGCTCAAGTGGGGCTGCATACCCTTGAAACTTTTTCTCACTCAATCTACATACAAAATCATAAACTGGTTGCACCAACGGGTACTTATCTTCATGTTGACCAGCTCCCACTAATATTAATGACAATCTCTTAGATCTTGCAACCCATTTATTTAAGGTTGGTATGGCCAACAACTTATCCTTTTTAGATAGTCTCATTGCATGTAACATCAGAGCATAGTTGTCATGCACGCCATTGAGTCTAGCTTGAATCTTCTCAATTATATGCTTTAATGCAGTGCAAACAAATTTTGATATATTCTCATACATTGGGATTTTTCCAATAGCTTCTTGTATATTTCAATTTTAAAAAGAAATTTCTCTCTATCAAATGAGCTAGAACATGATTCACTTTACTCTTCCACTTCAATTGATTGTTCTTCCCGACTATATGGTACTATTGCTAAGGCTTGGCTATTAAATGAATGATGCACATATGCCATTAGAGAAGCTTAAGGTAGGTGTCTCGAGCTAGGCTAACCCCACTCTCTCTATACCTCCTCTTTTTGTTTATTTGGAGCCAATTCAGTTTCTAATGTGGCTACCTTATATTGGATTTTATCATAATCACCCAAAAGTTCTCTGTATTTAGTTCTAAGGTTATCTCTTTCTAGGGTGAGACCCTCAACTGTCGATCAAGTAAACCTAGCCACATTTACAACCATGTATGCAGCTTCCAAAGCTGGAGTATTAGCAACTCTTTTTACAAGCAATTGTCCACTCAAATCTAATGGTTCTGCTAAAATCGGTTTCCTCGAACCTAAAGACAATGACCATATCGCCAATGCCTCCCAATCTTCACTAAAAGCTAAACCTCTAAGTGCCATTTCTAGTTCTTCTTCATTTTTTACAAGAGGCCTTTCAACCCTTCTCAAGGCATCTAGCACAATAGCGTTAACAATATTCCATTCTCGTAACAACAACACACCACTCTTCTTTACCAGTTCTCTGCCCTCTTGGGCATTAATCCTTTTAAACTCATTTCTCATAATGCTTCTTACATTTTCCTGGATAATATTTTTAGGCAATTAAGGGTGCAATATTCCTTTCTATGGCAACCTTCTCTACATACTTTGCAATCTTGGATTTCCACCAGAAATCTTGAAATGTTGAGGTTTCAATGAAAGAGTCATCTTCCATGAACTCTTTACTAGCTTCTACCCTCAAGTCATCTGCAGTATTCAATCCACAAATTTCAAGCTTCCCTAGCCTGAGGGTACTTTGTCTTGAACTTGAAGCAATTGCTCCTTCATGAGGAGGCATTCCTATTTGCATTTCCTTAGGGGTGACAAAGATATCATCCTCATCTATGTCTGAATAATCAACCACTCCTTTTTCTCCTGTCCTTTGCTTCTTTTGAGGTGGTTGCTCAGGAGGAGCAAAAATTTTAGGAGGTGAATCAAGATCAATTACTAGCAAAGAGGCTTGTGTAGGATAAATTGGCACTATACTCTTAGGAGAGTATACCTTTGGCCCTTTAGATGTGATAGGGGTTGTTGATCTTCATTCCACACTTGCTACTTTCTTCCTCCTAGAATAAATTCTTAACTGTTTGGGTGGTTGATATGAGGGTCTTTCATCTAACGTCATCTCAACACTTTCTTCAACCACCATTTCCTTTACTTTCTAGAAATTCTTGTCATTCCCTAAAGACACCAACAACATCCTCAAAATTATCCATAACATACATAACTTTATTGAAATCACCATGTATATTTGGCAGGGGGTCATACGAGGGATCATTCTTCATCTTAGCTTCTACCATTTTTCTATAAGCCAAGTATTTGGATTTCCTTTCATCTTGTTCCCCAGCGTTAAAGACATTCCTAATAACATCCTCAGGATAATCAAAAGCATGTATATAGGTACCCATTTTCTTATCTATTTTGAGCTTACTAATGAAGCCTTCAGGGTCATGATTCCTTGGGCTCATGGTCATCAGTCTATAAGGAGGTAGCTAATTATCTAATTTCTTCCATGTCCCTTTTGTCATAATGTAATCTGCAAATATGATCCATTATGGGAAGAATGACCCCTTCCTTGTTGATTCAGGTAAATGTGCTTCTTGTGAGGCTCCTAGTTGCCTCATAATCTCAAGGAATCCTATCCTCAAAGGAACATCTACAGGTAAGACATATGGACCCAAACCACTACCATATATTCTAAAAATTGTCTTATAAGGATACAGGATCAAGTCTCCCCAATTATGACTAAAATTTAGGCCATACCTCATCTCCTTAGGTCTCAAGAATTCATGGATTTCTTTGGGGATTCTAGGTGGCTCATATACTAAAGCCCTCCTTTTCCTGGATACAAAATCATTTCTAAACATCACAAAATTATACATTTTATCATCTTTATCCAAGATTCTAGTCCAACATTGGACAGGCAAGTCAACTTCATCCCTCTTTCTTTCTAGGGTTATTTCCTTCTCAAAGGCTCATTGCCCTTTGTACAAGAACATATGCATTAACAATGAGTACCACCAAAACTTCACCCATTATTTCCCCTCTTTCAATTCAATTAAGCCTTTATGAATATCTTAAGCCAAATAAGTTCCATAATCATAAACAATACTATACGATGGATGTTGCAATTGTGTAGCCATATAACTATATTCCTTCTGCAATGTGTCAGGTTGGTCGACACCAATAATTTGATATAGAGAGTACACAGTCTTTTTGAAATAGCTAGCAAAATAGTTCATTGGTAAAGGTTTGAGCTCTCTATCATCTATCCTAACTTTTCTCTTGTGTTTCCCTTCACTAGTCACTAATGTATGTAAAGGAAACATCATTGTTCTGATGAACACTTTAGTATTGTTGTATTATGTTCCAAAATTATCCATGTTTAACGGGATCATGTCTTCACTCCATGGATGCAAGTCAAAGACTTGATCAATTTCTTCCCTGGTTATTTTTACCATAACCACCCAATCAAATGCTCTAACTACCCTAGAAACTAGGTCATATTTTGATATGATATATTTCAAGAGATCCACATCCATGTAAACATTGGGAACAACTAATTTCCCCATATCGAACCTCCATGGGTTACTGAAAGGAGACCCAAGGTTCCTATTCCAAAGCCAGTGTTGAAACATTTTCCATCATGTGTAAGATACATCAGCATCCTTGATGAAGCAAGCCTTGTCCATCAACCCCTCCATCATAGTCAACCCATGAAACAAAACCCTTCCCTCTGGTTTCTTATTTGTAGATTGGGGTAGTAGGTCGATAACATCCTAGGACAGGGCTCTAGGCTGGGTGGAAGAAGAAGAAGAACCTTGTGTTTTGGGAGCCATGGGTTTGTGGGAACAAAAAATTCTAATAGAGGGATTTTAATGACTCAACCTCCTAATTGCAGTTTATAACTTGAGACAATTGCTAATTTTGGACAATTTACAGGGCTACGACTTTCAAAGACAAAGATTAACCCTAATTTTAAAGCAATGAAAGAAAAATGAATAAACACATTCATTTTAAAATAAACTAAAAGAAAGGCATAAAATTGCATTTATAGTACTTACTACTTTCAACCATATCAAACCCTAATGCTAGCTGGGACAATCTCTACAATTTGCTTATCAGAGCTTTGTATTGCCTAGGACACTTCTCTGAATCTCAAATAAGCAAGAATCAACTACACATAAGTTTTCATAGGAACTAAATAGGCCTACGGGTCACTTCCACCATTAATGCTCACTCATGCGAAGCAAAAGAATTGCAATTGGAATAATTTGCAGTTTTGAATATGACCCATTGATTTACAGCTAAGCTGGTCCTCTTCAACGACTCCGATCGAGTCAGGATTGTTTATAATTTTCCTCTCCGCTCCAACTCAAATAATTGGCCAATAGGAATTCACTGATAGGACCTTCCCCATGTACTTGTGGGCTCCACTTTCCTGCAGCTACAAAGTGTACGTGGCAGGTTCTCATGAGCCCCACCATTCTTAAAGAACTTGCATCGTATTCCCATGAGCTGGTAGGAAACAGTGGTGACCACTTTTCATCGCTCGATATGAACTGTTGATCTAAATTTTTTGGGCGTTGAGATGGGACATAGTGGGTGGGCCCACTCACACATGGTGACATCTTGCTAGCCTCACAACATTTAACTTGCATTCATTTCAGATGGACGAGCTAGCGGGGAATGGTCCAGATGAAACCCCACAATTTGGTAACTGCTCAACCTATACTTGAATTGAAATTGTTCATAAAAAGGTGCCTTGACTAGGCTGATGAGAAAAAACCCTCATGAGTTAATTACTTAGACTTAAGTCATTCATAAATCAAAAATTAAAATATGATGTGACGACAAATTAAAATGACCGACAATCTCAAGGCTTTGGGGCTGGTAATGGATGTATGCCGATGGCTTAAAACACAACTAATAAGACCGGCAACTAGGAAAACAAGTCAATGCAAAATTAGAATGTTCAAGGATGAAACACAAACCAATCGAAGGAAAGACTAACTAAGTAAAACCCTTGAACCCTATTGATGGGGAAAATTTTACATGTGAATAACATGCACAAAAGACTCCAAATGCCAAGCATTTTGGGGGCTCTATCAGTGGCTCATGCTAAGGGACGCATACCCTTGGTGGGTATGGCAAGAAATAGATCACATGGTGAAGTAGAACAAACACTGAGGAACCCAAAAAGAAACCAAGAGCTTTCCCAGACAAGGCAAGTAGACACAACATAAAATAAACACACCAAACCCTATATACAAAATTTACAGGACTATACAATGCACATGGATATATAGCCTATTTCAAGAGAAATAGGGTTTTAGGAACTGTCCATGTACTAGCAGTTCCAGACATTCACCCAAAAGTGACTACAAGAAGTAAGAGTCCTCCCCATGAATATCAGTGATTAAGTAAGGGCCAAGCCATAGGGGATCAAACTTCCCATGTTTTCCTTTATCCTCCAATCTAGCATTCCACATCAATACCATACATCCTATTTCAAATTAACTTGGAATAGCTCACTTGTCATGTAAATATTTAACTTGAAGCTGCATTTTCTCATTCTTCTTGTGTGCTTCTCTTCTCATCTCATCAAGCTTAGCCAATTCATTCATCCTATTTTGCATCTCATCACAGATGTCAGTATCATATTCTTGTAAAAACCTATACATTTTCATCAAATTATTATGAGGAATTCTAGCCTCCACTCCATATACCAAGTTAAAAGGAGAGAGACCCATAGATTTCTTGACTGTAGTCTGATTCCAGCCAACAACTCTGAAAAGTCCCAGCTTCTTATCTCTGACTCCTTTTGAGTAATATTCAGTGGTGATTTGTTAGATCACCTGTCCGCTCTAGGATGGTAAGTGAGATGAATAGGAGAGAATATGCCATTTTGAGAATTACAAAACGATAGAATTTCCAGATCAATAAAAATTACTAAACACAACCTCTAGCAAGAATTCAAACCCACTTGGAAGATGTTATCCATCAAGAACCATGACAACCCTATAGTTCTTCTCCGGTGGAAATACTTCCCAACCCACTTTAGTAATCACACACTGTGAACCCAGCATGTCCTCCCACTAGACCCTTACTACGACCTCCTGCTGAGAAATAATCCCAGGAAGCAAATAAATAATCAGTTCATGGTAAACACTTAAAAACTCAGATTATTAAAACCTCTAAATACATCACATTTTGAAATGTAAGTCACCAAAAACTAGCCCTCAATATCTTGTTTGTTGTAGTCTTGGCCATATAGTGGCTACCACACATTCCTTTGTGCATCTCAATCAACAAGTCTTCCACTTCATCACCATCTACACATCTGAGGAGCACACTCTCTAGGCTTCTCCACCAGAGTTCACGATCAATAATAACATAAATGATTGCTTGTAGCTTTAGAGTTCTCTCATTGTTTGCCATGCCATCAGGAGATTTCATTTTTTGCAAATACTCAACAATCCTTTGGTACCAACCACATGTTTACATATCACAAATGGGAGCAATGTTCTCCTATTCAATCTCATTGATTTGGTTGGCCTCCAAATTAGTCTCAACCATGAGCTTGGCCAGACCTTGATCCCTTACCAATTTGCTGATTTGAATATCTATGTTGAACTCTCTTTAATTTTGGTTAATCCATTTGTTAATCTTTGACTGTGTTTTTGCTATGTAAATATGTCCCGAATGCCACACTTGGGAAGGATAAGAAATTACTATATAACGACAGTTCAAAAATTATTATTAGCCTACCTAAAGTATGTTTCCAATTTCAGAGTACTACACTTAAGCCCAGTCCCACTAGTAGATATATTTCTAGAAAGGGAAATTGCCATCAAACTACATTCACATTTTTTCACATAATCTCCGCACAATACAGTGAGTGCAAATGCAAAAATGGAAATGGTTTTGAAGAAATAGAAGCTTTCAATAGGCCAAACTTTGATAGTATCTTAGAAATGAAAAGCTTTAAGGGCCCTTCCCATCTAGCATTTCTTTTCCTTTCTATATTTTTTGAGAGGTCTCTTTATCTCTGGTAAGTTATCAAATCTTCTCAAAAAAATTATTTTCCCAAAGAAAGACTGAATCCCTTTGACATTTCTTGGTGGGGTAATTTTATCAATGGCTGCTATTCTTTCAAGATCAATTCTAATACCATCCTTAGATAAAATATGCCCCAACAATTTACCCTCTTTAACCCTGAAAGCACATTTCTTTGGGTTCAAGGAGATACCATATTCCAGAGCTTTGATGAAAATCTTCTCAAGGTGGGAGCAACAATCTTCCTCTTTCTTGCTGTGGGAAGTCAAATCATCTTGATAAATAGCAAGGAATAAATCCAGAAAGTCAGCAAAAGCAACATCCATGGCCCTTTGAAAAGTGGCACCAGTGTTTATAAGGCCAAAAGGAATCCTGACATAAACGTAAGTTCCCCATGGTGTTGTAAATGTTGTCTTATATTGTGCTGATTCCCTCACCATAACTTGGTTGTATCCCAAAAATCTATTCATCACAGAAAACTCACAACTTGTTACCTTTTGTAGCATTGCTTCCATGCTAGGTAAAGGATAATTATCCTATAATGATGCAACATTTAAATTCCTAGAATCCACACATAACCTCAGATCTCCATTCTTCTTTCTGACAAGAACCAAGTTGGATACCCATGAGGAATGCCTTATAGGTTTGATGATTCCTGCATCACTCAGTTTTGCAAGCTCTTCTTGTATTTTGGGCCTTAAGGTAGGGTTAATGTGTCTTTGCTTTTGCCTAAATGGTTTTGTGTCAGGATTTAAAGGGATTTCATGTTGAAACAAGTCTTCCCTATATGCATTCAAATCGTCATAAGACCAGATGAACACATGTATGTATTTTCTCAGTAGAGCAATCAACATAGTTCTCACATGTGGCTTCATTTTTTTACAAATGTAAACTTTCTTAGGGGAATTGTCTATCCCCAAGTTTATCTCCTCAAGGTATTCTTTATGTGTAGATGGTTTTCTAGCAATTGACTTATCTGGGCCATCAAAAACTCTTTCAAGTGCAAACAATCCCTTGGGGATTTTGTTTGTTTTCAACTCAATTACATCATTTCCAAACAATGTCTCCTTGCCATCAACTTCCACCACATATGAAATGAAATTCAATCTCTTGATGTTCATACTGGTCAACACAATACAAGAACCTCAGGATGTCATTATCATCTTCGAAAACTTTCCAATTGCAAATATTATCAGGGACAATAGGTCTTGTTTGTACCTCAATCCTTGAGGTGCCATCAAAAGTCACATCATCTATCTTAATTGCAATGTTATCCAATAAATACACTCTAACATTCTATCATCTCTCTATCCATTCTATCCCAAAAGCATCAAATTCCTTGATAGTGTCCCAAACTTCATTTCTATATTGCCTCAATCTCTTGTCCTTAGTGACAAACCTAGACCTGACTTGGGAGACTAACAATTCTGAATCCCCAAATACTTTTAACAATTTTATCCCATGTTTGGAAGCAAGTTTTAAACCAAGCAAAAATGCCTCATACTCAACTACATTGTTGGTACATGAAAATTGTAGTAAAAAGGAATATTTGAAAGTCTTACCTTGGGGAGATATAAGAATGACCCCAGCACCTAAAAATTCTTTTGAGCAGGCCCCATCAAAGTACATAGTCCATAGAGGATCTTTTGGTAATGTCAATGAAACCTCTTTAACAATTGGTGTGGGCTTGACTTTTCCTTCTTCTTGCTCCATTTCTTCTACTCGAAAAGTATCCATTCTAGTGTCTACAAAGTTGATTATTGGGGGTTCTTCTAGCTCTTCAACATGCTCAATCATGTGTCTGAATCTTGATTCCTTGGAAATTTTTACATCCTTTTGATCAATGGAGAATGTGGAAAATGACAGGTCACATTGCGTACTCCCTCCCATGGAAGCACACCATTTTCTTGAAAGTAGCATTCCATATGTTGGTAGAATATCCACCTCTATAACACTCATGACCAACTCCTTTTCTGGGAAAGAAACCAATCTATATGGAACTTCTCTAGAATCCATGTCATAACACTTTCCATATGTGCTATCGACCTTAAAGCCCATTTCCTCCATTATTTTGATAGGCATGACATTGGTAGAAGCACCCGAATCTATCATACAATTCCTAAGAACTTTTACATCAATGACCAAACTCAAAAAGAAAGGATTAACTAAATTTGGGTTTGTAGTGATGGTGGTTCATAAGTAAATCTTAGGGTTCTCATTAACATTCACCCCCACTTCAACATCTTTTTCCCAGCTCTTGCTTGTTTTAGGTACATCAGCCTCTACTTTATATTGGTTACCCCCAACAATACTATTGATAATAGAAATTTTTTTTGTGCTTGTTGTCCTCAATCTTCATCATTTCAAGGAGTGGAACTGTGCCGGATTTGAGAAAAAACCTGAAACATATCAATGGGAGAATAACTTGGTACTTGTGGAAGCACCATTTCCTGAGGAACCACTATATCATTTAGCTTATTGGCTTTCTACTTGGTAGGGTTCAATTCCTTAACTTTCAACTCTAGTTGTACAACCTCAACAACAACCTTTGCCTTACCACCTTTCTTGGCCCAAATTCTTATTTCTTTAGTTTCCTTGTGCTTGGTCTCTCCTTTCTTGTTATTTGTCTTAACAACCTTACTTTCTTCATTGTTCTCTTTAATGAATATGCCTCCTTGATGACCTGGGGTGCCTCTTACCACCCTATTCCTAAGATGGAGATCATTTCTTGCTTGAGCTCTAGTAGCCAGTGTAATTGTATATCTCTTTATTTCTTCATTTTGAAGGTCTCCTTAAAGAAACATTACATGCCTCAAGATTATAAGTTGTGTACTCATCTTCTCCTTCTTCATCAGAGAACACTTGTTGATGGTGAAGGATTGATCCTTGTCTTTGCATATCCACATCATTTGTGTCAACATCATCACTAGAAGAATAGTTATTACACTCAATATCCAACATAGTCATAAATACATTTGCAGTTTCATTAGGGTCATGGGGAGAATCAGTCTCCTTCTAATCATTTTTAGCTTCTTCGATGGATCTAGAAACTGTGCATTGATGTGAGGAATGGGGCATTTCACAAACTTCACACCAAGGTATTTATTCTACAACATTTGTAGTGTTTTTATGCAATGGATCTGGTGTTGCTCGAAAATTCTTTTGATTATTTTGGACAAGTTTCCCATTATGCCAACTGGTGTGATATGGATAATCTTGTACTCTCGGTGGCCTCTCGTTTCTTTGAAATTGAGGCTTATCATTTTTGGCTTGCTTCTGCAATAGATTTAAGACTTTGTCCAACTTCTCTTCTGGGGCTGTAACTTTCGATACCTTCTCATTATGAGCCTTTGAATTCTTAGAAGTTTTAGTGTCATCTCTTTGACGAACATTTCCAGATGCTCTTCTATTATTTTCAATGTTTACTGCCATCTTGTAAGCTTCCCTTAGAGATTTTTGATTTTTATCTTTGAGTAGGTAGCACATTTTAGAATCATAAGCATTACAATAAACAAAAATACATGCCCTTTCATTAGGCCTTAGAGACCTAGGGACCTTATACATGGCATTTTGAAATCTCACATTAAATTCTATGGCCATCTCATTATGCCCCTTTGTAATGTTATTGAAGTCATTTAATGTGAATCGTGGGTCAGTATGATCACCATACTGCTCTCTAAAGGCTCAGAAGAATGAATCCTTAGAGGTAATGCTCGCATTTGGTAGGATTCTATACCAATCTCTTGCATCTTCTGTAAGGGATTGCATGAAATACTTCATAGCTACATCTTCGTCCCATAGTTCAAAGTCTTCTATAAACTAAGCTTCTTGGAGGGCTCTTGTGGCTCTTTGCAGGGATGGGATCTTTCAATGTAGATTTTAGGGAAACTAAGCTTCTTCTTTCATTTCCCTTTGTTTAATGCCATTAATTCACATTCTTTTGGTCTTCCTAGCCAATTCTTTCATTCTCCTTCTTCATTAATTTATCAAAGATTGAAATAGAATCATCTCTCGAAGATGTATCTTTCTTTTGAAGCACCTCCCTCATTAATTTTTACCCCTTCATTAGCTTTTCTTTCATTCATAGGACACTTCCCTTTATCAACATCATGGGATTCTTTCTTGGTATTCTTGGAAGGAGGAGGTGGTGGGATGGAATTTTTTTCAACAACCTTGGGTTGTGGGCTTTCAATAGTCTTATCAACTAAGGGAATTACAAGAACTTTGCCTACAATTTCTTGTACTACTAGGCCATCTTCCTAGTGAAATTGAGCTACCAATTTTTCCATTTCTTCCATGTCCTCGACCTTCCTTCTTAACTCATCCCTATGTATCATAGCATCCCTAATTCTCTTCTCATGAGTTGCTTCCCTTTTCTTTCTATTTTCATTGCATTTAGAAATCCTTTGATTAAGTAAATGCACATCATTCTATACTTCTTCATCTACCAGAGTAGATTCTCTATCAGATACTACTACATTTTCAGCTTGGAGAGGAAGTGGATCATGGGAATAAATATCTCTAGTCAATAAGTCATCAGGGATAGGGGTGTATGGATGGGAATTTTGGGTGGTATATCATTTGGCTTTGGCATGCCTAGCACTAACATTATATATCTAGATTCTATCCCTTTTTGTCTACTTCATCGCTTGCATACCAAGGTCTGAGGAATACTCATTTACAACAGTCCTCATAGAAATCCCCCCTTTCATCAAAAGTAATATCATTAAAGTCTAATAAATTCTTCTCAACTCTTGAGTTATAATTAGAACACATTTCATGTTCAGGGGTGGGATGAGGTGTAGACTTACGTTTTCCTGCGTCCTTTTCCTTTATCCATTTTTCTTTGTTCCTAGATAATTCACCTTCCAACTTCTGCTCTAGATGCTTCTTCATGTGACCTCACATTCCTTTCATTTGAGCTTGAATTATTTTCTCCTTTGTCACCTTCCTTCTTAACTTCCTTGATATCCTTGAACATCGGTTCGAACTGGTGCAAAGAGATTAGAGTTGCCACCCAAGGTTCTTGGGAGAGATTAGTAGCAATTTTGTTGTAACCTTTGCAAATATCAACATATATTTGGAAATTAGGACAAGCTTTGATGCCTAAGACGTATCTTTACATGAAATTTGAATGTATTCTTTGTAGACAAATGGGTGGGATTTTTTTTAGGAATTTAGATGACATACTAGCAAAGATTGGAGAAAAACTTGGAAGACACTTTCAATTGACTAAATCTATGAGTAATTAGCACCATGTAACGTGGTGATTTGTGATAAGGTGTTCTGGAGAACTAGTAATTATAAGACTTACGTCCCTTGTAGACTCAAAATTCTGTTGGCTGTTTTTACAATGAACCAATCGGGTCTCAACAGGTACCTATGAGCTTTCCACGCTCAATTTTTGAATATCTGCTAGACAAGTGGCCAACTAATGAGATATGGCATCAATTTATTTATATCTTGCACTTTGGGCTCTACAAAACTTGGGAGGGTAATCCCACAATGTATATTATACTATTATTTGAGAAATTTCATGTTTACATTGTATATTTAAGCAACCGTATTCTCATCCATAGCTAATAAGTTGAAATTCCTCAAGAAGTTGGCAATTCCTTAAACAAACTACACACCTTAAGCCAAGAATACCAAGACAACATAAACACCATAAATTCAAGATAGGTTGATGATTATTTTAAAAGAGTGTTCTCAGGTTGGATAACTAGGATCATGAAGATATTGAAATGATTTATGATCAGTACCATTATCTATGGGCTAGGATTTTGAGCACATTTAAATATAAGGGACAATTAATTCTAGACATTCAAGTTCTATGCAATATCACTTAGCAATTCACAAATTAGTAACCAAATTCTAAAGACTACTTATCATATCCCTAGATCCTGCATAAGAATTCATGATTTGATTCAAATGATTTATCTTCTTCTATGAACAAAAGAAAAAATAAAAACACATATCAAAGTATGAAATGATGTCAATTAATGAAATGATCTCTGGTCAATATTTTCATTAATAATTCATATACACAATCAAAATGGAGAGACTATAGGCTTCAAAAATCTCCATTATCATTTTGATATGTCCATAAACCATAAATTTGACAAAATATGCTATACCTAGACTCTAAACATTCAATAAAGACAAAATATTATCTTTGTGTTCTTAATTCTCAGAATACATCTCTAGTACTCAACAAAAGACACATAAAAATGGACCTAAATTCCATTTTATGGAATAAGGGAGAAAAAACAAGCTTCAGGCCAATTGTACACATGTCACAATAGGATTGGACTGCAAGAAGATAAATTATCCAATTCAGTTATATTTACATTTATCAAAGTGGAGGGAATTCATATAATACAAAGTTCATTTACATTCCTTATGAGGATCAACATTGTCCTTCAAAAGCACATGTTGAAAAGGATAAACATCTTGATAGCAGTACCTTGATTTCATCAAACAAAATGACAAACTAACGTGGATTAAAAAATGAGTTAGCATTTTAGTTAGCATTCCACATCACTAACAATTTAATATCTTTTCGTGAAACATATGTTTTATCCACTTGTAACTTCTATGGACAGACATGTACAATACTTGACCAAGTATATGTTTCACATTTCAATTCATAATAAAAAATTTCCAACATAAACCCTCCCCCATTCTTCATATTCTTCTTCAGATGGCGAGGAAAACTCCATAATTTCATCCAAGGCTTTTTTGTAAGGGGAATACTTACACTGCATTGGATTCTCTGTTGAAATCCTCCAAAATATTAATATTAACCTCCTTGCATATTTCATTTACTTATGAATGAATAACCTCATCCAGTTCCTTATTCCACTCATGCAATGGCTTCAGTTCATAATTATTGACTTCAACATCTCGTAATGGTGATAGATCAACATGACTGTATTGAGATAACAATTCTATTATCCTCCGCTCAAGTGGGGTTGCATACCCTTGAAACTTCTGCTCACTCAATCTACATAAAAAATCATAAATTGGTTGCACCAATGAGTACTTATCTTCATGCTGACCAACTCCAACTAATACTAATGTCAATCTCTCAAATCTTTCAACCCATTTATTTAAGGTTCATATGGACAACAACCAATCATTTTTAGATAATCTTATTGCACATAACATCAAAGAATAGTTGTCATGCATGCCATTGAGTCTAGCTTGAATCTTCTCATTTAGATGATTTAATGTAGTGCAGACAACTTTTGATATATTCTCATACATTGCATCTTGGGCTTTTTCTAGTAGCTTCTTGTATGTTTCAATTTGCAAAAGCAATTTCTCTCTATCAAATGAGCTAGAACTTGATCCACTTGGCTCTTCCACTGCAACTGATTGTTGTTCCTAACTATATGGTACTATTGCTAAGGCTTTGCTATAAAATGTATGTTGCATAGATGTCATTGGAGAAACTAAAGGTGGGTGGCTTGAGCTAGGCTGACCCCACTCTCTCTGTACCTCTTCTCTTTGTTTATATAGAGCCTATTCAGTTTCTAATGTGGCTACTTTTTATTGACTTTTTTCATAATCATCCAAGAGTTCTCTGTATTTAGTTATGAGGTTATCTCTTTCTAAGGTGAGACCTTAGATATTTGATCAATTAAACCTGGACACATTTACAACCATGTCTAGAGCTTCCAAAGCTAGAGTATTAGAAACTCTTTTTACAAGCAATTATCCACTAAAATCTGATGTTTTTGCCAAAAATGGTTTGCTAGATCCTAACGACAATGACCATATCACCAATGCCTCCCAATCTTCACTAAAAGTTGAACCTTTAAGTGCCATTTCTAATTCTTCTTCATTTTGTACAAGAGGTCTTTCAACCCTTCTCAAGGCATCTAGCATAATAGCATTAGAAATTTTCCATTTTGGCAACAACAACACACCACTCTTCTTTACCAGTTGTCTACCCTCTTGGGAATTAATCATTTTAAACTCATTTCTCATAATGCTTCTTACATTTTCTTGGATAACATTTTCAAGCAATTCAGGGTGCAAGCTTCTTTCAATGGCAGCCTTCTCTGCATATCTACAGTCTTCGATTTCCACCAGAAATCTTGAAATGCTAAGATTTCAATGAAAGAATCATCTTCCATGAACTCTTTACTGGCCTCTACCCTCAAGTAATCTACAGTACTCAATCCAAAAATTTCAAGCTACCCTAGGCTGAGGATACTTTGTCCTAAACTTGAAGCAATTTCTCCTTCATGAGGAGGCATTTCTATTTGTAGTTCCTCAGGGGTAACAAAGATATCATCCTCATCTATGTCTGAATAATCAACCACCTTTTTTTCTCCTATCCTTTGGTTCTTTTGAGGTGGTTCCTTAGGAGGAGCAGAACTTTTATGAGGTCAATCAAGATCAATTATAGAAAAAGAGGCCTATGTAGGAGGAATTGTCGCTATACTCTTAAGAGAGTCTACCTTTCGCCCTTCAGATGTGATAGGGGTTGTTGAGCTTCTTTCCTCACTTGCTACTTTCTTCCTCTTAGAATAAATTATCAATTGTTTGGGTGGTTGATATGAGGTTCTTTATTCTAATTTCATCTCAACACTATCTTCAACCAGCATTGCCTTTTCTTTATTTGGAACTTCCCACCGTTCCCTCAAGACACCAATAACATCCTCAAAATTATCCATAACATACATAACTTTATTGAAGTCACCATGTATATTTGGTAGGGGATAATACCGGGGATCATTCTTCATCTTAGCTTCTACCATTTTTCTATAAGCCAAGTACTTGGATTTACTTTCATCTTGTTCCCTAGTATTAAATACATTCCTAATAACATCCTCAAGACAATCAACAGCATGTATATAGGTACCCATTTTCTTATCTTTTTGATATTACTAATGTATCCTTCAGGCTCATGATTCCCTAGGCTCATGGTCGTCAGTCTATAAGGAGCTAGTAGATTATCTAATTTCTTCCAAGTCCCTTTGGTCATAATGTAATCTACAAATACGATCCATTCTAGGAAGAATGACCCCTTCCTTGCTAATTTAGTTAAATGTGCTTCTTGTGAGGCTTCTAGTTGGCTCATAATCTCAAGGAATCCTATCCTCAAAGGAACATTTGGAGGTAATACATATGGACCCAAACCACTATCATATACTCTAAAAATTGTCTTATGAGGATAAAAGATCAAGTCTGCCCAGTTATGACTAAAATTCAGGTCAGGCCTCATCTCCTTAGGTCTCAATAATTCATGGATTTCTTTGGGGATTCTAGGTGGCTCACATACTAAATCCCTCCTTATCCTGGATGTGAAAGAATTTCTAAACATCACAAAATTATACCTTTTATCATCTTTATCCAAGATTCTGATCCAACATTGGACAAGCTAGTCAACTTCATCCCTCTTTCTTTCCAGGGTGATTTCCTTCTCAAAGGCTCATTGTCCTTTGTACAAGAACATATGCATTAACAATGAGTACCACCAGAACTCCACCCATTGTTTCCCTCTTTCAATTCAACTAAGCCTTTATGAATATGTACGGCCAAATGAGTTCCACAATCATAAACAATACAATATGGCGGATGTTGTAATTGTGTAGCCATATAACTATATTCCTTCTGCAATGTGTCAGGTGGATCAAAACCAATAATCTGATATAGAGAGTACATAGTCTTTTTGAAATAGTTGGAAAAATAGTTCATTGGGAAAGGTTCAAGCTATCTATCATCTATCCTAACTTTTCTCATGTGTTTCCCTTCACCAATTGTTGTAGTATGTGTAGGCAACATCTTTATTCTGATGAAAACTTTAGTATTGTTGTACTGTGTTCTAAAAGTATCCATGTTTAACGAGATCATGTCTTCACTCCATGGATGCAATTCAAAGACTTATTCAATTTCTTCCCTGGTTATTTCTACCATAACTATCCCATCAAATGCGCTGACTGCCCTAGAAACTGGGTCGTATTTTGATGCAATATCTTTCAAGAGATCCACATCCATGTACATATTGGGAACAACCAGTTTCCCCATTTCCAACCTCCATGAGTTACTGAAAGGAGACCTAAGGTTCCTATTCCCAAACCAGTGTTGAAACATCTGCCATCCTATGTAAGGTACATCAGCATCCTTGATGAAGCAAGCCTTTTCCATCAACCCCTCCATCACCTTCATCCCATGAAACAAAACCCTTCCCTTTGGTTTCTTATTTGTAGATTGGGGTTATAGGTCGATAACATCTTGAGATAGGGCTCTAGGATGGGTGGAAGAAGAAGAAGAAGAACCTTGTGTTTTGGGAGCCATGGGTTTGTGCACACAAAAATTCTAACAGAGAAATTTTAATGACTCAACCTCCTAATTGCATTTTATAACTCAGGACAATTGGTAATTCTAGACAATTTTTAGGGCTACAAATTTCAAAGACAAAACTTAACCCTTATTTTAAAGCAATGAAAGCAAAATGAATAAACACATTCATTTTAAAATAGACTAAAAGCAAGCCCTAACTTAGAGAACTGAAAAAGGCATAAAATTGCATTTATGGTACTTACTTCTTTCAACCGTGTCAAACCCTAATGCTAGCTAGGACAATCTCTACAATTTTCTTATTAGCTCTTCGTATTGGCTTGGACACATCTTTGAATCTCAAAAAAGAAAGAATCAGCTACACACAATTTTTTATAGGAAATGAATAGGCTGACGGGTGACTTACGCCATTAATTCTCACTCGTGCAAAGCAAAAGAATTGCAGTGGGTGTACTTTGAAATTTTAAATATGATTCATTGATTTATAGCTAAGCTGGGCCTCTTGAACGACTCTAATTGAGTCAAGAATGTTTGAATTTTCCTCACCACTCTAGCTTAGATGAATGGCCAATAGGAATTCACCGATAAGACCTTCACTGTGTACTTGTGGGCTTTACTTTCCTGTAGCTGTAAAGTGTATGTGGCAGCTTCTCATGGGTCTCGTCATTGTTAAAGAAATTGAATTTTATTCCCACGAGCTGGCGGGGAACAGTGGTGATCACTTTTCATTGCTTAATTGGCATAGTTGATCTCAAAGTTTTGGGCATTGAGATGGAACATAGCGGGTGGGCCCACTCACACGTGGCGGCATCTCGCTAGCCTCACAACATTTAACTTACATTGATTTCACATGTACGAGCTAGTGGGGAATGGTCCAGATGAAACCCCATGATCTGATAACTACTCAACCTACACATGAATCAAAGTTGTTCATAAATAGGGGCCTTGAATAGGCCAACGAGAAAACACCCTCATGAGTTAATGACTTAGACTTAAGTCATTCATAAGTCAAAAATTAAAATTTGACGTGAGGACAAATTAAAACGACCAACAATCTCAAGACTTTGGGGCTGGTAATGAATGCATGTCGATGGATTAAAAGACAACTAGTAAGACTGGGGATTGGGAAAAATAGTCAATGCAAAATTAGAATGTTTAAGGATGAAACACAAACCGATTGACGACAAGACTTAATAAAGTAAAACCCTTGAACCCTGTTGATGGGGAACATTTGACATGTGAATAACAAGCACAAAAGACTCAAAATTTCAAGCATTTTGAGGGCTCTATCACATTATACAATGGCTAAGAAGAAACATTGAACCTATGATTACCAATGTTACCTCATTTGGACAGTCATTCCCTGATTGCATTTTCCTTGTCTAATTACCAATTGAATTTGAAAAACATTTAAGGTCAACAAAGGGGTAAGGCAACTCACTGCTAAAATCTCCACTTTACTATGCAAGGTTTGAGCTTTATTATCTTGTCATTGGTCAACCAATTTTTGAGTTTCACACCTCAAGTGAATGTCATTCTTATTACAAAGATTGCATTTACACATGTCACTGAGCTACATAGTGTGCTTGTTATTGGCTATAATATTTAGATTGCAAGATTTTGTTATTGGCTACAATGTCTCAATCTTTCTGGTATTGCAGCCTCACTAATCTACTAGAGTTATTGTTTATGTTTCTATGGATTTTTTATGGTTTGTACCCTATTCATTCTCTTACCAATACTTCTATTGTATTAAAAAACAACCTTAAATATTGGGTCAAATAATTAGTTTTCTTGAACGGGTTGAGGTATGATCTTGGATTGTATCCTAGAGTATGTGGGAAGCTTGAGTTTGATAATTAAGGTATGGAAACCTAATCAAGGAAATGTATCCTATATAGCATGGTTTTTGCTTTAATACTTTCCATAATGGTTATTAGCAAATTACATTATTATAGTTTGTGGTAACCCAAGATTGCATTCAAGTATGTAACAAACTTGGTTTGTAGTTTAAGTTGTACACTTTTAAGTAACATTCATATGGTTTAGAAAATCTCAATAACTCTCTAGAATAGCCCGTTAAACATGGGTTGTGCTTGAATACACTACATAATTGATATGACACAACTACTTTGCATATTAGCTAGAGTGATGCAGGAGCATCCAGTGGTGTAAGGGCAATCTTGCATCACCCAAAAATAGTTAAATTTCAAGTTTCTTAGTTTTTAGATGTTTTTACATTTTTGGATACCCTTTTCATCATAATGAAATTCCCAATTTATGGTTCTTATTTTTTATTCCTAGGTTGAAAGATATTGCAGTTTTAGTTTCCCAGATTTGCACCTAAAAATCTTCCAAGTTAGATTTGAGGCACTTAGAGTTCCCAAAATGGCCCCAAAACTTGTCGAAATTGGCATAGCCAATTTTGAGTGCATTATTGACTTCGAGACCTTTCCAACAGTTCAAACAGTTCGCGAATCGGAGTCCCAAATCAAAAGTTATGGCCCCAGGAAGTTGGCGCACTTTCTAGAAGATACAATTGCAAATGTGCTTTTGAAATTCGAACTTCAAGTTGTAATTTTCAGTGCCAAACCGACTAAACTCAAATTTTAATGTTGTTTTGGTTCCAAACTAAAGAGGAGCTCTATTTATGGGTGGGTTTCTAATTTTTGGGTAGCTTTTTGGGGACAAGCTCGCATATTGCGAAAGGGTTATTCTGTAGCTTATTGTAACTTGCATGTGTTGTAGAACTTGGGGATTTGAGATCCTCTGCATGTAAGAAGCTCCATTTTCTGAATAATAAAATTATTCTCTTATTTTTGGGTTATTTTCTAAGTCTCGGGCTATTCCCTCATCAAGTGGTATCAGAGCAAGGTTTTCTTGAGCGTGTGGACAGATCGTCTATTGTGAGGCAGTTTGCACCAGGACCATGGTTGTGGGTCGAGGTCAAGAAAGATGCCTCCAAGAGTGATGCCTGGTAGGTGTGGTGGTGCCAGAGGTGGTTGAGGCGGCATAAATGCTGGTGGAAGAGATGCACTGGTAGCTCTCCAGAGACAGATTGATGCATTACAAAATGATTGAAGAGGTTATTAAGGGAGGAAAGTGAGGATGAAGAAGGAGAGGAAAGGACTAAAATGTAGAAAGGAAGAAGAAATTTATCAAGACCAAATACAGGCTAATAAGAGCCATTCAAGATTGAAAAAGACCGAGGCTTGAGAATTCCCGGAGTTATTAGAATGCGAACCCGAAGATTTGGTGTTGGGATCAACGAGCTAGAAGAATATTTTTGAGTATGAGAGCAGTGGTTAAATTTACAAAATGAAGCTGAAGGGCCATGCCGATATTTGGTGGAAAGAGGTCTAGTTGGAGAGAAATCAAAGAGGAAAAGGAAAGATCAGCAGTTGGGATCACATGGTGGAGAAACTAAAGAAGAAGTTCATACTAGTGGACTATGAGTTAGATCTACTGAAGAAATTGCAAGGGTTGAAGCAAAGAGGAAGTAGATGCATTGAGAAAGAATATCTGCGGGTCCTGCAGTCATCCGTGAAACGGAATTCACCTGAGAGGCGATAAGGAAGAAAGGTAGTCGATATCTTAATGGGGTTCTGACTAGAAACATTCGGGAGGATTAAACCTAGTCAGAATGACCACCATTAAGGATGTGTATCAGTTTTGCTCTGAAGGTGGAAGAGAAGCTGAAAAAAAGATTTGATGGCAAGCAAAAAGGATGAGGAGGTCAAAAGCGGAAAGGGCAATGGAAGACCTTCAAGAAGCCGAAATGATGATGAAAAGAAAAGTGAAGATGTGGGTACTAGCCAAAGCCAAAAGAATGACAACTTCTACTGCCCTTGTGATCAAAGAGGTAGAGGATGAAGAATATGTAAAGGATGGAAGAGGTGGTTCCGAGCGTGTTTCCGATGTGGTGAAGAAGGGCATCAATCCTATGAATATCCACAACACTAAGGAAGGGCAGTCAAAAGGCCAGAAGGTCATGAAAGGGTTGCGCATGTAGATGAGAAGGCTCAATCTGAACATTCAGATGATGCTGAAAGGGGAGAAGCCTTAGTGATTAGGAGAATTTTGGTGGTAGGAAGGAACCAAATAGAGGAAGAATCTATTTCACACAAGGTGCAAGTGTGAAGGAAAATGTTGTGAATGTCATTGTTATTATTGATTGCAGAACTACGATAATCTAAGGTATAGGAGGAGATGGTCACAAGTTGGTGAAGAGGAAAAGAGCACTGCATAGTATGTCGGTTTCTGGTTCGCGAGAAAGACCACAAAGTTTTGGTCAATAGTATCTGTTAAATTTCAAGAAGGAGCTACCATGATGAGGTATAAATTGATATCATCCCATATGGATGCATGTCACATGTTTTTAGGAAAGTGGTGGATTCGATGGCGAGCTATACATGATAGCCATACAAACACTTATTCCTTGACAAAGGATGGGGTTCGTCTGGTGAAACCCCCTAAAGGAGACGAAGAAAAGGTATCTGATAGTGCTAAATTTTTTATGTGAATGGAAAAAAAATTTAGAAGGTATGACTTTATGGCGTGTGTTATGCATTGATTCCTAGAGTGAGTAAGAGGATGGTAGAAGGTTCCAAAAGAAAGTTTAAGTGTTGGATGAGTTTGGATATTGTTTCTAGATAATGTACCTAAGGGGTTTACCACCAACTGAAGATCATTCCGTGGAATTGACTTGGATGCAGGCTAGTTGCAAAAACTAAAGCGTATAGAATAACTCGGCGAAAATGAGAGTTAGTGAGGGCAGTTTAAGAGTTGTTGAGAAAGGGTTTTATACGGGAGAGTTTGAGTCCATGTGCAATACTTGCAGTACTAGCACCAAAGAAGGATGGGGAGTGGAGGATGTGTACAGATTCCCAAGCCATAAACAAGATAACAATCAAGTACAGATTTCCCCCTGCCAAGGATGGATGACCCTAATGGGTGTTTGGTGGAGCTGTTACTTCACAAAGATTGATCTAAAGGTGAATACAGAATCACAGGTAGAAGGGAGATGAATGGAAGACTTCCTTGAGACAAAGGGTTTGTATGAGTGGTTAGTCATGCATTTTAGGCTGCTCATGTAAAGCACATTCATGCAGCTGTGAATAGGTACAAAAAATTTCTAGGAAGTTTGTTATTTGTATTTATGATGATATTTTGATTTTGATAAGACATTGGATGACATCGTGCATATTGAGAAGCCTTTTGAGTTAAGAAGAGAAACTGTGATTAATTTGAAGAAGTGCAGTTTTGTGAAGAGGTTAATTATTGCCAGGGTTTGTTGTCTCGACGAGTCTCAGGTGGACCCTATGAAGAAGGTGAAACAATGCAGGGTATTTACCCAAGAACTACTACCGAGGTGAATGTTCGTCGGTTTGGCTGGTTCCCATAAATTTCATTAGAAACACCAGTGGTATTTGTGGACCACATTTGAAAAATGAGAGGGATAGAAAAGAATTGAATGACAAAAAGTTTGACTGGTAGGCGAAGGTGAAGCGGAACAACCCTATTCTAGCCCTCCCAGTTGAACAAGGTATTTCAGGTGGATTATTGATACCCGATTGTACGTTGTGCCGATGGGCAGTGTTGAGCCAAGAAGATATAAGCCATTGCTGGCTGTGAAAAAGTTAAATGATGCCAAGAAAGTATTCTGTATATGAACAGGAATTTTATGCAATAGTTCAAGCATTAAAGAAATGGAGACATTATTTTTTTCCAAAGGAATTTGTTATATATACTGATCATCAGGCCTTGCAGTACCTAAATAGTCAGGGAAAATTAAATCAGAGGCATATGAAATGGGTAGAGTTTTTGCAGAGTTATACCTTTGTTTTGAAACATAGGAGTGGGAAGTCAAATAGGGTTGCAGATGCCTTAAGTAGGAAGCATACATTGATGACAAAGATGCAGATTGAAGTGGTTGGGTTCAATGAACTCAAGACGCATCTGAAAGATCTGATTTTGAGGCGGAAAGCACCCAGAGGAACTGTAAATGGACGGACAGGTGGGGTTGGATTTCATAATCCAAGGATGGCATATTAATTCAGGGAAGTCAATTGTGTATCTGAGGTTCATGACCCGGAGAACACGATAAAGGGGAAGCATAGTGGAGGAATGGCGGACATTTTGGTTGGGATAAGATAAAATTGCCATTATCATTGAGCATTATTGTGGCCTCCCTGATTATCAGGGATGTGAAAGTTTATTACAAAGTGCAGGGGGTATGTCAGGATAACAAAAGAGTGACGAATCTGGGGCCTGTCGAACCTTACCTATACCGGAGAGGCCATGGGGAGGATATATAAGTATGGACTTTGTTCTTGGTTTGCCAAGGACCCAACGCGAGGAATGATTGATCTTTGTGGTGGTTGATAGGTTTTTCAAAGATGGCATTTCATTCCATGTTAGAAGACCATGATGCGATCCCACATTAAGCGACTTGTTCTTCAAAGAGGTGGTGAATACATGAATTACGCAAGAGTATTGTTTCAGATCGTGACACTAATTTGTGGGGTACTTTTGGAGGACCTTGTGGGAAGAAAATTTTGAAGATAGAGTTGAAGTTCAGTTTTGCACACCATCCACAAATAGATGGGCATACAGAGGTTGTTAACAGGAGTTTGGGTAACCTACTGAGATGTTTGGTAGGAGATAAACCCAAGGGATGGGACTTGATCTTACCCCAGGCAGAATTTTCTTACAACAATTCTACCAACAGAAACACTGGTAGATCACCATTCCAGATTGTATATGGAAGTATCCCCAGAACAGCTCCAAAATTGAGGAAGATGGACCAAGAGAAGAAAATAAGTGCTGAAGCTGAAGATTTTGCAGAGCACATCAAGAATATACATGAGAAGGTATGAGAACACATTAATAAGATGAATATGCAATATAAGGCTAAGGCAGATCAGAAAAGGAGGAATAAGGAGTTTCAAATTGGCGATGAAGTAATGGTCCACTTGAGGAAATAAAGGTTTCCTGTGGGAGCCTATAAAAAATTGAAGATGAAGAAATTTGGTCCCTGTAATATTTTGAAGAAGCATGATTCAGGGAATGCATACGAGGTAGAGTTGCCTGATGGAATCAACATTTCCCCTATGTTCAACATTTCAGATTTGACACAGTATCATGAAGGTGGAACGGAGGAAGCACCAGCAATAGGGCAGTATGGAATTCCAACACCTACTTCAGAAAAGGAGGAGATTGAAGAAATCTTGGATAGTCATGTGGGAAGGAGTACCAGAAACAGGCAGTATGAAGAATATTTGGTGAAATGGAGAGGAAGGCCTGTGGAAGATTCATCTTGGCTATCTAAGGCAGCAGTTGACCGATTGGGTTTTCCTCAACCATCTGAGACATGATGGGGTCACTTCTCAAATTACCCTAGGTGTCTGATGTAGGAGCATCTAGTGGTGTAAGGGCAATCTTGCATCACCCAAAAATAGTTAAATTTCAAGTTTCTCAAATTTTAGACGTTTTTACATTTTTGGATACCCTTTTCATCATAATGAAATTCTCAATTTACGGTTCTTATTTTCTATTCCTGGGTTGATAGATATTGCAGTTTTAGTTTCCTAGATTTGCATTTGAAAATCTTTCGAGTTAGATTTGAGGCACTTAGAGTTCGTAAAATGGCCCTGAAACTTTGAAAAATCAGCATAGCCAATTTTAAGCACGTTATTGACTTCGAGACCTTTCCAACAGTTCAAACGGTTCACGAATCAGAGTCCCGAATCAAAAGTTATGGCCTTGGGAAGTTGGCACACTTTCTAGAAGATACAATTGCAAATGTTGTTTTGAAATTTGAACTTCAAGTTGTAATTTTCAGTGCCAAACCGCTTAAACTCAAATTTGAATGTTGTTTTGGCTCCAAACTAAAGAGGAGCTCTATTTATGGGCGGGTTTCTAATTTTTGGGTAGCTTTTTGGGGACAAGCTCGCATATTGTGAAAGGGTTATTCTGTAGCTTACTATAACTTACATGTGTTGTAGAACTTGAGGATTTAAGATCCTCTACATGTAAGAAGCTCCATTTTCTGAATAATAAAATTATTCTCTTGTTTGTGGGTTATTTTCTAAGTCTCGGGCTGCGCCCTCATCAGTTATGATTATCCTTAGAAAGATGCATTAAATAAGGCTTTTGGATTCAAAATAGGACCAAATAAAGCATAAAGAAGCCCAATTTTATCAAGGATGGCCCAAAAAAGTTTGAAAATGTATATGGATACATTTTCCTACACTGCATCAAATTTTATGTCTTTAAGTGTTTGTTCATCCACAACACTTGAGTATAACATGTCATTGCTACAACATATGCTGCAACAACTGTAGAAAGAGTAATTGGTTCTTTCTTTTTTCTCAGCCATGAAACAATTTTGTTTCCAAGGAAGAATGCACCACCACTAGTGATTATTCTATCATCCACACTTCCTTCCAAATAAATATTTGTATATGCTATCAAAGTGAAATATTCACCTTTGTGATAACACAATCTATAGTCAATTATGGTTTGGATATGTCTAAGAATTATTTTTACTGCATTGGCATGATACTCTTTAGGAGTGGCTTGAAATATAGCAACCATGCACATTTCTTGCATGATATTGGGTCTTTATTTAGTTAGGTACAACAAGCTACCTATCATTGATCTATACATGGTTTGATTTGCATTTTAGGATTCATCTATCTTGTATAATTTATACCTAGTTATCATGGGAGTACCAATTAGTTTGATATCTTCCATCCCAAACTTCCTGAGCATCCCCTCAACATACTTATTTTGAGATATGAGTATCCCTTCATTAGTTTGTGCTATTTGTAGACCAAGGAAGAAAGAAATTTATCTCAACATGGACATCAAAACCTCAAATTTCATTTGGAAAATAAATTCTTTAGACATTATATCATTGTTTCCACCAAAAATAATGTCATCTACATACACAATAAAAACTAGCATATATGCACCTTCAAATTTTAAGAATAAATTTCTATCTACACATCCTTTCTTGAATCCTTGTTGTTGTAGGTGCTGGTATAATCTTAAATACCAAGCTCCAACTGCCTATTTTAGACCATATGATGATTTCTTCAATCTGCAAACATAATATTCTTTTGATAGCTAAAAACCTTTAGGCTATTCTATATAGAATTCTTCTTCTAGGTTCACATTTAAAATTGCCATCCATTTGATAGACTTTGAATATTTTATGAGCAAAGAATGCTAGAAATATTCTCATGGCTTCCAATCTAGCTATTGGTACAATTTTTTCTTCAAAAACTATACTTTCAACTTGTGCATATCCTTTACACACTAATCTAACCATATTTATTACAATAGCCCCATCTTCATTAAGCTTGTTTCTAAAGACCCATTTAGTCCATATCACGTTCTTTCTTGAGGGCCTTCAAACTAACTACTAAGTTTTGTTCTTTTCAATTTCGATCATTTCTTCTTCCATTGCTTATATCCAACACTCATCCTTATTGGATTCAACATAGCTCTGGGGCTCTATTTTATATAATAGTGCAAATTTTACTTGCTCTTTGTTCTTTGCAACTCTCCTCCTTATCTTAACTCCTTCAACTTTGTTGCAAATAATCTACTCTTCAAGATGATTCTTTTGAATATTTCTCACAAGTTCCTTTTCATTCTCTTCTTTGACTCTTCATTAACAACTTCTTGAAAATATTCATTAGCAATGTATTCTTTATACTTTGATTAATATTTGAATAGCTATCTTTTCTAGGTTCAATGTGCTTCAAATCTTCATCAACCTTGAGATTGATAATCTATACATTTTATGGCATTTTGTTATAGCATTTTTAGGCTTTCCTTTGAGTAGAATATATAAAGAATATTCCTTCATCACATCTTGAGTCAAATCTTCCTAAGTTGTCTTCTTCTCTCCTGATATAGAATTTTCTACAAAACACTTTGAAGTATTTAATAGATGTTGGTTTGCCATACCACAATTCATAGGGTATCTTCTTGTTGTTTACTCTTAGTTAAACTCTATTCAAGGTAGATATTATTAGATGTACTACCTCTCTCTAGTATACAATAGGTAACTTGGCCTCATTTAGAATTATTTTTCCCATCTCTTTGAATTTCCTATTCTTTTTTTCAACCACTCCATTCTATTGCTGAGTCCTTGCTATTGAATATTTCCTCTTGATTGGGTGCTTCTCACAATATTTTATGAATGCATTTGATGTGAATTCTTTTCCTCTATCTAATATTAATAATTTGATCCTTCTACCAATCGCTTTCTAAACCATGGCTCTAAAATTTTTGAATCTATCCAATGCTTGAGACTTATCCTTCAAGAAGGTTACCCTTGTCATTCTTGAGTAATCATTAACTAGTAACATGAAGTTCCTTTCTCATTTCAATCCTTTTATGCTTCTAGGGCCACAAATATTAGTATGCACTAACTCCAAAGGTTTTGTATTTGAATACTCTTTTTCTAAAATATGACCTTATTTATTTTCGTTGCTAACATTCCTTGTAAGTGGTGTTTTTTGGTTTAGTTATCTTAGTCATGTGTCTTACCAACCCTTTTGACCTTACTTTTACAAGATTATCAAAATTTACATGGCCCACTCTCCTATTCCATAGCCAATTCTCATCAACCTATCCTATCATGTAGTTTTCTCCATTCACTTCACTGAGATTGTAGAGGTTGCTTTTAGTCCTTATTCCCTCAACAAAATTTCTTCCTAATATTTTGATTATGCATCCTTCAACATTGAACATGAATTTTTATCCATTGTCACATGTTTGGCTAACACTTAGGGGTATGTGCAAGATCATCATGGAAAAAATAGGCCCTTAAGTGGCGAAAAATTTAGAAAAATTAGAGTTAGGAAACTTGACGTAAAATTTGAATAAGTTATCCATATTATTTCAAAAATATGTAAGAATAGAATCTGTAGAAAATTAAATGTAGTTTCTAAACTACTAGGTTTATTTTAAAAAATCTATTTGGTTAAAATTTGAAATTTCAATGTAGTAGCACTTAAATTTTAGGAAAAAATAAGTAGGTGTCATCACGACCACCTAACCACAATAAAATAGTACAATTTTTTTTATAAAATTCTCTCTATATATAAGTAGAGGACTCATGTCTGATGTGATGCATATTTTTGTAATTTTTTTCCAAGTAAATAATTAATTATAATTTTTATTACAACTTTTAAAAAATATAAAAACTCATATGTTCTGACCACCTTGAACAAAACTTCATGAGGGCTAAATTTTTTATTTTTTAATCTATATATTGAAGCATAGAATGTGACCACATGTTTTGGATTCAAAAATGTGATACCGTTGAAATCTATAGATGTTTTCAATCAGCCTATCAATCAGGACTTTAGTCATAATTCAAATAGAAAGTGAATAATAATTATTTATTAAATTCAAAGTAAAGCATAGTCTATATTAGTGGAAATCTAAGAATCTCTTTTAAAAACCCTTTTCATTTCATCAATTTTGGGTAAAGAAAAAGTATTTAGCCACATACCCATCATATTGCCACTTTTTGGCCCATCATGATCCTACACATACCCTTAGCAAGTTATGCTTCAGTCCTTCAACATATAAAACAACACTTGTAGGAAATTTTCCATCAATGCTCAATGTTCCCTTACCACGAATTGTTACAACAATATTGTCTCCCAAAATAATAGATCTTTCTTTGCATTTACCTAGTTTGATGAACTTGTTCTTATCACTAGTCATGTTCTTAGAGTATCTACTATCTATTACCCATTTTTTTTTCTTCTTGGCATGGAGTGTAGTTTGATAAATCATAGATTGTGAAACCTTCAGACATTTCTCTTTCCACATGTTATCAAGTTTCTTTTATGATTCATCTATCTCTTTAGTAGATACTTGTGAACCTTTGTCCACTATGGAGGGCATGATTTTCTTCTTGTCTTGTACTTTTGGTCTTACAAATTTTGTTCTATATTGTTTTGCTATGTGACCAAAATTATTGTAATTATAACTCATATTAAATTTGTATCTACCAAAGGAGCAAACAATTTTTTACTAACAAAGTTTATTCTCCTTTTAGGTACAAAAAAACATTCACTAGTCCTATGACTAAACTTATTACAAGTATAGCAATAGCCATAGAAATACAAGGAATAACTTGCCATAGCATTTATTTGTGTAGGATGAGGACGTCTTGTATTTTTCTTCTTCAAATCTCTCACCCTAATAAATTTTTTTGTATAAACTCCCTTTATGTTATTCTTCTTCTTCACATCTTTAGGGACTTACCTATTAATCTTCTTATCGATTGCAGGCTTCTTTTTTCCATCAATTTTGTTCTTATCAACATTTCCAAAGGTATCGTTCTTCATTTTGTCATTCTTTGTTTCAAGATTTTCTTTTTCTTTGAATCTATCATATAAACTTGTAGATGTACTACTAGTAGGATTCTTTCCTTTCTCAAAAACCAAGAAAAACTTTTCTGTTGAAGGATTTTATGAGTTAATCAAATTTTAGGGAATCTCTAAGAATTCTTTCAACTTAAGACCTTTCTCTATTTTTTCTATGGCCTTTTTCAATTCTTTTTCACAAAACCACTATTTTTGCTTCCAACTTCATGCATTCATTAGATTTAGATTGTCATTCAGATTTGACTACATCTTCTATTCTTTTAGCTTCTTCAACTTGTGTCATGAGGATAAATATCATCTAATCAAATTATTTTAAGCATTTTGGACAAAATTTTAGTTTCCTTTTGTGTGTTCTCATTTTTCAGCCTTTCAATGTCATCTAGAGCACATATGAGTTTTCTCTCTAGATCCACTTGTCCTCCTTCATCATAAGAATCTTCAATTTATTTTTTCTCTTGATCTTCAAAAGCTAAGCCTAATTCCATGAATAGCGA
The DNA here is from genome assembly GCA_007258455.2 of Sequoia sempervirens. NCBI lineage: Eukaryota > Viridiplantae > Streptophyta > Pinopsida > Cupressales > Cupressaceae > Sequoia > Sequoia sempervirens. The sequence continues at coordinate 362,170,485 of VDFB02058242.1, read as the reverse complement.
TTTATCTCCATCAACCACAAAGGAAAAATAATGGTCACTCTCTAATCTAACACTAACATTAGATGGATCACTTTTTTTTTGTGTATAGATTTTTCTTAATTTTAAGGAATTTCTTCTTCTTTGGGAAGTAGGGTTTCTTATCTTCACTATCCTCTACTTGCTCAAAGTTATCATCTTCTATATAAGGGAATTCAACAGGAAAATTGTTGGCATATGGCTTCTAGTGTTTTCATTGATGGCAACCTAAGTCATTGATTCAACCTGCACTACAATATCTGACTATACAATAAGGACAGAGTGAAGAACATGGTATTTGACTGAAGAAGAACCTATCAAGTAGTTTTTATTATAAGTTTATCAGTTCTGGTTGTGGGTCTTAGGGAAGGTCTTTGGGTATCTGAAATGTGTTATTCTCGAGTTTTGTGTTGTCGCATCAAGTGGTGTATGAGTTAGGAGATCTAGTTATTTGTTTTTCTATTCATAAGTATATGAAAGCCAACTAAGCGAATGTTGGGTGTTGTGAATGTTTAAGATAGAATTGTTTAAAGTATTTTTGTATTGGAGATTTTGTTTTGGGTTATAACTATGTTATCGTTGACTTTGGTGGATGTGCATTAAATGTTGTTCATGATTTGGGCCGATAGATGGAAGGTATTTTCTATTTTATTGAAGCTTACATATAGCGATTGAATTCTTGGTAGTGGATATATATATGAGATCAGCTAATTCATTTTGGTGTGCATGTGTGAGAGTTCCATATTTGTTGATGAGTGTGCGAATATCAAAATAGCAGTTGAGTGATTTTCATTAGTATAGAAGAGGATTTTTGTGAAGCGAATTAAGGCAAAGCATAGTGAAATGTAGAATTAGCCAAGAGGTCCAGAATATGATCTATGCACCTAACCAAAACTATAATCAGGCATTTATAGATGATATATAACCAGTTCAAACTTTTGTTGTAATCCAAATATTTTGTAAGTAAACTTGAGCCTTCCTGATTTTGAGTAGTGAGCTTTAGGAAATGTGCGTAAATGCAAGTGCATTCCTGATTTTGTAAGACATTTATATTTTGAGTACTCAAATCATGGATTGACCTCCATCATGGTTTTTCCCTTAATCGGGTTTCCATGTAAAAATCCTTATTTTATGGTGTTGTGGATTATTTTTCTATGTTCATGCATCTTTCTTTTAATTGAATGTTTTAGGCACTTGGAAAACAAATTATTAAAGTTATAAATTGTTCAACATTGATTCATCCACCCCTCTCAGTGTTGCTTGAGTCCAACAATTGGTATTAGAGCTAAGTTCCTTGGAAGAAGTTTTAAAAATTGAGGTGGATATTGGAATGTAATGGACTATGGTATGATTCAACAATAGTTTTTGGTGGCACTTCATTATCTTGATCAGTCTAAAGAAAAAGTACAGGAATTGAGAGAAAATCTTAAGGATGCTGAGAAATTCATTCAAAAGTTGAAGGACTAGATTATTAAGTCTAGAAGATTATAGTTGGATTTTCTAGAGGGCGATATTGTTTGATGGATGGCGTCATTGCGTGCTGGTGTGTGTGCATGGGCTAGGGTTTCTCTGCCCTAGCTGCACCTTGTGCTTCTGTTCTTTTGTTCTAGTGGTGGATAAGAGGGGCTGTTCTGGCGCACAGGGGTTGTGGCTTGGGTGGTCACATTTTTTTCTTTATTTTGGTGCTTTTTGCAAACATTTTTCTGCTATTTCCTATGCATTTTGTGCTCTGCATGTAGTGGCTGGGGGGTGTTCTAGCATCTATGGGTGGGCTACGGTTCATTATGGTTATTGAAACTTGGAAGAGGGAGGTTGGGTGTTATTTTCTATGCTCTTCTTAGGATTGCTTTGGGTTATTGGGGTTTTTTTGGTTTCATGCCTTGCATGGCTCCAAACAGGATTTTCCTTGGTGGTAAGGGGTTTTCTTTCAAGGATACAGTGGTGAGAAGCAATCCTTTGGTACTATTGCATACAAATCCTTTTTTTGGTGAGTCTGGATCAGGAATGGGAGAGTCCTCATATCTTTCTAGAGGTTTTAGGCCCTCAAAGGTGAATGGGTGCCTTGCTAAGAGTGATAATAGGCCGATTGTGGAGATCCAACCTGAAGCTATTTTGGATGATATCAACTATTTATCAAAGCATGCTCTGATCTGTAAGTTCCTAGGGATTTGGGTATCTTTGTCTTTTTTGGAATCATGGGCTCGGCATACCTGGTCTCCAGAGGGGGATATTGATGTATTGTTGGCAGCCAATGACTATTTTCAAGTGGTTTTCTCTTGCATGTCAGATAGGAATAAAGTTTTCGAAGGAGGGCCCTATTTCTACAATCAAGTGGGTCTCTTCATTAAGCCTTGGCATGTGGGATTCAATCCTATAGAAGAGCTTCCTTCGCGGGTTCCAGTTTGGGTGAGATTACCATGGTTTCCTTTAGAATTCTGGAGGGAGGACATTTTTAGCTTAGTTGCAAGCCAGCTTGGAAAATCAGTTGGTCCTTCGAGACAGACTATGGAGAAGAAGGTAATTACCTATGTGCAGGTATGTGTCAAAATTTATTTGAATAAGCCCTTGCCTGATTCTATTGAAATTTGGTTGGGGTCAAGTTCATGGATTCAACAGCTTGACTATGAAATGTTACCATTTCGTTGTCACTTTTTTCATGAATATGGGCATTTGCAGAGGATGTGCCCCAAATCAAAACCTACAGAGGATTCAAAAATAGGGCCGGCTAGTGCACGTCACACCCAAGATAAAGGGAAGGCCCCTATGAGGGAGGACAAGGATGGATTCATCCCTGTAAGAGGTCGTAATAAGGGTCACGACCAAAAGAGGACCTTTAAGGACAGATAGACAAATGAGGTTTTCAATAGGTTTTATGGGTTGGATGACTTGGAATAGTTTGATGGAACCATTGCTAACATGCCTGCTAGCCATGAGCTCTTGGAGGCAAAGGAAATAAGTGGGGAGGAGAACAATGTTGTTCAGGCTGATCCATAGGAGGGAGAGCTTGGGGTACAGATGGACACAGTTACTCTAGTGAGACCTTTTGAGGAGTTGGAAACCAGTGGAGACAAGGAATTGTAGGAGATTTCTGCTCATGCCCAAACCAAGGCTTGCACCAGAAAAGTTTGGCAGAAGGAGAGCAAAATCAAGGGTTCCCCTTCTATTTTAGGTATTCATCAAAAAACCATTAGAAAAGATGCCCCAGAGAAGCCTCTTAAGGTGGGGAGGAAGAAAGACTAGGAAAAGGTGAAGTTAGTGGGAGAGATTTTAGTGGAGTTTGGTTCTATGAAGACCATTGATTCCCATTTCCCTCTTCCTCAGAAATGATTGTTCTTTCATGGAACGTAAGGGGGTTGAATAACATCCCTAGACAAAAGGTTATTTAGGATTTGATTAAGTCTCATTTGCCTGAGGTGGTTTTTATTCAGGAAACTAAGTTATCTATTGATAGGATGCATTACATGACTACTAAGATTTGGCCTAGATGTCTTTGTCAGTGCATTGGCGCTCAAGGATGTTCTGGGGGTTTGGCTCTTTTATGGGATCCTCGCAAGCTGGTCCCACTTTGGTGGGTTTCTAGAAAATCTGCTATTTCCTTGGTGGCCACATGTTGCGTAACTGGTGAGATTCTTCTCTTCACTAATGTTTATGCTCCAATTGATTTTATTGGAAAAAAATTGCTTTGGTCACATATAGGATATGTTTGCTCTTTTTCCCCTCTATTCCCTTGGATTCTGGTAGGAGATTTCAATGCAGTTTTAAGTTTGGAAGAGAAGCGGGGAGGTAATCCCAAGCTCGACCCCTCTGCAGGCCTTTTAAGGAGTAACATTGAAAGCTTGAGGGTGGTGGACATCACATCTTCCAATGGGTTGTTCACATGGAATAATAGGAGATGTGGGGCGGAAGCGATAGTAGAAAGATTAGATAGGTTTCTGGTTTCTTGTTTCTGGATGGCAGACAGTTGGATTACTAGTTCAGAGATTTTGGACTAGAGGGGTTCAGATCACTAGCCAATTCTTTTGACTTCTTCTAAGTTTCAAAAGATAAAGAGTCCATCCTTTAAGTTTCAACTTATGTGGTTGAGGGATGCTTCTCTTCAGGATTATATCATTGCTTGGTGGAGGGAAGGGAAGCCTGCCTATGGCACTACTATGTTTTCTTTTGTCAAGCAATTGCAGTATGTTAAGTTTAAGCTGAAAAGGTGGAATAGAGAGTGCTTTGGAAATACATTTGGAGCCAAGAGAGAAGCACAGCTGAGGGTGGACAATATTACTCGCAAAATCAGAGAACAGGGCTTGTCCGATGGGCTATATAGAGAATAAGTTGCAGCCTTAAAGAATCTAGAGGAATGGGAGCTACGGGAAGAGATTTATTGGAAACAAAAAGCTTGAATTGATTAGCTCCAGGAAGGGGACAGAAATACTAAGTTCTTCCACAACACTGTTAAGGAAAGAAGACATGGGAGCATTCTCAATTCTCTCACGATGGCTGAAGGGACTCTGGTTTCCTCTCATAGGGAGATTGCTCTGGAGGCTACTAGATTTTTTGGGAGTTTATTTTTAGAAGACTCTAATCTAGATAGGGTTGAGGAGGATTTGGTTCTGGCTTGCATTCCCTCCTTGGTCACTCCTGAAATGAATGAGGCTCTCATTAAGCCCATTACTCTATCTGAGATATAGGTAGTTGTGTTTGGAATGAAAAAGGGTAAAGCCTCGGGACCAAATGGTTTTCCTATAGAGTTCTTTCAAGCTTTTTGGGAGATTGTCAAGATGGACCTCTTTGAAGTGGTGCAGGAATCCTTTAACAATAAATAGATGCTTAAGGCTTTGAATGCAACTTTCCTTGCTGTCATCCCAAAGAAGGAAGGAGCTAACTCCCTTAATTTCTTTAGACCTATTGCTTTGTGCAATGTGATGTACAAAATAATTACAAAAGTGATAGCTGAACGGTTAAAGCCATGGCTCAGTAACCTAATCTCTGAGGAGCAAGGGGGCTTTGTTACAGGACAAATTTTTTTGGATGGGGTTATCATAGTGGCAGAAGCTATGCACTCTATGGCTGCCTCTAAGGAAAAATCTATGTTCATAAAGTTGGACATGGCCAAAGCTTATGATAGGTTCAGATGGAGTTTTTTGTAGAAAGTTTTACATGCCTTTGGTTTTGGACAGGAGTGGATCAGCTGGGTTATGAGCTACATAACTTCACCTTCTTTGCAGTCCTGATTAATGGTGAACCTTCTGACTTATTTGGTGCGGCCAGAGGCCTTAGGCAAGGGGATCCTCTCTCCCCTTACCTTTTCATCCTGATGGCAGAAGGGTTGGGAAGACTTATCAAGTCTCAAGTTAGTCAGGGAGGGATTCAAGGTTGGAAGTGGGGGCATGGCATTCCTCCTTCCCACCTCCAATTTCTGGATGATACGTTTTTGATGGGTGTAGTAAGAATTCAGGAGGCAACTAGTTTCCAAAGAGCTTTGGATATTTATGTGAAAGCCTCAGGATAGAAGATTAATGAAGAAAAGTCACAAATCTTCTTCTTCAATACCCCTGCTTCTACTCAAGCTCGGATTGCTCATATCTTGAGGTTTCAAAGTGGAACGCTTCCTTTAGTGTATCTTGGAATCCCTCTTTCAGACCAAAGGATATTGAGGGGTGTGTGGCATGAGATTTTGGATAAGCTTCGAAGTAAGGTGAGTCATTGGACTCACTGATGGCTCTCAACTGCTGGTAGAATGACTCTTTTGAAGTATGTGGTCCAAGGTATTCCTATCTATAGGTGTCTTGTGCAGTCAGCCCCTGCTGGTTTCATTAAGGACTTCGATGCCCTTTCCAAGAAATTTTTATGGACAGGTAATTTTCTTTCCTCAAAATGGATCTTGGTCAAATGGGATTGTGTTTGCAGATCAAAACAGGATGGTGTCCTTGGTTTGAGGAAAACAAGCTTGAACGGTTGGGCTCTTGCTGCTAATCTATTTTGGAGAAGGTGCATAAGCCAAGATCAAGGATGGGCTAAAATCCTTAATGTTAAGTATCTTGGTGGGGTGAATGGGAAATATGTACCAAGGTACAACCTGACTGGAATGGGGTCCATGATCTGGGAGACTTTGAAGAAAGGGGCATAGTTAGTTAAAAATGGTCTTTTTCTACATTTGCAATAGCAGTTCAGATGCCCTATTTTGGGAGGATTCTTGGGATGGCTTTCCTCCTATTTTATCTCAATACCCCCACCTTCAACCTTTATGTGATAGTTTCTTTGCAGTAGGATGGAGTAAGGTTGAGGATTTTAAGGTGTTTTTAAGGGTGGGGCGGGGTGAGGTTTCCAGATGGAAAGATCCCTAGGAATGGCCTCCTGGAGGTTCTGAGGGAGAGAGAGAGAGAGACTCTTGCTGGGATTCTTGCTGGCAGAGCGTGTAACTCTTTAAGAGGAGATGATACCCTTGCTTGGGGACCCAATCCAAAAGGAAAGTTCTTAGTTGCCTCGGGTTATCAAGAGTTGGAAAGACAAAAATTTTGACAGGAGGGACATATCTTGGTGGAAGCAAGTTTGGAATAAGTCAGCTTTGCCCAAGTACAATTTCTTCTTGTGGCTTGTGGTTTAAAATAAATGTCTTACCTGGGAGAATCTCTAGAAGAGGGGATTTCATGGGCCTTCTATCTGTACTTTATGTAATCAAAGTGAAGAAAATAGTTCACACCTCTTTTTCCAATGTTCTTTCACCAGGGTTATTTGGCAATGGTGGTGGGAAGCTTGGGAGCATGCTTGTATTCATGCTCACTCTCTGGTTGAGTTCTGTAATAGTCTTGGTAGACCCCTTCTAAGACTTCCTTTCTGGAGGTGGCTTGGGGTATTGGTCCAAGATTTATTATCTGGCAAGTGTGGTTGGAAAGGAACCCTAGGATTTTCTAGGATAAGCCAAAGAAGGTGCAGCAGGTGTGGTTGCAAGTAATAAATATCTATAGGAGACTCTTGTTGCAAAGTGTGATCTTTCAAAGGATATTGCTCCTGGAGATGTGCAAGTGGTTCAAAAGTTGAATATTTCATGTGTTGATTCTAATGGTTCTCTTTGGAAGATACAATGGACTAGAAGCAGGCAAGCTAAAAGGAAGGTTTGTATGGAGGGAAAGTGGTCCCCCCCCCTTTTGGGACTCTCAAGATCAATACTGACGAGTCTTCTAGGGGAAATCCCGGGCATGCTGGGGTTGGAGGAATTGGCAGGGACAACTCTGGTAAGGTTATTTTCTTTTTCTCTAAATATAAGGGGATTCAAACCAATAATTACATGGAGGCACTTGCTATCCTCATGGCTCTTGAAAGAGGTTGTGCTCTGGGATGGAGCAAGATTATCTGCGAGTCTGACTCTTAGGTGGTGGTGGATATGTTGAATTTGCAACGGGTGGAAGATGTGGATTGGCATCTGGCAGTGGTGGGTAGACAAATTCTTAGGTTGAGCACTTCATTGGAAGTAGTCTCTTTTTGCTATGTTCCTCATGAGTGGAATAAGACTGTTGATTGCTTGGCTAAGTGGGCTTCTAATCATGGAGAGGGATGGAGGATGGGAGATTGGACTCACCTGCCTCCGGAATGTGCTTTGGATCTTGAGAGTCTGGTCAAGGAAGATATGGATGGTTAGTTGTGCCCCTTTTGGGGGCTCTTTTCTATTGGTGTTGTGTTCTCTTTCGGGATCTAGGCCCCTGCTCTTTGTACATTGTTGGTTGATTCAATGAATTTTTACCCCTTTAAAAAAAAAAAAGATTATTAAGTCTAGGGAGAAGAGAAATGATCTCTTTGATTAGATTAAGTAGAAAGAAAGAAAAAGCATGGATGATGATCACATGAATCAGACCTTGAAGGAGATAACTAAAAAGTCTGAAAAGCTTGCTACAAACATTGTTACCCTAAAGCATGACATGGAGTCTATGGCAATGAAGATGACTAAGGAAATTGAAGAAAGAAAGAAGAATGAGGAAAATCTTGTCCAGTCCCTGCAAGAGAGATTTGATGAATGCAATAGAATTAGTGGAGAATTCATTAAGTTGGAGATGGAACAAAAACAATCTAGAAATAAAGAAGATCTTGAAAAATAGATTATTATTCTTAGAGATGAACTTGCTACTGCAAATGAATACAAGGAAAAGTTCAAGATTAGTTTAGTTAAGCTTGATGAGTTGACTCAAGGACAGAAGAATGAAAATGACAAGTGAGGCCTTGGTAATGAAGGAAAAAGTTCTAGATCTAGACAAAGGAATTTCAGGCAAGGTAATCAAATGAACAACACAAAAAGGGTTTCATTAAGACAACCTAATGCTCAAAATTTTAATGGATACTATTTTTCTTGCAATAATTTTGGTCATATGGCTGCTCAATGTAGAAGTAAAATGAAATTGAGTGATTCATTTTACAGTCAGTGTTTTAATTGCAATAAATTTGGTCACAAGTCAATTGAATGTGGAAATGTGTCAAAAAACTTTGTTAACAAAAGGAGTGTTAGATGTTATACCTATGGAAGATTTGTGAATATTGATAACTAGTGTAGATCAAGAATAAATCAATGGAGTAACTAGTCTGAACAAGGAAATTTTGTGTGTCTCAACTACAACAAATATGGTCACATTGCAAGATTATATAAAGCAAGAATACAAATAGAATAGGTCTGGTATACAAAATGAGAAATATGTAGAAAAATGATAAAGGAAAAGGGAAAGTATATGTGGATGAAATAAGAGATTAGATGAAGTAGACATGGGTGAAGAAGAGTTCCTCTATTGAACCGACACTAGAACCTGATTCTATTAATTCCTCTGAGAATTAGTTTTAGGCCTTTGGCCTAGGGCGAGCTATCAAGAAAATCCTTCAAAACCCCTATCAGTAATTAACACCAAGATATGAATGAGTGAAGTGATTGAATTGATGATCTACACATGATTGTTGGCAAAGGATACTGTGTTGAGTTGAAGGTCTGCATAAGTTTTTATTTAAAATAGGGTATGCGGATAAGTTAGGGAAAACACATTCATTACTATAAAAGTTGGATGTGTGAGTTATAAAAAGGAAGTAGAAACCATCGTTTTCCACTTTGCATTGAATAAAAGAAGGAGAGCACTCTACATCATACTTTTGAAAGCGTGAAGAGAATTTGGCGGTGAAACCCTAATCTATTAGGTACTTCAATTGTATTGAGAAATTTGGTGTGTGGTTGAAGAATTTCTTTTTTGTTTTTAAGTCATGTGTATGGAAGGTAAAATGGAACAATTCAAAGGAATGGTAAAATTAGATGAGTATAGTAGTGAGAAGATTAGAGCCAAAAGAAACATGTCAAAAAATGAATTGGAATGGTTGAATGAAGCAAAACACAAAAGCTTGGATATTTGGAGTGAACTTCCTTATTTTGGAAATACAGAAATCATTGAGTTTATTTTGAAAAAATTGAATGATGATATATTGACTATCGACAGACCATATCATATCTCAAAAGAAGTGATCACAGCTATAACCAAGTTATGCAAGGTTGACGAAGTGCCAAGGAAGAAGTCAATCCAAAACAAAGAATTTGAAACCCTAGTAACTGGAGATCAAAGGGAATTGATAATATCCACAATTAAGGATTCAATGACAAGGTACATTGTGGATGGGATATCTTACAAAATATTTTTCAGGAATAGAGAAGGTGCTACTTCGGCAGGTGCTATTTATACTTCACACAAGATGATAATGGAAGATCAGGATTTTGATCTTTGTGGATTACTGAAAGATCAATTAATGGAGAACACGCAATTGAAAAAGGAGACAAGTTACCCTTTCAGGTTTGGTACTTTGGTTATATGCCCTATGATGTATTTTTTGAATTGTTTTCCCTTGGATAACAATGTAATGTGGGAAGAAAGTGAACCAATTTGCAAGCATATTTACATATAGTCTAACAATTTGGAAAACTATGATCAAATGTATGAAAGTTTCTTTAAGGGTTTGCTAGGGAAGTTTGGATCAATTGGGATTTCCATTCCAGTAAGGACACCTACAATTGGTTCCTCCTCCAGTGAGATGGAGAGAAAGAAGAGAATAGAAAAAGAAATTGATATAAGTACTCCACCAACATGCAAGACTCTAAAAGTTGAAGGGAGAGGGAAAGAACAAGTGATTGTTGACATAAAAGATGAGGAATATGATAAGGAATTTGTGGACACCCTTGGAAAGGAACAAGAAACAACTGAACTAGAACAAGAAAACACAATGGTAGAAGGAAGTGAATGAGAAGGTGATTTAACAAAAGGAAGAGCTATTGTAGCTTGTTCATGAGGAATATGGAATGCAAAAAATTGTGAAGATGTGGTCGATCAAACCTTCATATGAATAGGACATGATCTTAAGCGTACTAAGTGCTCATTTTGTGTACAATCATATCAAATTGGAGAGTTTGTAGAATAAATTTCCATAAGAAATGATTCAATTTCTCAAGGAAATCATGGTATCTGAGTCACATAATAAGGAAGAAGAAGTGATTTTACACCTGAAGAATTAGTATAGATTGTCACTTACCAAGCTAAAAAAGCATATGAATGAACTAAGACAATACATAAGCACAACAAACAACATTTATAACTATTGTCTTTGAGGGCCTCATGTAATTAGTAAGTGTACAGGGAGAAGCTAGAACAAATTGAATCAGAACTAAATAGTATTGGTCAAAATTTTAACATGTCTTAGGATCAAGATGGTGCGATTAGGAAAAAGATTTAGGAATTGTAAAAAAGGCATACAAATTTTCATAACAATAGGAATAGGATTGTTGACACCTTTTGGAAAGTGAAGGACATAACATAATACAGGTTGGAACAGTTGATTGAGATACTAAGGAAGGGAGAAGTATAGGAAGATACCTTCACCATTCTAGAATCCATCATCAAGATTATCAACTGGAAATTTGAAAACAACAACATGATCATAATCATCAGGATTGCAGTGGAAGCATGGAGGAAGTTTCTTCCAGAGATGAAAGAAAAGTGCAAAATTATCTTCAAGTGTATTTCTTCAAGTTTTTGAATCAATTTTTGCATAAGTTTTTGGTTATAACTTCATACGGGGAGATTATTGGAATAAGGGGAGTAATAAATTCTTTTATTATCTTTGTCATTATTGTCAAAGGGGGAGAGAGAATAGTGAAAAATGTATTATCAATCTTAGGGGGAGTTTTGTTGAGTTTTGAATCCTATTAAGTTATGGAATTTTGTAGTTTTGAAGTTTCCAACACTTAGTCATTTTTCACTAAGTGTTTCCATCAATGCCAAAGGGGGATACTATTGGCATATGACTTCTTGTGTTGTCATTGATGGAAACCTAAGTCATTGATCTAGTCCGCATTGTAGTATCTTACTATACCGAAAGGACAAAGTGAAGAACAAGGTATCTGGTTGAAGAAGAATCTGTCAAGTAGTTTGGATTATTAGTTTATTAGTTTTGGTTGTGGATCTCAGGGAAGGTCATTGGGTATATGAAATGTGTTATTCTCAATTTTTGTGTTATCGCATCAAGTGGTGTACGAGTTAGGAGATCCGGTTGTTCATTTTTTTGTTCATCAGTCTGAAGGCCGACTAAGTGAATGTTGGGTGTTGTGAATGCTTAATATAGAATTGTTTAAAGTATTTTTGTATTGGATATTTTGTTTTGGGTCCTCACTATGCTATGGCTAACTTTGGTGGATGTGCATTAAATGTTGTTCATGATTTGAGTTGATAGATGGAAGATATTTTCTATTTTATTTAAGCTGACATATATCAATTGAATTCTTGCTAGTAGATATATATATGAGATCGGTTAATTCATTTTGTTGTGCATGTGTGAGAGTTCGATATGTGTTGATGAGTGTACGAATATCAAAAGAGCAGTTGAGAAATTTTCATTAGTATAGAAGAGGATTTTTGTGAAGCGAATTAAGGGAGAGTAGAGAAAAATCCAAAATCACATAGGAGGTCTAGAATTTGATCTATGCTCCTAATCGAAACTATAATTAGGAATTTATAGATGCTATCTACTCATTTCAACCTTTAGTTGTAATCCAAATCTTTTGTAATGCAGTGAGCCTTCTTGATTTTGAGCAGTGAGCTCTAGGCAATGTGCTTGAATACAAGTGCACCACCATTTTGTAAAACATTTATATTTTGAGTACTCAAATTGTGGATTAACCTCCACCATGGTTTTTCCCTTAATCGAGGTCCCATGTAAAATTACTTGTGTTATGGTGTTGTGGATTATTGTTCTATGTTCATGCATCTTTCTTTTAGTTAAATGTTTTAGGAAGTAGGAAAACATATTATTAAAGTTATAAATTGCTCAACACTGATTCACCCCCCTTCTTAGTGTTGCTTGAGTCCAACAAAAATGTCTTATCTTACCACAATTAAAGCATTTGAAGGGTAACTTATCTTTGTACTTTCTAGAGCCTTTTCTTAATATTTTGAAAAATTTAGTTGATTCTTCATTAGTCTTCTTAGATTTAGATGTAGGTGCTTATAACTTTTCCTTTTTGGCTTCTTTGAATGTTGCTTCTCTCTTGGAGTTATCAGTGTCTCCTATTCTCATCTCATAGGTAGTGAAGGTTCCATACAACTCACTAACAATGGTTGTATTCAAATTTCTTGATTCCTCTTTGAAAAAAATTTAGAATCATACCTAGATGGAAGGAATCTAAGTACCTTTTTTACAATAATAAATTCATTCATCTCTTCTACACGGCCTCCAATTGGATAAACTATTTCATCTACCTTGAGGAGGTAGTCTAAAATTTTCTCTTCTTCATTAATCTTAAGACTTTCAAACTTTCCTTTGTAAGTTTGTAGCTTTTATTGCTTTACCATATCATCACCTTCATATATATTCTTTAATTTGACCCAAATATCATGGGTTTTTTTGTAGTGCATCACTTTTACAAACTCTAAGTTAGATAATCCACAAAGAATAGCATTCATTTCCTTGGCGGGTATGTGCAGGATCATGGAAAAAATAGGTCCTTAAGTGGCAAAAAATTTAGAAAAATCAAAGTTAGACAACTTGACGTAAAAATTTGAATAAGTTATCCAAATTATTTCAAAAATATGTAACAATAGAATTTGTAGAAAATTGAATGTAGTTTCTAAACTACTAGGTTTATTTAAGAAAAAAAAAATCTATTTGGTGAAAATTTGAAATTTCAATGTAGTAGTACTTAAATTTTAGGAAAAATAAGTAGGTGTCTGTCTGACCACCCTAACCACAATAAAATGATAATATTTTTTTATAAGATTTTGGAAATAAGTAGAGGACTCATGTTTGGATGTGTTGCATATTTTTTTGTAATTTTTTCCCAAGTAAATATTTAATTATGAATTTTTTATTACAACTTAAAAAAAAAACCCCTTATGTTTGACCACCTTAACTTGGTCAAAACATCATGAAATTCAATTTTTATTTTTTTAATCCTATAGTATGCAACACATAGAATGTGATGCATTTTTTGCATTAAAAAAATGTGATACCATTTGAAAACTATAGATGTTTTTCAATCAATGTATCAATGAGCACTTTAGTCATAATTCAAATAGAAAATGAATAATAATAATTTATTAAATTCAAAGTAAAGAATAATTTATATTGGTGGAAAGCTAAGATTCTCCTTTAAAAACCCTTTTCATTTCACCAATTTTGGGTTAAAAAAATGTCATCAGCCACATACCCTACAAATACGCATCATATTGCGACTTTTTGGCCCATCATGATCTTGCACATACCATAGCATTGTTCTAATATTCTTTTGTAGACACATAAAATGTATTGATTGATGCTACAGGCTTGATCTTGACTATTAACACTATTTCATCCTAAATCATCCCTCATTCTAACCATTTAATCAAATACCCTTAATTGATTAAATTCATCAATTTTCCTCCCTTAATTAAATAAATAATCATTTATCTGATTAAGTCTTTCTCTCTTGTTAATTAAATCAATCAATCTGATCTAATTAACCTTGTATCTCTATTTAATTAAATAATTCATTTTATTCGATTAAATCTCTAAAGCCATCTCATTAAATTAAATAAATTAAAACCTTATTTGATTTAATCTAACATTCATATCCTTTAATTAAATAAATCAAAATCTTTATTTAATTAAATCTAAAATCACATTCTTCTCATCTTTTGATTTAAATCAACCCATAAATCTAAATCAATTGGCCACATCATCTAATCCATCATTAAATTAATTTACCCTTGATTAATTTAATCCTAATCCATGTCCCATCCTCTAGCTTTTTCCACTTGCACAAATAAATCAATTTAATTAATTTATTAAATCTTCATTTTCTCTCAACTTGGCATCTTTGAGGGAATATTGCTCCAAATTTGAAAATCCCTCCAAATGAGATGTGTCCTTCCAACAAAGCATTTATTTCATCTTACAAGTCCTTTTGTCTTGAACCAAGTGGCCATAACTCCATTTGACTCTCCCTCCACCTTGTCATTTCACTAATTTAAAATTTCAACTAATTACATTTATGGTTACAATCATCAAAATGTGCACATCCTTCATCCATTCTCATCTTGACAAGTGGCATTTGGCCATTGGGTGAAAGTTAATCCCACATTACTTCATTTCTGGCATTTCTCCATCTTGTCTTTCTCTAAATAAGAGGCTTCTCTCCTCATTTGATCATCCACAATTTGAGAAAACTTACTATACTCATTTTCATCTCCAAGCATTAGCATTTTTATCACTTTCATCAAAGCATAGCTAGGTTATTTTAGGTTTCTCTATGGAGTTCATTTGAAGCAATCACCAACTGGATCAATCATCACCAAATCATCAAGATCTTGCTTAGGACTTTGGAAAGGGCCAATTTCCACATCAAAGTGGCACCAAATCCCCCATAAGATCAAGAGTTTGAATGTTTTTAATAAAATTTGATCTATCTCCTTACTTTTTCATTGTGTTCTTGCTTGTATTCCTATTTTGAGCATTGCTAATGGATTTTATGGGGAACTTTGATCTTGACTTGCATTTGAATCTTCTAATGTGTTTTTTTCTTGTCTCTTGCAGGTTATAGGATCTTAGTTCTACATTTTGGTGCTAGAAGAAGGGAAAATCTCATTTTCTAATCACGTTTTTATAAAAAAAAATGTGCTTTTTATGTCTTTTTGGTGTCTACAATGAAGTGCACCACTAGCAGACCAACATCGCTATATAGAACCACTACCACACTAGCACTTCCATATAGCACTGCTTCAAATTCCAAACTATGATGCTCTGGTGTGTCTGCCTAGAATTCAAAATTCTTAATTGCACTGCTAGTTCCATTCTCATGCGCTGGAAGTTTCAAATTATAAACTACATCGCTAGTCAAAAGTCTGATGTTATCACCTTCTCTGTTTTTCTATAGAGAGACATGTGCAGAGTTAGTGGCACCATGTAGCACCATTGGGTCCCTCAAACTACACTACCTTTGCAGTTTCCACCACTGGAGTAAAGAAAAAAGTGAAATTTTAGTTTTTTTTTATGACTTGCTTTTTTAATTTTGATCATTTGGGTTATTAATTGCCTTCCTGACTTTTGTCTTGTAGTTCTAATTGATTTTTTAGGTGGGCTTAATCAAAGTTGAAGAAAAGAAACTTAGTGGAATTTTCTTAATGACATCATTATCTCATGATTATCAAAGTGCTTTTGAACACTTTAGTGTTTGTTGAACACTCTTAGAGAATTCATAATCTCTTTTAAGGATTTGTTTCTTTTAATGCTCTTAGGACACACTAAACTTATTTTTGGGCTCTAAAAAGAATAATTCAAATTTTTTTCTACAAAGTGCTTAAAAAGAACTTTAGGAAAAACTCACTAGATTTGGTTTGAGGATTAACAATTGAATAAGGTAAATTCCACATTTCACTTTGGTGCACTAAAAAGAATCAAATCATTGCTTTGTGGGTTTAAAATGAGCAAATGTTTATTTTTCTTGTAATTACTTACTCAAAGTAATATCATTAAAAGGAAATATGCACTTCTCTCCTAACTCATGGTGATCTTGAGAATCAAAAGGCCTTTTGGTGACATTAAGTTTCATAGGTAATTGCCCACAGACTTCAATTTGGACTTTAAAATTTAACAAATCTTACGAGTGTGAGTGGAGCATATTGCGTACGTTCTCTCTCTTTGGTTCACAACAAAGATTGATTGAGCTATGAATATGTTTTCTTGCTTTTGTTTATCTTAGAGGGCCTACCTTTTGGGAAAAATTACTCACCCATGGGAACGACCCAACTGGGAACATGCGCAAGCCAAGTGACTTCCACTTGGGATATAAGTGTGGATATTGGAACAAAGGCCAATATCATGAGGATTATTCCAATGAGAATGGCAGCAATGGTATCTCACCACATGGATGGTCCCCCATGAATAGAATGCCTACATTAAAAGCCTTGCTTAGAAAGGTGAAAAACCCTATCTATTTGTTGGTGCAAGAATGGTTGTTCTGAAGCCGCCCCACACTTTTATGACTTTTAGTAGAAATGGAAAGTATGACATGGGAGTTTCATGGGTACTGATGCTTTTCTAACCCAAGAAGTGAGTGCACTGTAAGGGGGAGCCTATGTGGTAAAGCATCTAACCATTCACTGAAAGTAGGCATAGTTGGACTTGTCCAAGTGGGGATTCAAAAAATATAGTCTTTCATATCCATAAGGTTGTGAATTGTTCTTGAAATCAAAGCACTTTGCTTGTTCGTAAACATTAGAAAAACAAACTTTCAACATTTGTCATCAAATTTCAAACCCTTTAGGAAGAAAATATCTTTGAAAAAATTCAAGTGTTATTGCTTACCCTAGGGATTCTATCCTTAGAGGTTTCTAAAAATTTGGATTTACATCTCAATTTGGTTACTAAAGTCAACAATAGGTAACTTTTTCCTTGATTTCATTGAAGTTCCATGTATATACTTTATGGAATGATAAGAAGTTAAGACATTAGACATCTAGATTTAAAACCTAATCAAGGAGTGTTTGTGGTAGAAAGATCTCACTAAGCAAAGCTAAAAACAATTGAACCCCACACATGCATCTCAAATGATTTGATTCAAGATCAAAATACAAAAACCAAAGTAAAAAAATCTTAGTCCAAAAGATCATCAAAAGCGTCTCTCAACGCTATACAAATTCAGACAAAGATTGATTTTCATCAAAAGCGTCTCTCAATTTTTATAGAAGAGCTTCAAGAAATAACCCCAATTTGTAATCATTCTATTATTCTCAAAATCCAAATCTTTTTCGGGAATTTGAACACATTGTTTAGAGTAAAGCATGTTCTTGAAAACTAAGGTCTTGTAAACAAGAGTCTTTTTACATACACATAGGATCAAAATCTAACTTCATCCATATTTCAAACATCAAACAAAAATAATCTCACCAACAACTCTTGAAAATCTTGAAATCATCCTGCATGCTAGAATTTTTGGAAAATTCATGAATCAAAAAATCCTTGAATCAAAGTCCTTGAATCGAACATCAAAATCATCTTTTTTAGCTAGGTATATGTAGATGCATACTTCTCCATATGCTTAGTTAAATTATCAAATCATCTTGTTTGGTTAAGTGTGGGAAGATTCATCCTTCTCCTACACTTAGTCAAATTATCTTCTTGTGAGCAAGTCTATCCGATAGATAAAATCCAACATCTTGGGATCTATTTGTTCATTACCCAAAATAAAAACCAACCCAAAACCAAAATCAAGGTCAAAATCTAGAGAATCCTTAAATCAAATCAAATCCTAAAATCCAAGAAAGTTCCAAAAGTCTAACATTCCCCTCAAGATTTCCTAAAGAGTTTAAATCATCCATGTTTCACATCTCACCATCACACCTTTGATCCTTAATCAACCAATACCTTCTCTTTTGAGCCTCATTTTATGGTTTAAAAAATATTGCAACACAAGAAGGACATGGATATCAACAAAGAAACATTAACTTGAAGTGACCTAAGCCAAACCAATACCGAAATGAATCCCATTGGATCAAGCAATCCTCTAACTAATTTTCCCTCATCATCACAAATTCCACGAGGAAAGTCAAGAAGAGGATATCACCAATAATCCCTTTAGGATGACACAAGATGAGATCACCGAAATGGTCCAAAACCCCAAGAATCATAGAATCATCAACATCATGATGAAGCTTCATCCCACACAATACATGCTTGAATTAACAAAAAAAGGGATTAAACTCCCTTCTAATTTCAATGTGAGCACCATTGTGGAACAACCTTTCGGGGTCATGCCTCCAATTTCATCCATGCCCCCAATCTCATCCACACCTCCATTCTAAAGAATCACCCAACCCATCCCCCAAATTACATCATCCATTGCTCCAACTCAACTTATTATTAAAAAAGGGAGTGCATTTCTTAATGCACTACAAACTCACCCCCTCGTGAGTAACCAATATTTGGACACAAACACCATATTGGGTCAATCTGTCCCCCAAAATCCATTACACCCATACATCCCCCTCACCTTCGATGATCCTAATGACCCATCATCACCGTTTCATGCAACACCTCAAACCTCTCTCCCCTTGACCTTACAAGGAGAGGATGGGCTATTTGGACTAGGGGGCATTTTTGACCCTTCATCATCATTTTCACAAGGAAGTATGCCACTCACTTTTCCACCAATTCCACCCTTGCCAACAACATCAACATCAACTCTCAATTTTTGGTTACCTCCATTACTGCCGATTACTCAAAACAATCACCCAAACATCAATCAGAGCATCATACCAAATCCTCTCATCTTGTCATTGATATTGCAACAACAGATGGAAGCCATCCCCATAACATAGGAAATCACCAGAATATTAAACATCCCCCAAATGCCTCAAAACATGGTCTCTCAAGGACCAAGCATATCAATCACACCATCCACCACACTCCCAATAATCAATACAATGATGCCACTCATCACGACAAAGAAAACCATACCAAATCCACCACCACCACAAAAAAAAAAATATAAAACCAATACAATATTGTGTTACAAGCCACCCAATGAGATGCATATCAAAAGGAACTTTAGCAAATCCAAAATTGACAAGCTGCACAACAAGCCGCTCAAGCAACACAAGCCTCTCAAATATCTCAAGCCATACAGAAGGATGCTCAAGCCCAAGCATTGTTACAAGAAAAATAAGCCAGTGAAGTAGTGCAAGCTTCCCAAGCAGTGCAAGCCACTCAAGTTGATCAAGCTCCACAAGCTGCACAGATTGCATAAGTTGACCAACAAGCACAAGTTTAGGCTTAGGCACAAGTGCAACCTTGAGCCCAATACCAAGCTTAACAAGCATAAGCTCAACAAATGCAAGCGTAATCATAGTACTTCGCGCAACAATAAGTATCCCAACAACAAGCCTACTAGCAAGCACTTAAGTAATACCAAGAACAACAAGAAGCAGCCCAAATAATAGCACAACAACAAGCATTGTTGGTCCAAAAATAGCAGCAATCTCAAAAAAATCATGCAACAACAACAAGATCAACAACAAGCATTGTTGATACAGCAGCAAGTATAAGCATACTTTGCACAACAAAATGTTCAAACATCATCCATCAACACACCAACCAATCCCTCCATCCCTCCAACAAATGAGCCATTGTAGAACACTTTTATCCCACCCCTTGTTCTGCAAAATGATGTCATAACATAGATCAAGTTACTCTCGCAACAAGTGCTTGATCTTCAATCAGGAAAACCCACAAAGACACCTAGCAAATTTTGTCCTTATCTATTCGATAGGAGTCTTGTAACGAAATAGTTCCCAAAGGGATTTGAAATCCCCAAATTTGATAAATACTGAGGGATGGGAAACCCTGAAGATCACATTAGGGAATTCTAGGTTCATTGCATGGAAGTCATATATGATGATACCTATCTGATGAGGCTATTTCCTATAAGTTTTTCTGGCCACACCATGGAGTGGTTTTCTCACCTTCCTCCTGGCATCAAAAATTTCTAGGAGATAGTAGATACGTTCATTAAAAATTATGCATTCAATATCGGTATGGATGATAGTCTAGAGGAACTATCAACTCTTAAACAAGGTAAAAATGAATCATTTTCTTTGTTTCTACAACAATGGTGATCGAAGGCCACCAGGAGCAAATGGGTCATGCTAGAAGAACAACAAGTCCACACAGTCATCTCCAATTTGGAAGGAAACTTGGCATTTCATCTCAAAGTGCAAGGTATTACCACCTATGACCAATTGATCTCCAAGGTTATTAACATTGAACGAGCCCTTATTGCACAAGGAGGAAAACCCACCTATCGAGAACAAAAAACAATCACCCATCTAGTAGCAATAATGAAAAACCTCACACATGGGAAAGGAACAAAAATGTCACAAATGATGGTGTGGCTGATGCTAAGGTCGTGATTAGTGCCTCAAGGAAAAACACCCAAACATACCAACAACCGCCAAAAAATTATCGGAACAACACCCAAAACAATGCGGTATCACAACACCAACCAACCAAAAATTAGGTTAATAACCTAAATAATCAAGGAGGACCACCCTCACGAAACAAAAATCCCACCAAATAGAAGTACATTGCTCTTGGAGAACCACTTGAGGTCATCATGAAGAAATTGATAAATGAAAACCTCGCCAGAGTACTTACCTATGAGAATTATCAGGAACTAGAAGTGAAACCATCCTGGTATAATGAAAACCAACTCTGTGACTTTGACAAAATCAAGAGGCACACCACTAAAAGTTGCATGAGGTTAGGAAACCTAGTCCAGAACCTCATTGATAAAAAAATCATAAATGTGGAGCAACCAATAGGAAACAAAGACCTAATGATATACACAAATCCGATGCCTAATCACAAGTTAAACAATAATAAAGGAAAAGGAAAATACAAGGAAATGAACCATGTGTATGAGCATGTTGTGGCAACACTTGAGGAGTATATCCCTGTCATTGACATTAAGGGAGCCAATGTGGATTATGGAGTCACCACACTCGACGACAAGGTCACCATCACTAGATCCTCACAACCACCTAGGGAATCCACTTCAAATCTAAAATCCATACCACATGGCTATAATATGCCCAACCAACTAAAGAGAACTCCCACTCAGATCTCCATCATGGAGTTGCTGAGAATATCGCCTGCCCATAGAAAAATCCTAGAAGAAGCATTAGCCTCATCCACTATTTCCTCGGATCTAGATGCAAACCAATTCCAAGCTATGGTCAGAAATATCAGCACTCCAAGCCTCCTCACATTCTCTAATCAAGACTTCCCTGATCAACCATCTTACAATTGTGCTCTCCATCTCGAAGTCCTAGTTCACAAAAATAAAGTTAAGGGAGTCTTGGTGGATGGAGGCATAGGTATTAACATATGTTCTCTAAATTTGATAAAGAATTTAGAATTCTCAAAGGATGCCATCAAAAAAGGTAAGGGCATCACCATTAGATCTTACAATGATCAGGTAAGATTGTCTCTAGGCACTATTTAGATTCTTGTTCAAGTAGGACCCACCATTATGGATACCACATGCCAAGTCCTAGACCTTGATCTGCCTTATAAAATTCTCTTGGGGCATCCATGGATCCATGGGATGCAAGTGGTGGCATCAACCTTTCACTAATGCATCAAATTCTCATATGAAAATCAAGAGGTTACCATCCACAGTGATCCTAAACCCTTTGCCTATTGTAAAATATTGGAAGCCAAATATTACAAGATTCCCCAAGTTCCAAAAAATTATGAAGGCCTCATCACTCCATATGTAGACCCAACTACATTAGCTTCCACTTTTGAGATAGATGCACCCTCCATCCTTGATACATCCAAAATCAAAGTCATTATTCAAGATGATGGATGTGGAAATTATAAAATGAATAGAAGTGTCTTTGTGGTAGGAGAGTTACCACAATCTCCTAGATCTCATGGACAACCTCAACTAGTAGGAAAATCATCCCAAACCTTCATGGAAGGTTCATCCAGCTTCAGAAGTTGGGGGGACCTAGGTTGGGAAGTGATAGAAGAACCATCACATCTTCTATACCAAGAAAATAGACCAGCAATCAACCTACCTATGGATGATAGTAGAAAAGGATTACAAATGATGCTCGCCATGGGTTATGATAGGAACAAATTTTTTTTTCCAAAATGACAATGATCTTTTAATACTTCTCATTCCAGAGATGTGTATGAGAAATCTTGGCCTTGGATGTACCCCTTTGAGGGTGACCATAGTTGGTAGAGGTGCCTTAGTTAGGAATATCATAAATCCTCCTTGGAAATTAGCACACACTCGTCAAGCATCTATATCCATAGATCATGTCATAGATGTAGCTAGTGAGAAAGACCCCATAACCAATTTACCCATGCTTTTTGAAGATACCTCCCTCCTCCTCATGATTAGTATTGTATCATTTTAATCAACTAGTCAAACCCACGAAATCAATCTTGTATACCCCCAACTCATCGATTACAACCAACAAGGACCACCAATTCTGGATACCTTTAAAAATGATGAAGCACTCTCACAATTCATGGGATTTTGGGGAATGATACCATACAGAGATCACAAGGCTGGGTTTGATATCATACTAGACACTCAAGCTTACTATAGGGAGACAATTGAATCCTTTAGTCACAAAAGCAAAAACTTGAGAATAAAGGAGACACCACACATCACATTTTATGCAGTCATTACTATTAGAGGAACAAGAGATCGTAGTAGCCTTCTTAGAGGAGAGGAAGGTCAACTTTGCATGGAGCTATGCAGACATGTGTGTCCTCAATCTAGAGATTGTGGTCAATCACCTAGTAGTATACTCTGAAGCAAATCCTGTCAGGAAAAAGCTCAGAAAAATGCATCCTCAGATCACCCTACTAGTCAAAATGGAATTGAAGAAGCTTCTTGATGTAGGATTCATAAGACCAATTGACTACTCAGAGTGGGTATCCAATTTAGTTCCTATTTCAAAACCCGATGGGGGCATTTGAATCTGCATGGATTTTAGGGACATAAACAAAGCATGTCTAAAAGATGATTTCCCATTGCCTAACATTGACATGATTGTAGACATGATAGTGGGACATGAAATGCTTTATCTAATGGATGGTTTTTCTGGATACAACCAAACAATGATTGCTAAAAAATACCAACACAAAATGGCCTTCACTTGTCCATGGGGGACCTATTGCTTGAACATGATGCCATTCGACTTAAAGAATGTTGGGGCCACCTACCAAAGAGACATGATGTTAATATTTCATGACATGATCTATAAAACTATCAAAGATTATGTTGATGACATACTATCAAAATCCAAAAATAGGAGAGATCACATAGTAACCTTGAGTGCTATTTTCGATAGGTTGGAGGAATACAAGGTTTGTTTAAATCCAAAAAAGTGTGTCTTTGACATATAATTAGGAAAGCTAATAGGATACATAGTGTCAATGAGGGGTATTGAAATATATCTCACAAAGGTAAACATAGTCCTCGAGATGGAGGCACCTAAAACATTGAAATAGTTAAGAGGCCTCCAAGGCAGGCTTTAGTCCATCCATAGATTCATAGCACAACCAGAAGACAAGAAAATACCTTATTCTTACCTACTCCATAAGGGGGTAGCATACAAGTGTGATGAAGCCTTCAACAAAAGCAAAGAATGTCTACTCACACCTTCGATCCTCATGCCACCAATCCGAAGAAAGCCACTAATCCTTTATGTATCAATGACAACAACAACCCTCGGTGTGCTCCTAGCTCAGCAGGATGAAAATAGGATAGAGAGGGCCATCTATTACATCAATTGCATAATGGTCGGGCATGAGTTAAAATACTCATTTATCAAAAAATCCTATCTAGCAGTAGTGTTTGCTTCACAAAAATTCAGACATTACATGTTGGCACACAAAATCAAACTCATCACCAAGATTGACCCCCTAAAGTACCTATTGTCAAAGGAAATGCTCATAGGAAGAATGGCTAAGTGGATCATGAGTCTATTTGAATATGACATCGAGTACGTGGAATAGAAAGTAATCAAATGCTAGGTGATCAAAAAATAGCTTGTAGAAGCACCCATGTATTCAGAGAATCCACTCATATCAAAGTTTCTGGATGAATCCATCTTCAATCTCAGCATAGCCGACCACTAGAAACTCTACTTTGATGGTTCCTACACACAACATGGATTAGGAGTTGGTGTCTTTTTTATCACCCCACAAGGAGACTGCATCCCAAGGTCCTACAAGTTGGAATTCCCCTACACTAACAACATCGTAGAATACAAGGCTTTAACCATATGTCTCAAAATAGCAATGTAATGGCATATCATGGCTCTCAAGGTGTATGGGGACTCCCAACTTATAATCAATCAAGTGAATGGTGAGTACTAGACTAAGGACAAAAACCTAACTCCATACAAGAAATTGGTGGAAACTCTTAAGGAATCCTTCATTGAGATCACATTTGAGTAGATACCCAAAGTAAAGAACAAAGCAACAGATTCCATGGCAACAATTGGATCCTTGTTGGATATCCCCCGTAATGTCCCAAAGCATGAATTCCTAGTAGAGCAGCTTCTTGTACCTACATTCAAGGCACCGAAGACAAAATTTGTGTGTGAAATTATTGGTTTCAATGACCTGTGGTACCATGACATCTAAACTTATTTGAGAATAGGAGTCGTCCCAGTTG
Source organism: Sequoia sempervirens (assembly GCA_007258455.2). NCBI lineage: Eukaryota > Viridiplantae > Streptophyta > Pinopsida > Cupressales > Cupressaceae > Sequoia > Sequoia sempervirens. The sequence continues at coordinate 362,145,737 of VDFB02058242.1, read as the reverse complement.
ACATAGCGTCAAACCTTAAGAAAACCTTTGTTAAGAAAGCATCCCGGTTTGTCATCCTAGGAGATACACTTTACCATAGGAGCATTGAAGGAACCCTATTATGTTGCTTAAATGCTAAGGAGGCATCAAATGCCTTAACTAAAGTGTATAATGGCATATGTGCTTCACACTCAAGTAGAATGACCTTGGCCAAGAAACTATTGAGGATGGGGTATTATTGGCCTACTATGGAAAGAGAAGCACATGACTATGTCAGAAGGTGTCTACAATGTCAGCATCATGGAGGCCTCATCCATGCTCCAGCTCAAGAGCTTCATCCCATCATCACACCATAGCCCTTTTCATAGTGGGGGCTTGATCTCATTGGAAAAATCACCCCTACCTCATCCAATGGCCACAAGTTTACCATTACCGCCACTGAGTACTTCACCAAGTGGGTGGAAGCCATCCCCATGACATACATTACTGGAAAGAAGATATCAAAGTTCATCCTGAACCACTTAATATGCCGATACAGTGTTCACCAAGCTATTATCTTAGATAATGGGACACCTTTCAAGAATTAAGATGTTCATGACCATTGCAAAAAATTCAAAATCCAACATCTCTTTTCCACTCCATATTATCCCCAAGGCAATGGCCAAGTAGAAGCCACCAATATAACCATTCTGAAGATCCTTAACAAAATAGTCAAGGAAATATGTCGTGACTAGCATCTGCAACTAAATCCTGCTCTTTAGTCCTATCAGACTAGCATCCACACACCCATTGGTGCCACCCCATTCTCCGTAGTCTATAGATTAGAAGCCATATTACCCATTGAGATCAAGCTTCTGTCACTGAGAGTTTCACTGCAAAACCTCATCACGGATGAAGAATACCAAGTATCAAGACTAAATGAGCTAGAGCTGCTAGATAAGCGGTGTATGGAGGCATTAAATCATTTCCAAGTCTATCAAAATCTACTCAAGAGGAGCTATAACAAGAAGATTAGGAGAAGGACCTTTCAGGTTAGGGAACTTGTACTAAAGGAAAATCAGAAGAACATTCCAAATTCAAACGACAAAGGAAAATTTGAACCCAACTAGTTGGGACCATTTGTCATCACAATGAGCTATAAGTCAGGGGAATATTAGTTATCAACACCCAAAGGTGATCCTTTGCAGGAGCCCATCAACAACTCCCATCTTAAAAAGATTTATCCCTAAATATTTCAAAGTATAAATCCAAAAAATAAAAAAATGTCTTAAAAAAATGGTCACCTTGATGAAAACATGGCAAACAGGTGTATGGTGACAACAAAACAATCAAAAAATAAAAAATCCAAAAAAATAAAATAAAATAAAGAATAAAAAATAGTAAAGAGAAAAATTGTCCTCCAGCGAAAACCACTTCAGTGGCACTTTGGGCAAGTACCTTGGTGAAAACCTGGAAAATAGGTACCTTGTGTAAATGAGCACTTTTCATCCACTAGGATCATTATGACTTGTTCTGCATCATCCATCCATAAAGCTTCCATCATCCATCACATTCCATACCTCCATCTATCACCCATCCGTTCAACATCTGCATCATAGCTTGGTCTTGTGTTTGTGTCATGATCTCTCTTGGTACTACTCGGCCCATCCTCAAGGTCAGTTTGTCCTACCTTTATTGGAGTAGTCTATCGCATCACGCTGGGGGCATGTCCTTGCCAGATTGGATTCATCTATATTCTTGAAGTCCCAAAATTAGAAAATCCAAAAACATCAAAAAATCACAAAAACCCAAAAACATCCAAATCATATCAAAATATAAAAATAGGTCAAAAATTTAAAAAAAAAGTCATCTTGTCGAACTATAGGTCTCCTAGCCTTGAATGTAGGCAAGGTTGATCTTTGATCATCCCCCAAGACACTTAGGTTAGTCCTTTAGGATTCCATCATAATAAATTGGCAATCCATTTGTTCATATCTCATCAATAATTGAGTTTGTGTCAGTCAAACTACATGGTCTCTACATGTATAACATAGGCAAGGCTAATATGTTGATCAGCCCCTGAGGCCCCTAGGATAGGTCTTTTAGGTTAGTCTCTTGGTCAAAATCTCAAAAAACCCCAAAACATTTGAAAACTCAAAAAATTAAAACATTTGTAAAATCTCAAAAATACCAAAAACAACCTTAGAATAGTTCAAAAATCTCCAAAAACATCCAAATATTTGAAAAAAATCCATCTATCTCATCTCGCTTTCAGCCACAATAAAAATCACTTACAATAAATCATCATCATCCTCAACCTTTGGTGAAACAATTGGAAACAAGTCTAGTAGATCAAAAGTGAAAACTCAAATGTCAAAGTCTAAGTTCTAGGTTAGTACGTAAACAAGTTGGTCAACTCTTTTTCTCAATAGCCTATCATCCAATCAATCCCATATCAATCATCTAATATTGTCATGTCCTAGGATGCATCCTTCCTACGATGGACATCAACATTAGGCATCACCATAGTTTAGTCTTGGCTAGCAATATTGAAGAACATCGGCTTGTTTGTTTACTTTGTCTTTGTCTTTTGACTTATCTTTTTGCACGTATTTCATTGACCTCTAGATGATGTCCCAAACGAAGGGATTTAGAGAGATAGCAATGGGGAAACAATCATTATCTTTTTATCTATTGTGCTTGTTGGATATTCCTATAATATAACCTTCATCATCCGTACTTTGTTCAGGTGTAGGGAGGATGTTTTAGGTATCTTGTTGACCACATAGGAAGGCTTGCTTTTCTATGTTTTGGTCTGAGATGTTAGGATTATCTAAGTTTCCTTTTGAATAAGATTTTGTATGCCAAGTATGAACAAGAATACCCCTATCTATTTGTCAAGTCAAATTCTATCACACTAGGTACAACGCCATCCTGGTTCCTTATACCTTGATGCATCGTACCTATGTGTGTAATCAAACATAAGGTAATTGGCCCTTTGAAAATACCAACTCCTCATCAAGTAATCATCATTATCATTGTCATTATCTCATGTCTTATTGGAATCTCTTGTTTTCTTCTATTTCTTGATTTTTGCGCTAACATGGTACCATGATAGTTAATCACAAATCATCATCATTGCATTCATCCTGCATCCACAAAAAGTTGTTAGCATATTGCATACTGCATATCATATCACATACAAAAAATTAACCATTACACATGCATTGCATTTCCATTCATATATAATATAGATTGGTTATTCTAGACATCTCATAAATCATAATATGCATCCATTATATAAACATGAAAGCAATCATCCCATAACATTATAAACATCTGCATCATCACAACATCATTTGCATTCATCATATCATAACATTGCATAATCATCCCATAACACATATAAACATCCATTACGCTATCATATATACATCATATAACATGTATCTAAAGCATCCATTTGCATATCATAACCATCATATCATAACACATATATATCATTTCATAAAACATCATTTCATTATCATCATAGTATACGTCACCATATAGTACATCAGAAAAGATATTGAAAAAGAAAGCATCTCATCACATTTTCATAGAACATCTTGCACATCATAGCATCACATAACATTTTGGCATAGAGTATCATATAAGAAAGCATCATAGAATCATAGTATCACATTACATAGCATATAGAAAGTAAAGGCATCCATAAAAGCATAGAATTAGAATAGAAAAGATCATATAGCATCAAATCAATGTGATCATATATATCATTAGAATAATACACTCTCATGGTACAAAAATCAGATCAATGTACACATGTATGTCAATAGAGTACAATGGCCCATGGGGCTATAAAAAATGAGCCCATGGGACACAAAAAGAATCCCATCTCAATCAAAAATAGGCCTAATCGTGCTAGCTGCTGCCCTCACCACCTACTCTCTCTCCATGATCCTTTGCCGGTCTGTGACCCTTCCTCTATGAGAAATTTGGGACTCAAGATTTTTGTAGCATGGCCTAATAATAATACAATCTATAATAGTCGGACTCCTGAATGGCCTCCCTATATGCTCAAAGTTATATTGTGCTCAGGGTGGAAGAGGCAAACATACTCTCTATCTAGTGTCATTGGACCATCTCGACTGTTGCTTGTAACTCTATGGCCTATACCTAGGCTTGCAACTACAAAATCTACCCATCTCTAGGGTCTAGCTGAGGAACTAGCTATATGGGTGGCTGATCATGGCCCCCATCTCTAGGTGGTGTTAGGATCCTATCTTGTTGTCCTGGATCCTAGTCCTGCCGAGGGACATCTTATCTCTACTCTCCCACCTGTGGATCTAGGAGTGGTTGATCCTGGGGCCCCCTATCATGATTAGGTAATGGTCATCTACCTTGTTGGTCCCCATCTTCATCCCCTTGGCCTACCCTACTCACCTGCCTCTGGCTCTCCATTGAGTAGATTTTGTCCCTAGAATTGTATGTCTTAGCGGTGGCCTAAACTAATCCCTATAGGCCTATGCAGTCTCAACATCTGCTTGTCCCTGGTCATATGGCCATGGTATGGCCACTAGCTATCTGAAAGAATCAATCACCTCCTAGGCTGGTATTTAGTATTCCCAGGAGCTTTGGTTCATAGTCCTCAAAAAAATAGCCATGTACTAACCGTCGGGCCTATCCTATGGCTCTCTGAACTACGTTTGTACCCTACTTGACAGGTATCTCTTAAGCATCATGTGCTCTCACCCCTGCATCAACCTATCCTATCAGGTAAAGAAGAGTTGTTGAACATCATTGAACCATGTGGGCCATCCAAGATATGGCCACCATGTAAATGCTCTCATGTCATCAAGGACCCAACTTTAGTGAGGAATCTTGTGTTGTCCTATGTGGGTGAAAGAGACACCCCCTTTGTACCACCAAACAACTAGATCATCTGGATCCATGGGAACTATAACAACTTGAGGATGAAGCACAATGATGTTCTCCCAAGCCTAGATGTGCAAAAGTGTAACCACTACCCCAAGAGCTCGACTGTCCAGGTAGGAAAACTCGTGGTCTCTATACAATGAAGCTAGAAGAACTGGCCCCCATCCAAACAAAGTCTATCACCAAACCATATTCTCCCAAGTGAGGCTCCATCCAGGACAAAAATAATGGCCCTGTCGATCTGGTATGATGAGACCTAAATAAATAGCTACAATAACTAATCAAAAATTGAACACAACAATCCTATGGAGCTCAAGCTCGATGTAGCCCTTACAAAATACAATCTAATCGATGCCCATGACATCATAGCCAACATCCCTCTTGATATCCATATCATAGATCACATGCTCACCATGAATGGGAAATTGGAGGATCCGCCACACATTCTCTAGTGTGACTGTAGCCTCGCCTGTCAAGAGGTGGAAGGAAGAGATCTCACCGTGCCATCTCTTAACGAGTGCCATTAGCATCCCCAAGTTTGTCTGAATGGGTAGCACATAAGCAACAAACCAAAGACCAATCCACCCTAGGTGCTCATACTATCACTCAGTCATCTCATCCAAAATCCCAAAAAGCTCTCGGGACCTATGCTCGCATGAATAGATCTCTCTCGCCTCCTCCTACATTAGGAAAATTCACAATGTTAAAACTCATCAAAAAAATCCCGATCCTAGTTTGTATCGGCATCCCGAAAAAACCTCAGCGTCACTACCAGTAAAGGCGGTGTAGTTTGCAAAATCCAAATTGCACCGCTAGAAGCTTTAAACTCCCAAACTGCGCTACAACATTGTAGTTTGCAAAAGCATTTGAGTTTATGAGAAAACCCTAATTCTAAAGGGCATTGCGGCTGTGCACTTTGTAAAGGCAGTTGAGATTAAAATTTAACCCTAAATTCTAAACTGCATCATGACGTTGCTACTCATGATGATATGTAGTTTAAATGTTGAGTGGGTCTATTTGAAATTCTAGTGGTGTAGTTTAGGATCGCTCATAAAAGATAAGTTTCCTAAGGCATTAAATGTGCATGAAAAAAAAGAAGAAGCTTGGGTCAAGTTGGCTCACCGGTGGTCCAGTGCTAGGAAACCTCTGATGCATCCATACTCTATCGAAAAATGTACATGGGAAGCTCTCAATGTGCCATCTCTCTAGAAAGTTAGAGCTCAAAGTTGCAAAATCTCTTAAGGATGAATGTGAAAATGAATTGGAAGTGGCTCCTTAAGGCCCATTTAAGCCTAGAAATTAGGGTTTTCTAACCCTGTTTAGCTATCCTATTAAGGTTTTGGCCCCCTGTTCCTATTGTTGTCCATCCAATAGCCTTTTTGGCACCATTTTTTGTGTTGTATCTCATTTCTGAACCCATCAGGCACCTTGTCCTGTTTTTTTGCGAGATCACCCAAAAAGTTGAAATTTTTGTCTGATCTCTCAAGGGGGCAGTATATCGGCATATTTTTCCTGCTAAGGCAGCAATGGGGAAATTTTTTGAAATCAACAAAAATTTGAATTTTGATCAAGACAGTTTATTCTTTGAATCAATGTAGCAAGTGCACTACTTCAAAGAAGGGAAAAATGTAGACACATAAAATGTATTGATTGACGCTACACACTTGATCCCAATTATTAACACCATTTCATCCTAAATCATCCCTTGGTCTAGCCATTTAATCTTGAATACCCTTATTTGATTAAATTCATCAATTTTCCTCCCTTAATTAAATAAATAATCATTTATCTAATTAAGTCATTCTCTCTTGTTAATTAAATCAATCAATTTGATCTAATTAACCCTGTATCTCTATTTAATTAAATAATTCATTTTATTTGATTAAATCTCTAAAGTCATCTCATTAAATTAAATAAATTAAAACCTTATTTGATTTAATCTAACATTCATATCCTTTAATTAAATAAATCAAAATCTTTATTTAATTAAATCTAAAATCACATTCTTCTCATCTTTTGATTTAAATCAACCCATAAATCTAAATCAATTGGTCACATCATCTAATCCATCATTAAATTAATTGACCCTTTATTAATTTAATCCTAATCCATATCCCATCCTCTAGCTTTTGCCACTTGCACAAATAAATCAATTTAATTAATTTATTAAATCTTCATTTTCTCTCAACTTGGCATCTTTGAGGGAATATTCCTCCAAATTTGAAAATCCCTCCAAATGAGATGTGTCCTTCCAACAAGGCATTTATCTCATCTTACAAGTCCTTTTGCCTTGAACCAAGTTGCCATAACTCCATTTGACTCTCCCTCCACCTTGTCATTTCACTAATTTCAAATTTAAACTAATTAGATTTATGGGAACAATCATCAAAATGTGCACATCCTTCATCCATTCTCATCTTGACAAGTGATATTTGGCCATTGGTTGAAAGTTAGTCCCACATTGCTTCATTTTGGGCATTTCTCAATCTTGTCTTTCTATAAATAAGAGGCTTCTCTCCTTATTTGATCATCCAATTTGAGAAAACTTACTATACTCATTTTCATCTTCAAGCATTAGCATTTTTATCACTTTCATCAAAGCATGGCTAGGTTATTGTAGGTTTTGTTAGAACTGTAAAATTCTGAATAATTTCACAAGTTTTTTTATACCCCTAAGTTTCCATATGAGTCCTCATCATAAGTACAAGGGTTTTTCTTCATAACATTCTGCCCATATTTTTCCATGTGGTCCCATAGTTTCCATCGGGTCATGCATTTTTCACATTATGGTCCACATCGACATGAGTTTATCAGGGTCTCCCCAACCCATAATGCATTTCTTGCTAATATATGTCTGTTGTAGGTCTTTCGCCAAGACTTCTTTATTGTCACACCGATTGGATTTCATTCACAGGCACCGTTTGACAGGATATAACACATTGTTTTGGTGACTGAAGATTCATATTGGCAAGAGGGTCACCATCAGAATGAGGTCTTGATGAACTCATTATGTCTCAGCGACTAGCACATTGAACAGTGTATCGACAGGAGTTTTGTATTCGATATGTGGTCTCACCGAATGAGTCATGTCTCACCAATCGACTCAGAAGGATTACTTCAGCCAAACAAATGGATTTTGGGGTAAGGTCTTAGTGAGATCTTATTGTCTCACTGACCAGCGACAGGAGGAGCTCATTGGTGAGAGATTTTTCTTCGATGTAATATCTTGGAGAACGCTTTATGTCTCGCCGACCGACATATGTGGAGATACATCAGCAAGAGTTAATACATTTGGGTGTAAGGTCATAGTGAATTCTTTATGTCTCATTGACTACTGTGAAACAAGCAAACACTTCAGTCCAACAAAGGGTTTTCGGGATGAGGTCTTGGCGAGTTTGAATTGTCTTGCCGACTGCCAATGAGGATATACATATTGATAAGAGCCAAGGTGCATCGAAATAACGTCTCATTGAATGGGTCGTGTCTTTCTGACCAATGATAATGATATACATCCTGGTTAGACTAAAGTCTTTGAAGTATGGTCTTGGTGAGTGCATTGGGTCTTGCCGATAAAATGCAAAAGGATTCTGTCGGTGTAAGAATGGTATTGTCACAGTGACATGAATGTATCAGGAATACTTTTGGTAAAACAAAGTATAATCTATAAAGCATCTCCCCGATATCATAAGGTCACAATGAAGTGAATGAGACAAAAGGGACACATCTCGGTGAGAAAATGCTTGTGTCTCAGCGACTGGAAAATACATTAAGAAAATACATATCAGTAACACATAATGTATTATGTGGGACGTCTCCGTGACAATAGAGTGTTACGGAGACACACATGATAGGAATGGATGACTGTCGGTATGACTACGGGAATGTATTGGCAAATAGTTGGCGAGTATTGAAAAAAACCCGAGTATTGTTGACCGACATGGAATTTGGTCGACATGGGATTTCGAATTGATGTGTTTTTTCTGATGCTAGTGTATAAATATTAATTTCCAATTGTGAGTGGAGATCATAATGAGCTATTAGATATTTGATATATAGTAGGTAGATTAGAGATGGATACAGTAGAATAAAATTCTCAGATTAGAGACTATGGTTGCATGATTTCAAAATGGAGGTATTTATGAAAATCAGTTGATGTTGTTGCATATTCCTGGTGTCAATTGTCTGTTGAATTTATTGAAAGTATTACTAGAGTTGTCTCCATGATTGATGCTTTCTAGTTATTTAAATTGATGTAACAAGTATATAATCAGTTTATCAGTGCACATTTTTTGTATCTGTGTGGTTGATTGATTGGTTCTTTCAAGCAAAGTTTAAATCCTTTCAGTTGATCACATTAATCAGGTAAATTCATCTACATCATTAAGAAGAGCTTAGTAATCACAGTCTTGCTTGTTTATACAAGCTATAAACAAAACATATGCCAGACAATTTGAGTTTTCTCTAGAAATAAGTTGCTCATTTCTATTTCATTTGACTCCACACACCCAATAAGGCACTAGTCTCTGCATTTCACCATTTGGATTCATTTATTTTCTTTACATTTGTTAACTGAACATATTAGGATTTAGATTAGAAGATTGCTATATGATTTATAGCAAATTTGATTTCATTTGTTCACTTCCATCTGCCATTGTGGACAAAACATTTCAAGAAAGATAAGCACATAAAGTCTGCTTCATTCAGATAGGTACACCCGCCTAGGTTTAGTAGCACCTAAAGAGTAGAAGGTTTAATTCATTTGACCTTGTCTGTTACCCTAAAACGTATCAAGAGATTGGCAGCCTCTTGAGGCATTCCGCCTGCATTTTTGAGAGCTAATAGGTTTCTCCATGGAGTTCATTTGAAGCAATCACCAAGTGGATTAGTCATCACCAAATCATCAAGATCTTGCATAGGAGTTGGGAAAGGGAAAATTTCCACATCAAATTGGTACCAACTCTCCCATAAGATCAAGAGTTTGCATGTTTTTAATAGGATTTGATCTATCTCCTTACTTTTTCATTATGTTCTTGCTTTTTTTCCTATTTTGAGCATTGCTAATGGATTTTATGGGGAACTTTGATCTTGACTTGCATTTGAATCTTCTAATGTGTTTGTTTCTTGTCTCTTTCAAGTACTAGGATCTTGGTTCTACAACTTTCTTATCAAGAGGGTTAGTGGGTGTTATAGCAAGAATACCATATGCATTTACTACAATCATCCATACATCAAACCATAAGGATGAAAAATAAGCTTGTACTCTAATGCTTCAAAAAGCATAGTTTGATCCATTAAAGAGAGGTGCTATATTTGATGAAGAACCTTATTGACTATCTATTTGTATTCACTTTCCAATATCTACCCAAGATGATTGAGCTTCTTTAAATGAACTAGAGCTCTAATACCAATTGTTGGAACACAATTATCTATTGAGAGGGGATTTGAATCAATATACCAATTAAAACATTTCTTTTAACCCTTGTTATACATATTTAATCAAATATATAGAGATTACAAACACCAATACTCATAATACCATCTATACATGGAAAACCAAATATACAAAAAAATCATGGTGAGAAATATTGCTAGGATCTAGTGTCCTCATCTAGCCTCACAATAGAACCTCACTAGTTACAATGTTTAAGGGCACCAACCCTAAGGAGACATCAAACCCTTGGTTTCAAATCCTCAACTCTAAGGAAGCACCCACTCCCTAATCTAAACACCAACTTAGCTATCTAATGGTACCAACCAATTATATTTAAAAATGAAAGTATATCAAGCCACAACTATAGTTACATATGAGTCAAATGAATCTAATTCTTTATTATAGACTCAATCTGCAACTCCTCAATCTCTAATTTTCTCTGCAAGTATTTCTTCCACTCTCTTCACTCTTTACCTAACACATTATGTGCTCATTGAAAATGCATATACATTACTTTATTATTCAACACACATAACCCTTATACACTATTGTAGTGTAGTAAATTGTACTCCTATGTGATAGTACAATTTTACACTTAATTTTGACCTATTTTTGTAACCTCAATTTTATGCATTTTATCCTTCATAAATAGGCCTATAATTCCTTTTATTATGCATCCAAATGCCTATTTTAAACATTTTATGACATTGCAAGATGCATTGAATAAATGTATTTAATTAATTTAATGCCTCAAAATTTATTAATCTTGGAGTTTTAGGTCAGGACCCATTCACCCTTGGGTGAATGGTTTTGGCATTTTAAAGTCCTAGATTCAAATTTTAAATGTTTGATTTCAGGAGTTAACATTTGGGAAATTATAAACAAGGCCTATAAAGCCTAGTCATTTAATCAATTTGCATTAGGTTGAGAAATATATTGACAAGATATTTGCAATATTAGCATTCAAGGTAAAGGAGAATATTCAAGGAAGTAAATTTGAAGTCTTGGAGCAATATTTCAATTGCATTTGCAAGACTTCAAGCTCATTTTGTGAAGATTGATAAGGCATTGTTCATGATTGAAGGTTGACTTCTATGCTAGATCATGATGGATTCTAGGTTTTGAGACATGCAACTATCCATTTCCCTTGATCTAACAACTTTTTTCCTAGTGATTCCATATTCTATCTTCATTCTAGTAACCACCTAAAGTAAGGTATAATAAGATCTTGGATCTATTAGGGTATTTGACTTCTCCTTAACTAGGTGTTGTGTTCATTGTGCATGTTCATTTAGGGATCTTATTCTAACACACTTGAATAAGGTTTATTTGCATTCTAGCTCTTAAGAATCTTACAAAAAACATAATATTAGGGATCACACACACTTTCAAGTTTCATATTTATATTTTTCATCAAGATTTAATTTTTAAACCTAGGGTTTAACTGAGGAAAAATCCCATACAAAAAAAATAAAATCATTTTTTGTTGTAGGGGAAAATCTAGAAGTGAAGATTGAAAGGTGCAGGCATAAAGTACAACTTAAAATATACAAATCCAAACTTTGAATTTTTAGTAAGACTTAGCAAGAATCTTTCACCCTTAGGGTAAATCTATCCTAGGAGGATGCTCAATAGGAGCTTTTTGTGATAGTTGCATAAAATCATAACCCTCTCAAATCTGCTACAACTTTATTGATTCTATTAGTTAAAGGTTTTAAATTAATTTTTCATTTTTTACATTGCACAATTAGGTTTGTTTACTATTTTTAGGTTTTTCTCCCCAAAGTGCATTTCAAGTTGATTTACCTTATCCTTAGTCATAAGGAGAAAAAAACCCATCAAGGTTGACTCACCTAAGGGTTGAAAGTCAATCTTCCCTAGGGAATATCTTTTTTCTAATGAACTACGGAAGATTGGTGAATACCCCTTTTGACAATCCAATTTTAGGGATCCCTAATTTCCCTATGTTTCATTTTGGTGAACTTGACATTGTACATATAAAATTATGAAATTAGGAGTCCATTCAAACCCTAGATCTAGGATTTGCATTAGTTTTCATTGAATTGCATTATTTTTTACTCCATTTAAGGTTTTAGGTTTGCATTGTGCATTCTTCAAATACGAAAAGAAAAAATTGCATACATATTATATTGATTTTACATAGTACTTGCATATTAGTGTATTTTCAATCATTCACATTCATAAATTGAGTCAAAATTGAATTTCAAAAAGTCTCACATTGATCATGATTTTTCATTAATATCACTTGCATTTAGACACCAAAATCTCAAAAAAAATTGTCACTAAAACCATTGTTTGCAACCAAAAATAGGAAGCCCTAGCAGTTAACCTTAAGCTCAAATTTTAATTTTTGAAACCCTTGTGTTGGGATTTATTCACCCTAGGGAGAATTTGTCTCTATACATGTATCCTACTAGATTTTTGGGCATTTTTAGGTCAATTTCTACATTCTTTTTCTACTATTACATCTACATTTTTTAAATCTAAAATAGTCTAATTTGAATTTTGAAAAATGTTTTTTTCTTTTAGTGCATTATTGAAGAAAAGTGAAAAATTTATTTTCATTTTTAGTATTATATTATTTTATATATATGGTTAATTTATTCATCATTTCATTGCATTAGATAGCCTAGTTTTCATTTTACAAACATTGGAAACCATAAACTATCTCAAAACATTAAACAAGGAACTACACATTAAATAATCAACCTTGGAGAAAGTATTTGACAATGTCATATCTCTTTCTACAAGTTAACATATCCTTCAATCCCTTTAGTAGCAATGAATTTGACATGATAGATGAATCCCTTAAGGATTTCATCTCACAAGGATCATCGACTAAGGCTTGTTATGACAAACCAAATAAAGAGAAGTTAATGCAATCACACCTCAACTTACCAAGTCCAAAAAAAACTTGTGCTTATCATAGGACCACCTAAAAATAAACCATTACCTTAAGGAACAATTTTTAATTTCACAAGGAAACTTACTAATAACAATATTTCATAGCAATCAAGTTATAAGACCATTTAACATACATATAATACAAGGAACAATTGGAAACCACAAATAATACCTACTTCATTACCATTGCCTCAGTGCTCCTCACTTTACTTTTCACAATGGAAAAGAGTATGATCTGGTAGAAGAATTGAAAATTACTCCTACTAATATTTATTTATGGGATCTAATTCAAGCTTCATCTAATTACCATAGCATGCTTCAAAATTCTTTTCAACAAGTAATTATCCCTCGTAGTGCATAACTAAATGATGTAGTAACCCTAATTCAAGGTATGAATTTGGTTAACATTAATATTATCTTTCACCAAGATGAGTTACCTCCAATGGAAATACAAAAACAAAATCAATCCTTCATGGTAATGGATGTCATTAACAAATGTGTGTTAAAAAAAACTCTCATTGACAATGGTTCAACTCTTAATGTGTTTAGTGTGAACCTCATAGATAACATTATAGTGGACAAGGTCACGATTGAACCTGACTCTTTAGCTATTCATGGATTTGATAATGTGGGAAAATAACCTCTTTGTGTGATAAAATTACCAACTAGAGCTGGAAAGGTCACATTGCAAAATCCTATCCATGTGATGCCTCAAGATCTCTCATACAATCTTCTTTTGGGTAGACCACATATTCATGAAATGAATGGGGTACCTTCAACTCTTCATCATTTAATGAAGTATTTCTATAACAAAATGGTCTATACAATCAAGGCTAACCCTCATCCAGAAAGTTGTTTTCACATTGAGAAATATAAGGAAAGTCCTTTGAAAACATTTATACCAACTTCAAAATTAGAGCCCATGTGAGAAGAAGAAAAATATAATAATATTGAAGAATTCACAAGTTATTGGAAGATGATTGTGGTTCATCGGATTTTACACCTGCATTTATGGGAGAATATAAAATCATAACAAAAGAAATTGAAAATGGAAAAGAAACAATGGTAATTCTAACAAAACATTTGGAGGAACCTTCGAAAGCATCTACTTTGACCAATTTAGACAAAGAAAAAAGTTACACAACAAGATTTGATGAAGTTGATTATCAACAACCACCAAATCTAAAATAAATGGAAAATTTTTATGGAAGAGGCTATGAGCTTTTAAAAAAACTTAGTTTTTGTGGAAAAAGATGTGGTGTGAAAGAATAAGGCATTTGTGTCCCTATAGAGCCTAACATAGAAGAAGAAAAAAATGGTCTTAGATATTGCCCTTATAAGATAAAAAAAGATGTAGAAAGGCCTCAACAGAACATCAACTCCATTATGTGCAATTCTTTTAAGCCAACTCTCACTCTAAAGCATCTTGAATTAATTGATACAACAAGTGAAAAATCATTAGAATATTTTGAACATGATGGAGCATTGGAAGAAATGTTAGGAGTTTATGATAAATCACCAGCTCCCCATTACAAACAAGGATTCACTTGTGCATTAGTTAATATAGATAGAATATGTTAGAGAAGAAAAGAAAAAAAGTGATGTTGAACAAGATAAAGATGAATAGATTCCTAAAATTCCTAAGCAAAGTGCATTACATATGGGGGATAAAATTAACATATCGATGAACACATATAATGAAGATATGGTGATTCAAATATGAAATTTCCTTGATGAGGATGGAAAATAAGACCACACAACATTATCACATGACTTTCATGAACTTTTTTCTTGGACTTATTCAGATATGTTGGGCATTGACCATAAGATAGTAATTCACAACATTGTCCTTGCACAAGATGATAAATTGATAAAACAAAAGATGCACAAAGTGAATTATAAAATAGCTTTGTTGGTGCTAAAATTGAAAAACTCTTAGAAGTTGGATTTATTCATCCTAATGATTATTCCCCATGGATCTCCAACATTGTAGTGATGGAAAAACCTAATAGTCATATTAAGATGTGTACAAAATTTTACGATCTTAATAAATCATCTTTAAAATATGACTTCCCCTTCTTAATATTGACATGATAGTGGATTTGGCTACACACCATGCTTTGTTATCATTCATGGATGTATTTTTAGGATATAATAAAGTCTTTATCAACCCTCAAGATCAATACAAGACAACATTTATTACACACTAGAGAGCATTTTGTTGGGTTGTCATGCCTTTTGGATTAAAGAATGTTGGCACAACATATCAAAGATATATGACATTTACATTTCATGATTACATATGTTAAATTCTAGAAGATTGTGTTGTTGATATTCTTACTAAATCCTTAACTCATCAAGATAATGTTGAAATCATTCAAAATATATTTAAAAGAATGTGCAAGTATAACATGAGATTGAATCTAAAAAAGTGTGTCTTTGGTGTGGATAGTGGAAAACTCTTAATTTTTATAGTATCCCATAGAGGCATTGAGGTGGAAACAAAGAAGATTGATGCTATCATTAACTTGCCACCTCTGAAGAACATTTCTCAATTACATAATTTACAAGGAAGGATTCAAGCTATCCATCATTTTGTGGAATCTTTGGTAGATCATGCCTTACCCTTTACA
Source organism: Sequoia sempervirens (assembly GCA_007258455.2). NCBI lineage: Eukaryota > Viridiplantae > Streptophyta > Pinopsida > Cupressales > Cupressaceae > Sequoia > Sequoia sempervirens. The sequence goes on along the minus strand of VDFB02058242.1, from coordinate 362,129,852 downwards.
CAACTTCTTAAGAAGGAATCAAAATTTAAGTGGAATGACAATTGTAAACAAGCTTTCAAAATTTTGAAAGTGTACCTCACTACCTCTCCTATTTTACAACGCACCATGCAAGAAAAACCTTTTATCCTTTATATATCAACATTTTCCCATACTTTAGTAGCATATTTGGCTCAACAAGATCATAATGTTAAATAACATCTTATTTATTACATCAGTCAAACTATAATTAATTATGAAACTCCATACATAACAATAGAAAAACAATGTTTGGCTCTTGTCTTTACTACTAGCAACATTATTTACTAAATGAAAAATTTCACATAATTAAAAATTTTGATCCTCTAAAAGGGTGAGTGCAAGATCATGGGGGTCCAAAAAGTGGCGATATGATAAAAAAGTGGGTGAGAACTTTTTATATCCAAATTTGATGAAACGAAAAGGGTTTAATGAGAAAATAATCAACATTTCACCAATATAATATATGCATTATTTTGAATTTAATAGCTAATTATTATTGATTTTCTACATGCATTATGAATAAATTATTGATTGATAGGTTTATTGAAAAACATTTATAATTCTCAAATTACTTCACATTTTCTGAATTTGAAAGATGCAACACATTCTATGCTTCCCATACCTTAGGATAAAAAATATTGAATTTCATAAATTTTTGACCAAGTTATGGTGATGAGAAAAACATGTTTTAATATCTTTAAAAAGTTATAATAAAAAAATCATAACTAATTATTTACTTGCAAAAAATTACAAAAAAATGCGACACATCCAAGCATGCATCCTCTATTTATATTGAAAGTTTCAAAATAGAATAATATTTTTTACTTCTATTTAGGTTGGTCAGACATACACTTGATTTTTTTTTTTCTTGAAAATTTAGTACTACTACTTATAAATTTCAAAATTTCATGAAATTACTTGTTTTTTTTAAAAAAGGACTAGTATCTTAGAAACTACGTTCAATTTTCTATAAATTTTGTTCTTACATGTTTTCCAAATTATGGTAATAAACTAGTCAAATTTTTATGTCAGGTTGTCTAAATCTATTTGAATTTGCATTCCCCCTTAAGGGCCTACTTTGGACCCTAATGATCCTACACTGAGCCAAAACATCTCTTTGCTAAAACATACTTATCAAGATGCTTAGTTAAATGGGTTATGTTGTTAATTGAGTTTGATCTTAAATTTATCTCTCAAAAGGAAATCAAAGGACAAGCCTTAACTGACCATTTAGTTGACACTCATTCTCCATTAATGTTACCTAATATGGACTCATTCCCTAATGAAATTGTGATGACCATAAAAAATGATACATGTTAATTATGTTTTGATGGTTCTAAGTGTCAAACTAGCTCTAGAGGAAGGGTTATAATAATTCTCCCTCCAAGAAAGACCATCCCTTTAGTTTACAATCTAAAATTCTAATGTACAATTAAAATCATAGAGTATGAAGGTTTAATTTCTAGATTACATCCAACCTTATCCTTAGGTGTTCAAAAAATTTCCATATTTGGTGATTCCCAACTAGTCATTAAACAAACAAATGGGTCACATCAAGCAAAACACAAAAAAATAGTTCAATATAAGAATCTCACAATGAAATTTTTAGAATGCTTTGAATCATATACCATTAATGATATTCCTCAAAAGGATAATCAACATGTAGATCATGCAATGGAAAGTGTTGCTTCCCTTGTATCTTCTTATGATCCTTCTATGAACTTTACGTTTGTTGTCCATACAATAGTTAAACATACAATAGTGATTAATATTGAAGCCTCTCGTGAATGTTACATACAAATATTCAAACTCTTAAAAGAGGGTACTTTTCTTGAACCAACCATTAAAAACACTAGAGCTCTTATTCAAAAAATTTCTACTCGATATGTCATCCTAGAAGATGTCTTATATAAACAATCCTTTGATGGTCATCTTCTTAGGTGTCTTAAAAAATCAAAAAACCCTATAGCCCTTCAGGAATCTCATGTTGGTGCTTATGGGAGATATTTTGGAGGAAGATTATTAGTTCAAAATATAATTTGCATGGGATATTATTGGAGACATATAGAACAATATTGTTTCAAGCATGTTTAGAAATGTCACAAATATCAAGAACATAAAAAATTGGTCCATGCTCCTACATTTGAACTTCATTCCCAATTTCTTATTTGGCCATTTTTAGTGTGTGGTTTGGATCTTATTAGAAAGATATCTCCTCCCTCTTCTTTTGGACACACGTTCATAATTATCACACCAAATTATTTCACACAATGCATAGATCCCATCCCTATTTGCTCCACAACAGCTGATGCAATTTTTTGTTTCATATTAAGACCCATTATTTCTCACTTTGGCCTTCCTTCGATATAATTTTTTGATAATGGAGTTCCATTTAAGAAAAAATATGTGAAAAAGTTTTTGGAAACATTCCACACTCAACCCTATTTCTCAACACCTTACTACCCACAATCTAATGGTCAAGTTGAATCAACAAATAAAACTCTTGAACAAATCTTAAGAAAAATAGCAAGAAAATATAATAAGGACTAGTAAACTTAGTTATATTATGCATTGCGTACTTATTGTAGTAATGCATTTAGGGGTAGATATCCCTTCACTAAGGATTTCTCTTAGAGGTCTTATTTATAACACTATGTATAAAGAAAAGTGATTACAACAACTCGAAATGCTTAATGAATAGCACATTAACACTCTCAAGCATCTTCAAGCCTACTAAAAAAGGATGTAATGTAGTTACAATAATAATTTCATTCCTCACTCATTTAACAAAGGTGATTTGGTGTTATACAAGAATCAATATAATGTTAATACCACCTCAGGTGAAAAAGGAAATATTAGTCCGAATTGGTTAGGACCCTATGTAATTAATGAAAACTATGGGTCTGGTGCATATACATTAACAAAAAAATATGGATCAATTTTCAAAGAACCTATCACACTACATATTCATGCAAATATTACATTTAGTGTTTCCTTTGGTTAGTATGTGTATTAAAGCATGTTGTTAGATTAAATAGATATGTGTCTGTTTTATCTCATATTGCTTTGTTCTTGAAAAAAATTCCTTATGTGTCTTGAATTATAGATTAATTGTTCATTATCTTGAATTATTACTTTATTATTGCATACTATTCAAATATCATGTGTGTTTTATTAAATCATATCGTTACATGTATTTAATTTCTTAATTAGATCTTAAGTGCATTTTAGTTTAACACATAACACTTAATCAAAATGTACTATCTAATATAAACTTATATGTTTAGGTTAGATCACATAAAACCTAGATCATGGAGAAATTTATTAATTACTCTTGAAAATTATTATTTAAGAGGTCACATTGCAATCTAGTTAAAAAAAAACATAAAATGCTCATATATATATCATGAAAATTTTATATACATGCCATCTCATATACAATACTACTAGTGTATCCTATGACTACCAAACTCTTCATGGCCTACTGGCATTGCCCATCATGAGACGATTAGTTTTGATCTAGTCATATAGCTCATCTTCTCTTGTAGGCCTTGTGTTTCAAATACAACAATCCCCTTCCATACCATGGTCATGACGTGCTCCTAATCTATGTGATATCTCTCAGTCGGGTATGTGTAGGATCATTATGGAAAAAATAGGCCCTTAAGTGGCAAAAAATTCAGAAAAATCAGAGTTAGGAAACTTGGCATAAAAATTTGAATAAGTTATCTATATTATTTCAAAAATATGTAAGAATAGAATTTGTATCAAATTGAATGCAGTTTCTAAACTACTAGGTTTGTTTAAAAAAAAGAAAATCTATTTGGTGAAAATTTTAAATTAGAATGCAATAGTACTTAAATTTCAGGGAAAAAATAAAAAGTAGGTGTTTGTCTAACCACCCTAACCACAATAAAATGATAATTTTTTTTATAAGATTTTAAATATAAGTAGAGGACTCATGTCTTGATGTGATGCATATTTTTTTGTAATTTTTTTCCAAGTAAATAATTAATTGTGAATTTTTTATTACAACTTTTAAAAAATATAAAAAGCTCGTATGTCTAACCACCTTAACTTGGTCAAAACTTTATGAAATTCAATTTTTATTTTTTTAGTCCTATAGTGTGCGAAGCATAGAATGTGATGCATGTTTTGGATTAAATGAATATGATACCATTTGAATGCTATAGATGTTTCTCAATTAGCCTATCAATTAGGACTTTAGTAGTAATTTGAATACAAAATGAATAATAATTACTTATTAAATTCAAAGTAAAGCATAATTTATATTGGTGGAAATATGAGAATCTCCTTTAAAAACCCTTTTCGTTTCATACCCATCATATTGCCACTTTTTGGCCCATCATGATCCTACACATACTCAACATGCAATCTAGCAATTTCTCCCTACAACTTGATGAGTTTTGATTGCATGAAGGCTTGCACCTTGCTATCAAATGGAACTGAAGAAGCTCAGAGCTCCTCATATGTAGTCTAAAGTTTTGCAAGCCTTCCTCTTGCTTGATTGTCTGTAGTAATGGATAGATTAGCATTCCTTTTGGCTTCCTCATACATGGTCCTCCATCTTGCTAAGGGATTGAAAAGGATAGCATGGTGTCCTATGGTAAGTGGTGACATATTCTTTACCTATATGTCTAGATGTCAGGGCAAGGAAGGGTCCATCTCTATAGTGAATTAATACAAGAGATCTCACCACTCTCGAGTGCACACTATAAGATAAAAACAATAAATAACATTACAACATGCCATGATATATAAATAAATTATATGTAATATTAAAAGCATAATAAAACATAATAACACATAATTATCTAGATCTCTAGCTTGCCACTTGGGGTCTCTCTGTGAGATGATAGGCCCTTCATGTGTAGGAAGCATTGAAGTTGTAGTACCATTGCCCTTCGCACAATCATGAATGCTAATGCTTGGTATAGACACTGATTATGACCATCTAACTTATGAGTGAGGTATTGGCCTCTATTCAAGGGCATATGTGGCCTCATCTAGCTCATCCAAATCATCATTCATTGGCTTTAGATCCTCCTCATCATCATCCCCTAAGTCATCTACTCTATCCTCCTCATCTGCATCTCCATTGACCACCTCCTCTCATTTCCTCAACCTAGAAGAGGTCTAGCATATCCTATAGGGTGATTGTAATGACAATTTTTTGTCAGTTGTGCTCTCACCCACCAGTTCTTGTAGGCTATAATTGTGCTTACATCATCAATGTCTGATATTGTGGACATGTCATGGTCCTCATCATTTGAGTCACTAAACTACACTAATTAACCATGGGACACTAAATGTCTCCAAGTCTAGAGAAACTCCATGTTGATGTTAGGTATGTGAGTCATGTCCTCAGTAGTACCTAAATATGTCCAAACTATCTCATAACTCGATCATAATAAAAGGCATCACTATATAGTCATGCTAGCCTAGCAGAGGAGTATTTTATTTCATCCTAACAAGTAGATGTGTGTCATCAAACCATTGGGGCATAGTGAGGCAATGCCTTCATACTACCTTCTCCTCCTCTAGATAATCAAACTAAATCGTCTAATATAGTAAATCTCTAAAATACTAGCCTCATCTCAAAGTGTAGTAGAATGCTCATGGGTACCCCATGACTATAAGTGTGGGATAACCTATATGTGTAGTGCATGTGATATGATTAAAGGTTTAAACCTGTAAGAGTGTATAATGTATTATACTATCTAGCTCTTGATACAAAAACCACCCGAGATCATAGTAAAGGTGTGCCAACATAGTGCAACCCCATGCATAGATGGTCTTATGGAATTCCATCTCATAGATAGTGTGCATGATTCCATGTTCCTCATCCATATAGAACAAGAGTCAATTCCATAGTGACAACCATATTCTTTCACATCAATGATGAGTGTGCATGGAAGAGCCACTTAAGCTCCACACATACCTTGATCTTTGTTAGCATCATGGGATGGTCGATACAACGCTCAATATCTCACCACATCTTCATGTGTGTGCTATCCTCCTCTATGTGGATAATTTCACCCCAAATGGGTAGTCTTAGAATGTGATGTATGTCCTCACATGTCATTGTCATCTCCTTGGACAGTAGATGGAATATATAAGTGTCCATATTTCATATCTCCACTAATTCTATTAGCATAGAATCATAATATCTCATTGGTGGCATAATATATATCCAAAATAACCTAGTCTCACATACAGTGTCTATATCCTCTATCGTCTATTAAGCAACCTGCATCTAAAGAAATGTAAACAATATACCTCCCACATGTTGACATGCATGAGGTGGAACCTTGAAAAGAAGAAAGTATTCATCAATAACATGCATAAAAATATTCATCAATCAATTAAAAATAAGTTAAAGTTGGTCTATGATAGGGGGTCTTAGACACTTTGGCTATTTTGGGATGCTTTGTGACAAAACAAGATGATATGCAACATTTTTAGATGGGGTCCTAAAACCTCCTAAAAATACATTAAAATTATGTAAAAGTAAAAATGTGAAGATAAAGAAGAGAACAATGGACTAACCGTGTCTCTGAGCATGTTGGATGCCACCTCATCTCGCAATACTGTTAGTCTAGGGGACTCCTACGATTTTTAGATCAACATGTTTTGATCACTCTATAACAAGGTAATTTCTCAAAAGGTAAATTTCAAAATGATAGTTAGACTTGTCATTTCCACTCATATATAGTCAACTCTATTAAAGAAATCATATTTTATTCTAACTACATTTCTGTCAAATTAGCATATTGGGGGATAGAGAACTCCATTTTTGATGTCATTTGTTGCCTTGGATTTGTCGTTCCATCCCCAACCTTATTCAATTTCTATCAATATGTGGTCTTGTAGACTCAACACCCTATATTAAGCGTTCACATCATCAATTGAAGCAATTTTATGTGGTCAAATTGCTACTGTAATTCCACCTCCATAAAGAAAGCAGAATTAGGGGTCATACATCTACCCTCAAATTTGATTCTCTATAGAAGTTTAATTTTGGATGACTAAAAAATTGGTTTTGTAGATAAATACATTAGGGGCTTGAATCTCCTTATTTGCAAAAAATCTATATGAGTATCCTTTATATGCTATGATTTAAGTCCTTTAGCTTGCATATGCATTGATCTGTATAGGATCTAGACTAGATTGCAGTATTTAAATGCTTAACTTTTACAATGCTTTTACAATGATTATTCCAAGTTAATTAAATCAAAATTAACTTATGGAAATAACAAAATGAAAGTAATAACAAGGTGATTATAACAAAAAGGAAGGAAATGAGAGAAAGAAAGAGAGAGAAGAAGAGAAGTGCAAACAGTTGATAACGGAGTTTGTCACAAAATGTGACTATGTCTCCGGGTCCACTCCAATAGAGAGACCGATCCGATTAACTCCAAAAATCAATTACAACAGCACCATAACCATTCTCCAAGCACTTCGGTAGCATAACAGCGCTCTGGCGTGCAAAAATGACTTGAAAACTCTTCAACAAGATCCCTCTTTTGTCACCTCAGCATCAGGACTTCATCACCTGAAGAAAAACTTGAATTCCACTCTCACCTCACACCCCTTTTTATACAAAAAAATGAATCAAATTGGTTACTAACCAATTGATTTACAAAATATTCCTTATCTCTCCAAATTACAAATCAAATATTTGAAAACCTCCATATCTCCCTAAAAAAACAACTACATCTCCCATTTTTACACATAAAAATCTCTTAAAAATTATTTAAGCCCTTCAATAATAATTCCCTCGGGCTTTTGTTGGTTTTAGGAGGTTACACTTTTATAAAAAGTTGTTTGTTTTAGAATTATAGGGGAGTTGGTTTTTAATAATAAGGCATTCGGTTTTTAAAAATTTACCAAAACCGACCAATGCCACTTTCCTATCAAACGGATTTAATGGCTTGTCGGTGGTTCTAAATTTTGCTAGGCCGACGGTACCGGGTTCAAACCCGGCAGTTGGCTTTTAATAGCCGTTCGCTAATTTTCAATCAACAAAACAACCCGCTCACCATCTATAGTAACGGTCACAGATATAGCGCAACGGTAGAGTGGGCGACGGTTAAGTGGCAAGTCACGGGTTCAAATCCGCGAACGAACTTTTCTTTTAACAAACAAATCATTCAACAAACCCCGACGCCGATGGAGGAAAGACAGGCCACATGGCATGCCGAGGAGGTGCCACGTGGAAAAACCCAATTCGCTGCTAACGCTGACGTGTAAACTGACTCTGTGCTGACATGTCTCCCTACTGAATGCCGACGTGGAGCTGACGTGTTATGCTGACTGGGCGTACGGACTGCTGACTGGACTTGCTGACTGGGCGTACGGACTGCCACGTGTCACTCTGCGATTGGTCCGTACAAATGCCACATGTCACTCTGGTTTATCCACATCAGATTCTGTACCACGTGCTGACATCATCTGTACGGATGATGACGTCATCACTGTACCTTCAACTCCACCAAGTCAACCTGAAACTTTGACCAGCTGTATCTTGAGCCTCCGATGTCGGATTTTGACGAAACGAACGCCGTCAGAATCATCTCGACGAGCTCTTCACGATGATGCTGATTTTGACAACTTTTGACGACATCATTTTTTTTGCTTCCTGGATGCCCTCTGATTCCGGTTTGACCAAAGGTTTGACTGGCTATAACTCGTGCAAACGGACTCCTTTTCGCTCCGTTCGAGTTGCGTTGGAATCAGGACGATGAGCTCTTTATGATGGTGCAGATTCTGGAGAAAAATGAGACACTCCAATTTTCACTGAAAATATCCACCGGATCATGCATGTAGTGTCATATGGCTATTAAAGTGGGGGCTAAATGTAGTGTAGTAAATTTTAATCCTATGTGATTGTATAATTTCACACTTAATTTGGACCTATTTTTGTGACATCAATTTTATGCATTTTATCCTTCATAAATAGGCCCCTAAACCCCTTTATAATACATCCCAAGGCCTATTTTAAACATTTTCTGACATTGCAACATGCATTGAATAAATACATTTAATTAATTTAAAGACCTGAAATTTATTAATCCTTGATTTATAAGCCAGGACCCATTCACCCTTATGTGAATGGGCCCCTTTAAGATCCAAGTTCAAACTTAAACATGTTTTTGGTGGAATTTGAAAGTCCTAGATTCAAATTTTAAATTTCATCTTTCAGGATTTAATAATCAAGAAATTAGAGAGAAAGCCTATAAAGCCTACTATTTTCATCATTTTACTCTAGGTTGAGAAATAGATTGAGTAGATATTGGAAATATTATCATTCAAGGTCAAGGAGAACATTGAAAAAAGTAAATTTGAAGTCATGGAGCAACATTTCAATTGTTTTTGCAGGTCTTCAAGCTCATTTTGTGAAGATTAATCAAGCATTTTTCATGACGAATTCTATATTTTGGGACATGCAACTAGCAATTTTCCTTGATCTAATTACTTGTTTCCTAGTGATCCCATATTCTATCTTCATTCTATTAGCCACCTAAAGCAAGGTATAATAATATTTTGGATCTATTAGAGGATTTCACTTCTCCCTAACTAGGTCTTGTGTTCATTATTCATGTTCATTTAGGGATTTTATTCTAATACACTTGAATAAGGTTTCTTTGCATTCTAGCTCTTAAAAATATTATATGCACATAATATTAGGGATCAAACACACGTTTAGTCTTTAGATCTATATTTTTTATCAAGGTCTAATTACTAAACTTGGGGTTTTACCAAGGGAATCCCCCATACAAACAAACCAACATTTTTTAGTTTTCGTTGCAGGTGTAGATCCAAAAGTGAAGATTGAAAGGTACACGTAAAAAATGAAAATTAAAATCTACAGATACATATTTTGAATTTTTAAAAAGGTCTAGCAAGACCCATTCGCCCTAGGGAAAATTTGTTGCAGGAGGAAACTCAATAGGAGATTTTTGTGATGTGCATAAAATCATAACCCTCTCAGGTCTGTTGAAATTTTATGGATTCTATTAGTTAAATGATTTTTATTTTATGTTTCAAATTTTACATTGCACAATTGGGTTTGTTTACTATTTATAGCTTTTCTCCCCAAAGTGCATTTTGTTAGTGTAACTAATTAATTAATTATTACACTAGCATACGTTAACTTAGGTCATACATCATCTAGTCCTAGGTTGCATTTTAATAAATCATTTAATAAATAGGGTAATATTCCCTTCCATGTTTGTAGGGATAAGATTCCTTCTAGAAGATGAGTTGTCCTTCTAGAACTTATCTCAACATTTAATAATTTCCAAGATAGGGTTCACATGTTGTCACATGTTGTTAGATTATGACACATGGAAACATCTCATGCATCTTAGGTTTTCTCTTTTTCCTATATAATGAGAAATTTTGTTCATTTGTAACCTATCAATCAATCATATCATCAATATAGAATCTCTATTATGCATGCCTAGTTGTAACACTTTCTATGTGGTTGATTATCTTTCCGGGAAAGGGTTCTCCATTGAAGATTTTAGAGCTCCAGGGACTATGCATCCATAACTCAACACATTTCAGGCTGATTTACCTTGTCCTTAGTCATAGGGAAAACAACAAGACCCCCATCAAGGTTGACTCACCTAAGGGCTGAAAGTCAATCTTTCCCTAGGGGATCTCTTTTTCCTAATGAAGTATAGAAGATAGGTGCATACCCCTTTTCACACCCCACTTTTAGGGATCCCTAACTTCCCTATTTTTCAACTACATTCTATAATATTTCCATAAATCAATCTTAAGGTTTCATATCATTTGATGCAATTCATGCTTGATTGACCTCTTCTATATTTTGTGATTGTCTATGGGAAAGTGTAGGATCATGATGGGCCAAAAAGTGGTGATATGATGGGTATGTGTAGGGTATGTGGCTAACAACTTTTTTTACCCAAAATTGATGAAACAAAAAGGGTTTTTAAAGGAGATTCTCAACTTTCCACCAATATAAATTATCCTTTACATTGAATTTAATAAATAATTATTATTCATTTTCTATTTGAATTATGACTAAAGTCCTGATTGATAGGTTGATTGAAAAACATCTATAACTTTCAAATGGTATCACATTTTTTGAATCTAAAACATGCATCACATTATATGATTTTCATACTACAAGATTAATTTTTTTTTTGAATTTTATGAAGTTTTGACCAAGTTAAGGTGGTCATACATATGCGTTTTTATATTTTTTAAAAGTTGTAATAAAAAAATCATAATTAATTATTTAATTGAAAAAAATTACAAAAAATATGCATCACATTAGGAAATGAGCCCTCTACTTATATCTAAAATCTTATAAAAAAAAATATTATCATTTTATTGTGGTTAGGGTGGTGACAGACCTACTTCTTATTTTTTCCCAAAATTAAGTACTACTGCATTGAAATTTCAAATTTTCACCAAATAGAATTTTTTTTAAAAAAAAAAAACCTAGTAGTTTAGAAACTACATTCAATTTGCTACATATTCTATTCTTATATATTTTTGAAATAATATAGATAACCTATTCTAATTTTTACGTCAAGTTTCCTTACTCTGATTTTTTTGAATTTTTTGCCACTTAAGGGCCTATTTTTTCCATGATGATCCTGCACATCCCCCTATGTATTAATGAACTAAAACTTATTCCAATCAATCAAAAAATATATTTCTAGAGTAGTTACAATGATCAATTTCATTTTTTGTGCCACAATAAAAATTTTCCTAACTTGAAGTTCCACCATTTTACTGCCTAGCTCTTGTCAAAACAAATATTTAAGTGTTATCCATTGATTGTGTCATGATCCATCAATTAATATTTAAATGCCTTGAGTTACTTTAACCAATCAATAATTTCCATGTGTCACAAATGGACACATACTCACATTGGTCAACCTAAGTCAACACAAGCTTCACATGGAATTACCCCTTTATTTTTAATGACCTTATCTTTAATTTCTATTGTGGGTTGATAGTCATTAATCCCCCTTACCTTTTGTTTTAACTGCATTGAATACTTTAACGAGTACTCCTGAACACTAAAGTTTGATACTATTTATACCTATCATCGAGGACACATGCCATCTCCCCGCAAGCCCACAGTGACCATCATTGGGTCCCAAAATCCTTTTACGGAATGATAGTAATGTACCACATGTCTAGTGATTTTAGGTTTTAACCATCACCCTTACCCTTTACCACCTTTAAATCATTCATAGAAAATCACACCAAACACCAAAGCACAAAAATCTAAAATTCCTTTGAGATATCAAAAGTCAAGATTCCCTCTTCCTAATTACTGATTTTCATTCTTTCACCTCATTGCAAACCATGACACCAAGCTCTAAAATATACATTAGGTTGTCAAATGTTGGATTTCAGCCTTTCATCATACTGCTTATGATGCAGGAGCATCCCTGGTTGTAAAGAAATCATGTATCAACCAAAAATAGTTCTTTTCTTTCAATGATTTAGTAGAATCTTTAGAATTTAATTATGCATTTCACCACAACATTATTTCTTAGCACATAGAGTAGTATATAGCATCTAGACATCAACATCTAGAACATATCTAAATTTCACATCATTTACATTTGTCTGCCCAAAAGTTATCGCTCTCAGAATTTCACTATGTTTACCAATCAAAGAATTTAGGGTTGAGGTGGCTCATTTTTCTTAGTGTAGATCTATTCCAAATCATGTGAAACTTAAAGGAACAACATACGAGAATCTTGGGTTAGTTGGGACATATCTCAAAGATGCACAAGTCATGTCTTCTTGCATGGAGTCCTCTCTTCATATTTTGTGGCCAACATGCATAATTGATCATTCAACGGGTTATTAAACCTTGTGGCTAATGTAGACCTATATTTGAGCTTGAGAAGCATATTTACAAGCATTTTTATCATTTAGGTAGCATTCATTCAAAGATTCAAAGATAGGATTAGATCACTAGTTTCAATTTTTGTAATAACCCTTTAGGGGCATGTAATAAGGCCTATTGGCTAGTTATGTTATTGAAGCCCTTGTAGCTCACCCTTGTGACCAATACAACATGTAAGAATTCCATACTAATTAAGGTTCATGTTTTCATATCAATTGTTTGTGATACTTCCGCTATGTTGACTCATTGCTCCACAGTTTAGATTGTTCCTTCTGGAACTATCAAGACTGCACCAAGTGGTATTAGAGTGAGTTTCTAATTTATTTAGGCATTCATTGAGGTGAATAGATAACCAACCTAAGGTAGACTACATTTTTTTCATTTGATCACCAATTTTGAGGTAGTTAAAATGTTTGTAGCCAAATCATTGAAGTTGAGGCATTTGCATCAGCTCAAGAGGAGATATGTTGCTAAGAAGAACACCTTCTATGGTGAATGTTTCTAGAATGGATGAGATGTGAGTTAGGTTGGATGATGTTGAAGAAGACTGAAGGTGAGGCCTAAACCCCAGGTAGAAGATGAAGAAGAATAATGAAGAAGAAGAATAATCAGATCAAGTAAAGATGTTGAAAGAAATCTCAAAAACTAGTAACCTAGAGTTGAAATTAAAAAATTATGTAGGAAATTTGAATCATGAAGAATTGATTTATTAGATAAATGAAATGGACATAATACTTTGAATATGAAGAAATTGAAGATCTGAAAAGAGTTAGATTTACAAAAACAAAGTTGAAAGGCCATGTTGCATTGTGGTGGAAAGAATTTCAATTAGACCAAAATAGGAGAGGCAATGAAAGAATCATCAAATGGGATAGAATGGTGACAAAATTGAAGAATCAATTCATCCTAGTAGATTATGAACTATAATTGTTGAAAAGATAGCAAAACTTGAGACAAAAAGAAATATCTTTGAAGGAGTATACTAAATAATTCTAAAAGATGATAATTAGAATTGGTCATAGTGAATTAAGCAAAGAAAAGGTTGCTAGATATATCAATGGATTGAGAAAAAACATTCAAGAAGAATTAAGTTTAGTAAAGATGACATCTATTGAAGAAGCCTACCAATTTTCATTTAAGGTAGAAGAGATTGAATAAGAAGTTTGAACAAAGGTAGAGAAACACAAGAGGAAGATTACAAAAGAATGGAACCCCAATCCAGAGAAAGGATACCATATGTGGAGCAGAAGAAGATCCAAAACCTTATTGGAGTGAAGAAAATGATGCTAAGCCATACCATAAAGGAAGAAAAGATAGAAGTTTCTACCCTGGTAATAGAGGAGGTCATAATTATTACCACAATTATGGATAATAGAGAGATAAAGGAAGATCTGAGAGAAGACCATTAAAAGGAACCGATTTCAAATGTGGAGGTGAAGGACATAGAGCATTTGAGTGTCATCAAGGAAGTAGTGGAAAGAAATTTGAGCATACCAAAAGAGCAGATTATGTGGAGGAAGAATGTGTTGGATCCCCTAATTCAGTTGGGAAACTTGAGAAAGGTGAATCATTGATAATGAGAAGAGCTTTGATGCAAGAAGTGACTAAAGAACCATCGTAAAGGAAAATTCTATTAAGAACTAGATGTAAGTTTGAAGGAAAGGTATGTAAATTTATCATTGATAGTGGTAATATTGCTAATCTAGTTTCAATGGAGATGGTGACCAAGTTGAACTTGAAGAGATTGAAGCATATGAACCCTTGTAGGATAGTATAGATTCAAGATGAACATAAGGTAATGGTGAATTAGCAATGTTTGCTAAAAATTCATATTGGATCATAGGGATGAAGTATTGTGTGATATTATGCCTATGGATGCTTGTCGTTTACTATTAGGAAGACCATGGAAATATGATAAGAAATCTATTAATGATGGAAGAAGGAATACTTATATTGTGACATCAAATGGGAAGAGATTCAAATTGATACCTTTAGAAGAGGAGGAGAACACTGAATTGTGTGGAACTTCCAAACTATGTTTGGTAGATGGAAGGAAATTTCCTAATAGACTGAGGCATGAGAACATGTTTTTTGTATTGATTCCAAAGAAAAGCAATGGACCATAAATAGAGAACCCTACTACAAAGAATGAAGAAGTAGAAGAAATGTTGACAGAGTATGAATATATCATATCAAAAAATGTACTAGATTGTTTACAACTTATCCAAATTATTAGTCATTATATAGATCTTATACTAGGAGAATTTTTTTTGAACAAAGCAACACATAGAATGACACTAGTAGATAATATAGAGTTCAACCAATAGATATAAGGATTATTGAGAAAAGGATTTATTAGAGATAGTTTGAGCCCATGTGCAGTACCTATTTTTCTTGCACCTAAGAAGGATGGAGAGTGGAGAATGTGTAAAATTTTTGTTAAAAGGAACAAGACAACTGAGAGGGGGGTGAAACAATTGTCACCAAAATTAAACTCAAAACTTCAACACTTATTAACTTCACAACCATACTGTTCTATTATTAAGTATGAACATGAAATGCAGATAACAAAATGTAAAATCAACACAATGAACACAAGATTTTACATGGAAAACCAAATGAGGGAAAAACCATGGTGAGGATTCACTCACAATATAAAGAGATAGAAAAATGGAATACAAAGGGTCACTATCAAGGGATCACTACCTAGAAGAGGACTCATTGTCCAAATAAAAAGACTTGCTACCTATAGACAGGACTCATTATCCAACAGGGAGGCTCATTGTCTACAGATACAAAATAAAACAAAAGATCCACCACACCAATTTACATACATCTGTAGCCTTGATCAAAAGATTGTAGAAACCTTCAACACACTACGTTCAAGAATCTAACACAATGAAGTAATATTGCCTAAACTCACTTTTCCACACTTATACTCTTTTTATTTGTGGCTTACTTCATTAATTTTTATCATTCAATTCTTCACAATTTGACTTGTATTTATTCCATCTTCAACCTTATAAAATTTCTCCAAGGTCAGCCACATAAGCTTCATTTCATAAATTCAAATTAGGTTGGAAACTAAAAATTCCCATGGTGGAAAGGAATCAAAGTGGACCAATAAAATACTTAACCATGACCAAAAATAATGTCTTGAATCAACCACACACTTCCTTAATTAAATTTTATTCTTCTTATGAAGTGTAAACACCAAGTCAACCAAACCTAATGAAAACACAAATGAACATTGATGTACATGCTTTCCAAGAAGAAGATAACAAATGAATGACACAACACACTTCATTATAGAACATATCTTAGGTTCCTTTAGATAAATCCGCAGCAAGTGTAATAAAATTCAAACACTGAACTCCTTCCATCAGTCCATCTGGACTGTGTAAACACATATAACTATGAACTCAACTTTCGGATCACCAAGCCACAAAAATATTTTCCAAAACCCAGAGAATAACATTATAAGACACATTCCAAGTCTACAAGATCTGAAACAAAAGAGTAGAGGATTGTAGAGAAGAAACATTTCTCCTGGTCCATAGAAGATCAACTTTTCCATAATAGTTCACACACTGGTGAATAAAACTTTCACACTTCAACAAACCAGAAGCTATAGATTAGTATATATCATAATTTTGGGATTTTGTTGGATGTTGTGGTTGTGTGGCTAATATGTTGTTTTCATTGATGTCAACACTATTAGCATTTGATGTATTGAAGGCTATATATGTCGAGGATATTGAGAAAATTGTAAAAGAAAGTATTGCAGGTTCCCAGTGGAACTATGAAGGTCATTAAGGTGTCTTGTTCTATACATTGAAGATAAATTGCTATGGACTAAAGGGTTTATATTTGAGTGTATCTAGTCCATTCTCCAAAATTTTTAGAGGTCCACATGAATATTTGTTCAAAATTATGAAGATTTGTGTTCTAATAGTGTTTCTATGATCTTTGTCAGTGCTCTTGATTAAAGTTGGTATAATTTTGGTAATTCTAGTTGTTTTGAATGTTTATCTATTGTTTCTTGGTATTCTTGGATGTTTCTAGATCATTCTCTATCTTTGTGGTGATCCGTGTGCTTGTGGTTGAAGATTTTTCTTTGTATGTTTGGTTTCTCATGTTCTTGGCCAACATGATGGGTGTAACATGTGGTGGATCTTTGAGGTTAAATTAATTGAAGTCTTTTGTGTTGGAATTGTTAATTTGGGTCTCTACTATGTTGTGGTCAACCTTGGTGGATTCACATTGAAATTTTATTTGTAAATTTGGGCTGACATTGAAAAAAAGTTTTATATTTTTGGCTGACTAAGTTGTTGATGTAATCTCATGTTGTGGATATATAAGAGTGATTGTTTCATAGATGAAAAGTGTGCTTGGTGTGCTCTCATGTGTGTATGTGCAAATATCATTCAATTGGAGATCAGAGTGTGAAGAAGATTGAGCAAAGTGTGAAGAAGACTAAGCGAAGTGTGAAGAAGTTTTAGCAAAGAGTGAAGAAGGTTTTTTTGTGCTTAACTGGAATTGTAATCAGGCTTGTGTAGAAGCTATTTTATTAGTTCACAATTTGGATGGTTTTAATCCAAAATTTTCCTTGGACAGTGAGTCCTCTTTTACATTTTGGTAGTGAGCTCTAGGTAGTATGCTTGAATGCATGTGTCTTCCCATTATTTCTCATTATACTTTTAACAGGGTATAATATTGTGGACTAACCTCCACCATGGTTTTTTCCCTAATAGGGTTTCTATGTAAAAATATTGGTGTTCTCTGTGTTTATGATGTGTTGAATGTTTATGGTTTATTATTTATTCATTAGATCTGAGATTGAGTTAAATAAAGTTGGAAAAGATTTAAGTATTCTGCAACAACTGATTCACCCCCCTCTTAGTTGTTTATCCTTGTTTTTCCAACAATGGGTATTAGAGCCAAATTACTCTGAAGAAGTTTAAAAGCTTGAGGTGATCTGACATGAAATCATACAAGAAGGAAAGTTGTAGATTTGGTGGAAAAAATTACTCATTGTAGAAAGCTCAAATGGAGTGTCATTTGAAGTGTATTCATGAACCCTTCTAGAAAATTACAAAGAACAAATATGTTATTCCTCATAATCATCCTTCCACTGCTGATGAGATTAAAGAGGCTAAGAATAATGTCAAGGCTATGGAAGCTTTATTGAGTGATTTAATAGATTCATAAATGAAAAATGTGTTAGGTATAAAGATAGCTCATGGGATGTGGATGAAGCTGGAAAATTTGTATGAAGGAGATTTACATGTGAAGATGGATAAGCTACAAAGTTTGAAATGCAAGCATAAAAACCTAAATATGGGTGAAGATGAAAATATTTCTTCTTTTGTGCAAAGAGTAAATGAACTAGTGATGGGTATTAGATGTGTTGGTGGTACCCTAGATGAGGAAGAAATTGTGGCTAAAGTGCTTATATCATTACCTCCCTCCTACATAGCAAAGGCTCATGCTATTGAAGAAACTAGATCATTGATGAATGTGACAAGGGACATACTGATAGGTAAACTTGTTGCATTTGAGTTGAGTGAATTTGGTGATTCTATTCCTAAGACTAAAACTGCATTCAAGGCTACTATATCTAAAAGAAACAAGCAAAGATATGATTTGGGAGAGAGCTCTAGAAAGACATTCAAGTATGAGGAAGAAATCAAAAAACTTGAAGATGAAGAAAGAGAGGTAGAAGAGTTGGAAGCACTGATAGTGAAGAAAGAAGGTAGAGGACAAGGTAAGTATAAAGGAAAGTTTCCTATCAAATATTTTTCTTGTAGTAAAATAGGTCATTTTGCATCAAGGTGTCCTAAAAGAGTTCCTAGATCTAAGCCTTACAAATCTAGATTCCAAAAGAAATCTTACTTTGTTGAAGAAGGTGTGACTGATGATGAGTCTAGTAAAGATAATGGAAATGATGATTGGGATTTCATTACTATTAAGGAAAATAGTACTATGGCTACTAAATATACTAAAGTTGAGAATGCTCTTGTAGCCTGCATTGAAGAAAAGGATGAGTGGGTCATTGACAGTGGATGCTCACATCATATGACTGGTGACAAGAAAATTTGTAAGTCTAGAGAATTATGACGGTGGGGTTGTAAGATTTGGAGATAACAATGCTTATGTGATTTGTGGCACAGGATCTATTTGTCTTGATGGTAAGCATAGCACTAATGATGTTCTTTATGTTGAAGTCTTGAAGCACAACTTTTTGAGTGTTGGATAGATAGTGGACAAAGTTTATTATCTTCAGTTCAAAGATGGAAGATGCAGGATATATGGAAGCTTTGGAAATGTAATTGTCTTAGGTAAATAGAAAAAAGGTAATATTTTTCACTTGAATGTTGCTAGTGAAAATTTTTTAATTGCACAAGTAGATGAAAGCTGGTTATGGCATAGAAGGTTTTGTCATGTGAATTTTGATAACATTTTCAAAATAAGTTCCACTCAAGCCGTAAGAGATCTACCTAAGCTAGTGAAGCCTGCTAGCACAATTTGTAAAGAGTGTTATATACGAAAATAGACTAGAGTTTATTTTGATAGCAAATAGCATCATTCAAATTGAATGTTGGAGCTGGTAAATACTAATCTTTGTGGTCCTTCTATAGTCAAAAGTCTCCATGGTGAAAGATACTTTATGTTGCTTATTGATGATTACTCTTGAATGATATGGGTTACTTTCTTAAGAGAAAAATGTGAAGCATTAGAAAAGTTCAAAATATTCAAAGCTATGGTAGAAAATGATGAAGGTCTAAAAATCAAATGCCTAAGGTCAAACAGAGCTGGTGAGGTCACCTCCAGGGAGTTTAATTCTTTTAGTGAATAGTATGGAATCAAAAGACGATTATTTGCTCCCTAAACCCCTCAATAGAATGGTGTTGCTAAGAGAAAAAATAGAACAATTCAGGATGCTACTAGAAAAATTATGATTGGAGGAAATGTGCCTTACATCTATTGGAGTGAAGCAGTAAGCACTGATGTGTATACTTTGAACTGGGTAAATGTAAATGGTAATTCTAGTAAGACTCCTTTTGAATTATGGTTTAGTTATAAGCTTGCTATTAAACATTTCAAGATCTTTGGAAGCAAATGCTACATCAAGAGAGATGATGATATAGGAAAGTTTGATGCAAGAAGCTGTGAAGGAATCTTTCTAGGTTACTCTATTAGAAGCAAAGCCTACTAGTGCTATAACAGAAGACTAAGGAAAATGGTTGAGAGTTCAAATTTTAGAGTTGATGAGGATTCTACTAAATCATCTAGATATTGTGGATATGATTTAGATGAAGACAATAAAAACAAAGGGAAGAATGTTCAAACACAAAATCAACTTCAAATTATGCCACATGTTTTCATAAGACAACTTCAATTTTTTTTCAATAAATCAAGATAGTTAGGAAGTAGAGACAAGTGCAAGTGTAGAAGAAAGAACAAAAGAATTAGAAGTTTGAGAAAATATTAAAACTCTGAGGTATGCAAAACTAAATCATTCTGAAAATCAAATTACAAGAGATAAGAATAAATGAGTGCAAACTAGAAGAAATATTGCAGAAGAGTATTTCCTGATTTCCAAAATTGAACCTAAAGATGTCAAAGAAGCCTACAATGATGAACACTGGATGGAAGCTATGAAGAAAGAACTTATGCAGATTGAGAAGAATGATACATGGATACTAGTTCCCAAACCAAAGGATAAAAATGTAATTGGTACTAAATGGGTCTTTCAGAATAAGCTAAATGAACAAGGTGAAGTGGTCCAAAATAAAGCAAGACTGGTATATAAAGGGTATTCACAAATGGAAGGTATTGATTTTGAAGAAACCTTTTCCCCTATTGCTAGAATTGAAGCCGTAAGGTTATTTTTTGCTTATGATGCATATAAGAACTATAAAGTCTATCAAATGGATGTGAAGTCATCTTTTTTGAATGGTGATCTAGAAGAAGAATTATATATTGAATAGCCTAATGGATTTGAACTGACTGATAAGGAAGACATGGTTTTCCAATTGAAGAAAGCTTTGTATGGACTCAGGTAAGCCCCTAGAGCCTAGTATGCTAGATTAGACAAATACTTACTAAATATTGGATTCAATAAAGGTACCGATGACAACAACTTATGCTTCAAATTGGATCATGATAAATAATTAATTATTGAAGTCTTTGTTGATGACATTATTTTTGGAGGAGATGATAATCTATGTATGAGGTTTGCTAATGAAATGAAGAGTAAATTTGAGATGAGTATGATTAGAGAAATGAAGTTATTTATGGGATTACAAGTTACTCAGTTAGAAAAGGGAATCTTCATATCTTAGTCTAAATATGTGAAAGAACTACTGAAGAAGTTTGGTATGGATGATTCAAAACCTATTGGTACTCCCATGGTAACTAGATGTAAGTTGACACAAAATGATGATTCTCCTAAGGAAAATCAAACAAGATATAGATCAATGATTGGTGGATTGCTCTACTTAACTCAGACTAGACTAGACATTATGAATGTTGTATGTATGGTTGCTAGATTTCAGACCAAAATAATCTCATGTGACTATTGTTAAGAGCTCTTTAGGTATCTAAAAGGAACAATTGATTTTGGGCTTTGGTACCCTAAGGATAATGATCTTAATTTAAATGCATATACTAATGCAGATTGGGTAGGAGATGTAGATGACAGAAAGACTACTAGTGGTGGTGCTTTCTTCATAGGGAAGAAGTTGGTGTCCTGGTTAAGCAAAAAATAGAATTCAATTTCTCTATTCTACTACTAAGGAAGAGTATATTGTTGCTGCAAATAATTTTGCTCAAGTGATGTGGATGAAACAAATGTTGAAAGATATCAAAGTAGTATATGATGAATCTATTGCCATATATTGTGATAACTAAAGTTCAATTAACATATCAAAGAATCTGGTGCTACACTCTAAGAACAAACATATATCAATAAAGTTTCAGTTTCTAAGGGAGAAAATGAGTGAAAAAGAAGTTAGAGAGGAGTATGTGCCTACCAAACAACATATTGCAGATATTTTCACTAAGCCATTATCAAAGGATACTTTTGTGTATCTTAGAGGAATGCTAGCGTTGATTACCCTTCCTGATGTGAACTAGGATGCATTAACTTGCATCGATCTATGCATTTCATGATCATATTATGATCCAAATTTATTTTTCTATGGTTGCTACTCATGGGGAGTAGTCAGATGTGCAGGTATGTGGTTCAAAGCTTGTATGTGGAAAGATAATTCCTATCTTTTCCATTGATGTCAAAAGGGGAGAAGAGTCATGTGAAAGAATGTTTCCTATTTGGATTAAAATTCTTGTGGGGAGAAGATCTTGCAAAATAAGTCAAGGAAGAAGAGTCAAAATCTAAGGAGGAGTAAGTGTTGATTGAGAGTTGGGTTGATGGTGTTTTTCACATCATGTGTTGCCATCAATGCCAAAGGGGGAGATTGTTGGATGTTGTGGTTGTGTGGCTGATATGTGGTTGTCATTGATGTCGACACTATTAGCATTTGATGTATTGAAGGTTGTATACGTCAAGGATATTGAGAGAATTGTAAAAGAAAGTATTGTAGGTTCCTAGTGGAACTATGAATGTCATGAAGGTGTCTTATTCTGTATGTTGAAGATCAATTGTTATGGACTAAAGGGTTTATTTTTGAGTGTATCTAGTCCATTCTCCAAAAAATTTAGAGGTTCATGTGAAGATTTGTTCAAAATTATGAAGATTTGTGTTCTGACAGTGTTTCTATGGTCTCTGTCAGTGTTCTTGATTACAGTTGGTATAATTCTCATGATTCTAGTTGTTGCAGATGTTTCTATGTTGTTTCTTGGTGTTCTTGGATGTTTCTAGATTGTGTTTTATCTTTGTGGTACATCCACATTGATCCATGTCCTTGTGGTCAAAGATTTTTCTCTGTATTTTTAGTTCTCATGTTCTTGGCCGACATGATGGGTGTAATGTGCGGTGGATTGTTGAGGTGAAATTAATTGAAGTATTTTTGTGTTGGAGTTGTTAATTTGGGTCTCCACTATGTTGTGGTTGATGTTGGTGGATTTGCATTGAATCTTTTTTTGTAAATTTGGGCCGACATTGAAAACATGTTTTATATTTTTGGCCGACTAAGTTGTTGATGTAATCTCATGTTGTGGATATCTAAGAGCAATTGTTTCATCAGTGAAAAGTGTGCTTGATTTTCTCCCATGTGTGTATGTGTGAATATCATTTGATTGCAGAGCAGAGTGTGAAGAAGACTAAGTGAAGTGTGAAGAAGTTTGAGGGAAGAGTGAAGAAGGTTTTTCTGTGCTTAATTGGAACTATAATCAGGCTTGTGTAGAAGCTATTTTCTTAGTTCATAATTTGGATGGTTTTAATCCAAAATTTTCTTTGGACAGTGAGTCTTATTTTGTATTTGAGCAGTGAGCTCTAGGAAGTGTGCCTGAATGCATGTGCATTCCCATTATTTCTCATTATAATTTTAACAAGGTATAATATTGTGGACTAACCTCCACCATGGTTTTTCCCATAACATGGTTTCCACAGAAAAATCTTGGTGTTCTCTATGTTTATGATGTTTTGAATGTTTATGGTTTGTTGTTTATTCATCAAATCTGAGATTGAGTTAAATAAAGTTGGGAAAGATTTAAGTATTCTATGACAACTGATTCACCCCCCCTCTTAGTTGTATGTCCTTTTTTTTCTAATAGATGTTGTGGTTGTTTTTTTTATATGTGGTTGTCAATGATGTCAACACTATTGGCATTAATGTCTTAGAAGTTGTATATGTCGAGGATATTGAGAAAATTGTATAAAAATAAGTTGTAGGTTGATAGTGATGAAGTGAAGTTCAGTCTGTTGGTTAGCTTAACACATTGATGATTAGTGGTTTTTGATTAAATGGTTTTTTTTTAGTATATCTATTTTATCCATGTTAAGTTTCAGAGATCCGCATGAAGATTTGATCAAGTTATGTGCAGTTGTGTTCTAATATTTTTTTGTTGCTTTAGTTGGTGTTCCTAATTGAAGATGATGTGATTCTAGTAAGTTCAATTGTTGTGGATGCTTCTCTAGTGATTCATTATGTTTTTTTTATGTTCCTAGATTGTGCTCTAGGTCTCATTTCTGAATTGATCATTGTGCTCACAAGTGGTGATTTTCTCTTATGTGTTCATGTTTTTCATGTTCATGGATAATAGGATGATTGTAGCATGTTGTGGATCTTCATGGAATCATTTTTGAAGTTGTTTTGTGTTTGATTATTTTATTTTGGGTCTTCACTATGTTGTGGCTAACCTTGGTTGATTCACATTAATAACTGTTATTGATTTGGGACCGACAATTTGTATTCATTTTATTACTTTGTTGAAGTCAACATGTAGCAATGAAATTCCTTGTTGAAAATATATATAAGTGATTATTTATTCCATTTGAAGGCATGCATGTGTATGAGATGTGTGAATAATGTCCTAATCATTTGAAGGAAGAAGCAGAGTATGAAGAAGAGTAAGCATAGTGTGAAGAAGTGTTCATGTACTTAACCAGAACCATGATCAGGCATTAGCAAATGCTATTTTATCAATTCAAAATCCTATGGATGTAATCTAAATGTTTCTGTAAGATAGTGTGTCTTCCTTTGGGTAGTGAGCCTTGTTGTAATTGAGCAATGAGCTCTAGGTAGTGTGCCTAAATGCATGTGCATTCCCATTTTATTCTCTATACTTTTAATAGGGTATAATCTTGTGGAATAACCTCCACCATTGTTTTTACCCTAATAGGGTTTCCACATAAAAAAATCTTGGTGTTATGTGTGTTTCTGATGTATTGAAAATTTATGTTTTCATGGTTATCAATCAGATCTAAGAATAAGGTTAATAAGGTTAATAAGTTTTGAATTTCTATGACAACTGATTCACCTCCCCCCTCTCAGTTGTCTATGCTTGTGTTTCCAACAATTGGTATCAGAGTAGGTTCCTTGGAAGAAGTTTAATAGCTTAAGGTGATACAGGATGTCAACTTATAAGAAGGATAGTCTGATATTTGATGGAACAAATTATTCTCTATGGAAGACTCAAATGGAGTGTCATTTGAGATGCATTTGTGAACCCTACTGGAACATTACAAAGAATAGGTATGTTATTCCCCATAATGGTCCTTCTACTGCTGCTAAGATTAAGGATGTTGAATACAATATTAGGGCTAAGAAAGCATTGTTGAGTTCCTTGAATGATTCTAAGATGAAAAATGTGATGGATCTAAATACTGTTTATGAGATATGGAAAAATTTAGAAATTTTGTATGAAGGTGATGCTCAAGTGAATATTGTTAAGATGCAAAGTCTAAAAGGGAAATATGAAATGTTGAAAATGGGTGATGATGAGAACATTACTTCATGCAAAGAGTGAATTAAGTTGTGTGTGGTATCAGATGTGCTAGTGGACGATTGGATGAATTAGAGATTGTTGCTAAAGTGCTTAGATCCTTGCCTACTGCATACAAAGCCAAAGCCACTACTATTGAGGAGACTTTGATTGTGACACATGTAACCAAAGAGATGTTGATTGGTAAGCTTACTGCTTTTGAGTTGAGAAAATTTGGTGATGCTCTTCCTAAGATAGAATCTACATTCAAGGCTACTACCTCCAAAAGAGATAAACAAAGATATGATCTGAGAGAAATTTCTTCTAGAAAAGTATTCAAGTATGAGGAGGAAATGAAAGAGATTGAAGAAGAAGAAGAAAGAAAACGGTTTGAGCTTGAAACACTTATTTTCAAAAGAGAAGCCAAAGGAGAGGGTAAGTATACAATAAAGTTTCTTGTTAAATGTTTTTCCTACAATAAGATAGGTCATTTTGCATCAAGGTTTCCAAAAAGATCTCCTAAGCCAAGACCTATCAATCCTAGATTTCAAAGAAAGTGTTATTATGTTGTTGATCAAGGTGTGATAGATGATGAATCTGATAAAGGAAATGCAAGTGAGGATGAATGGGTATTTAATGCTATCAAGGAAAACAATCCCATGTCTACTGAATTTTCTAGTACATATGTGGAGAAAGCCCTAGCTGTTGGAGTTGAAGAGAAAGATGAATGGGTGATTGATAGTGGATGTTCTGATCACATGACAAGTGATAAAAGTAAATTTGTGAGCTTGGAAAAGTATGATGGTGGTGTGGTGATATTTGGTGATAACATAGTTGGTGTAATCTATGGAAGAGAATGAATTTCTCTTGATGGTAAGCATAATACTGATGATGTCCCATATGTGGAAGGTTTGAAGCATAATCTTGTAAGTGTTGGATAGATGGTTGACAAGGGATACAATCTTCAATTCAAGGATGAAAAGTGTAGAATATTGGGAAATTCTAGAAATGTGATTAAATCAGGTACAAAAATAAAGGGTAATATCTTTCACTTGAATCTTGCTATTAAAAGTTGTTTGATTGCTCAAGTTGATGAAAGTTGGTTGTGGCATAGAAGTATGTGTCATGTAAAATTTTACAATATTATCAAGATGAGTTCTATTCGGCCTATGAGAGATCTTCCTAAGTTGGTAAAACCTACTAATACTATATGCAAGGAATGTCAATTAGTGAAGCAAACTAGAATTTCATTTCAAAGCAATCAACATTGTTCAAATGAATTATTGGATCCTGTGCATACTATCTTGTGTGATCCTGCTAGAGTCGAAAGTATACAAGGATACATGTATTTCATGTTACTCATTGATGATTATTCCAATTTGATGTGGGTTAATTTCTTAAGGGAGAAATCTAAAGCTCTAGAGAATTTCAATATCTTTAAGGCTATGGTTGAGACAGAGACAAGTTTGAAGATTAAATGTCTGAGATCAGATAGAGGTGGTGAATTTACTTCTGGTGAGTTTAATTCTTTTTATGAAGAACATGGGATTAAGAGACAATTATCTATGCCACGAACCCCTCAACAAAATGGAGTTGTGGAAAGGAAGAATAGGACAATTGAAGAAGTTGCTAGAAGTATGATGCTAGAAGGAAATGTTCCTCATATCTATTGGAGAGAAGTTGTGAGTACTGTTGCTTACACTCTCAATCAGGTACAAATCAAAGGTGATACTAGTAAGACCCCTTATGAGCTATGGTATGGTCATAAACCTACTGTTAGATACTTCAAAATC
The DNA here is from genome assembly GCA_007258455.2 of Sequoia sempervirens. NCBI lineage: Eukaryota > Viridiplantae > Streptophyta > Pinopsida > Cupressales > Cupressaceae > Sequoia > Sequoia sempervirens. The sequence continues at coordinate 362,102,720 of VDFB02058242.1, read as the reverse complement.
TTTGGGAGTAGATGCTTTATCAAAAGAGATGAAGATATAGGAAAGTTTTATGCTAGGAATGATGAAGGAATTTTTCTTCGTTATTCTACTATAAGAGATTGAGAAAAATGGTTGAAAGTGAAAATGTCAATGTTGATGAAAAAATAGCTAGACCATTCAAAACCTGTGGATATGATTCAAATGATCAAAATGATAATTCAAATAAAGGAAAGAAAGCTTTGACTTCAAATCAAGTTCAAATCAATTTGGTGGATCAAGAAAATGAAGAGGAAGGAGAAACTAGTGAAAGAGTAGAAGAGAGATCCTAAGAGCCCGAAGTTCAAGAACATCCTAAGACTCCAAGGTATGTAAGATTAAATTATTCAAAAGATAAAATTATTGGTGATAAGAACAAAGGTGTCCAGACTAGGAGAAAAATTGCAGAAGAATATTGTTTGATTTCAAAGACTGAGCCTACTAATGTCAATGAAGCATGCAAAGATGAACATTGGGTTGAAAAAATGAAAGAAGAACTACAACAAATTGAAAAGAATGATACACGGATTCTTGTTCCTAGACCTAAGGATAAAAAATGTAATTGGAACTAAATGGGTCTTTAGAAACAAACTAAATGAGAAAGGTGAAATTGTTAGAAACAAAGAAAGATTGGTATGTAAAGGATATTCTCAAATGGAAGGAATTGACTTTGAAGAAACTTTTTCCCCTGCTTCTAGAATTCAAGCTGTGAGACTATTTCTTACTTATGTTGCTTAAAAAAACTACGAGGTTTATAAGATGGATTTCAATTCAACATTTTTAAATGGTGAACTAGAAAAAGAGGTATATGTTGAGCAACCTAATGTATTTCAATTGATTCATCAAGGAGATATGGTTTGTTAGTTGAAGAAAGCACTGTATGGACTCAAGCAAGCCCCTAAAGCATGGCATGCCAGATTGGACAAGTATTTGTTGAAGCTTGGATTTAAAAAAGGTACCACTGATAGTAATTTCTATTTCAAGATTGATCATGACAAATATTTGATTGTTGAAGTCTTTTTTGATGATATCATTTTTGGAGGAGATGATAGTCTGTGCATGAAGTTTTCTAATGAGATGCATAGTGAATTTGAGATGTCTATGAGTGGAGAGATGAAATTATTTTTGGGATTGAAAATTACTTAGTTAGATAAAGGGATCTTTATATCTTAGTCCAATTATGTGAAGGAATTGCTAAAGAAGTTTGGTATGGAAGATTCAAAGCTAGTTGGTACACCTATAGTGACTAGATGTAAGTTGACAGAAGATGATGATTCTCTAAAAGAAAATTAGACTAGATACAGATAAATGATTGGTGGATTTCTTTATTTGCCTCAAACTAGACCTAATTTCATGAATGTTGTATGTATTGTTGCAAAATTTTAGGCCGATCCTAAGGAATCTCATGTGACTATTGTGAAGAGGATTTTTAGATACTTGAAAGGGACAATTGATTTTTTCCTATGGTATCCTAAAGATGATGACCTTATTTTGAGTGCCTTTACTAATGTTAATTAGGCAAGAGATGTGAATGAAAAAAAAATTACTAGTGGTGGTGCATTTTTGTTGGGAAAGAAGCTGATTTCATGGTTAAGTAAGAAGAAAAATGCCATTTCTTTGTCTACTATAGAGGCATAATAAATTGTTGTTGCTAACAATTGTACTCAAGTATTGCAGATGAAGCAGATGTTGAAAGATTTTAGAGTTTTGTATGATGAACCTGTTGCTATATTTTGTGATAATTCAAGTGCAATTAACATTTCTAAGAATTTGGTGTTGCATTCAAAGACCAAGCATATATCTATCAAGTTTCACTTTTTGAGAGAGAAGGTGACTGAAAAGAAAGTCATATTGGAGTATGTGCCTACTAAGAAACAAATTGTAGATATCTTTACCAAGCCATTTCCTAAAGATACTTTTGAGTATCTCAAGGGGAAGTTAGGGGTGATTACCCCTCCTAATCAAAAATAAAATGCATCAACTTGCATTAGTCGGTGCATTTCATAGTCATATCTTATTCTAGATTAATGTTGTGGTGACTACTACTTAGGAGTAGTTAGATGTTCAGATATGTGGTTCAAAGATTGTGTGGAGAAAAGAGATCTTTGTCATTGATGTTAAGGTGGGAGAAGAGTCATGTGAAATTTTTTGAATTATTTGGGGAAAAAGTCATGTGGGGAGAAGATTCATGTGAAAAAATATGAATTATTTGGTGAAAAGAGTCGTGGGGAGAAGATTCATGTGAAAAAGATGAGAAAAGAGTCAGAACCTAAGGGGGAGAAAGTGCTAAGAGATAGTTACATTGATGGTGTTTTTCACATAAGTGTTGCCATCAATGCCCAAGCATGAGATTGTTGGATGTTGTGGTTGTGTTTCCGATATGTGGTTGTCATTGATGTCAACAATATTAGCATTAATGTCTTAAAAGCTGTATATGTTGAGGATATTGAGAAAATTGTATAGAAATAAGTTGCAAGTTAACAATGATGAAGTTAAGTTCAGTCTATTGGTTAGATCAATACATTGATGATTAGTGGTTGTGGATTAAAGGGTTTTCTTTTTTAGTATATCTAGTTTATCCACATTAAGTTTTAGAGATCCTATGAAGGTTTGATTGAGTTATGTGTAGTTGTGTTCTAACAGTTTTCTATTGCTTCAATGGGTGTTCCTAATTGAAGATGATGAAATTTTAGTAAGTTCAGTTGTTGTGGATGATTCTCTAGTGATTCATGATGTTTTTGGATGTTCCTAGATTGTGCTCTATCTGTGTTGCACATCTACATTGACCATTGTTCTCATGAATGTTGATTTTCTATTGTGTGTTCATGTTTTTCATGTTCATGGTTGACAAGATGATTGTAGCATGTTGTGGATCTTTGTGGAATAATTTTTGAAGGTGTTTTGTGTTTGAGTATTTTATTTTGGGTGTTCACTATATTGTGGCTAACCTTGGTTATTCACATTAATAATTATTATTGATTTGGGCTAACAATTTGTATTCATTTTATTATTTTATTGAAGTCGACATGTAGCGATGAAATTCCTTGTTGTGAATATATATATAATAAACTTTTTATTCCATTTGAAGGCATGCATGTGTATGAGATGTGTGAATAATGTCCTAATAATTCAAAGGCATAAGTAGAGTGTGAAGAAGAGTAAGCAAAGTGTGAAGAAGTGATCATGTGCTTAACCAGAACTATGATCAAGCATTACAGATGCTATTTTATCAGTTCAAAATCCTGTGGATGTAATCCAAATGTTTCTATAAGACAGTGTTTCTTCCTTTGGGTATTCAGCCTTGTTGTAATTCAACAGTGAGCTATAGGAAGTGTGCTTGAATGCATGTGCATTCCCATTTTATTCTCTATACTTTTAATAGGGTATAATCTTGTGGACTGACCTCCACTATGGTTTTTCCCCTAACATGGTTTCCACATAAAAAAATATTGGTGTTATGTGTGTTTATGATGTGCTGATTATTTATGATTTCATGGTTATTAATTAGATGTGAGAATAAGGTTAATAAGTTTAATAAGTTTTGAATTTCTACGACAACTGATTCATGCCCCCTCTTAGTTGTTTACCCTTGTGTTGCCAACAATCTTCAAATCCACACAAACATAGGATCAACATAGGAGAAACCTTGGGCACATCCTAGAGCAAATTTTGAACACATACATAACTCTGAATTCACTCTTTATTAATTTTCTCAAAAGCACATGGAAACCCATCATTTCAATGCATCTACAACATCATAAAGATACCTCCATGTACTCACAACATCTCAACAACATATCAACTATACATGCACAATCTGCAACATACTAAATAGTGTTGAAATCAATGACAACATTAATGACAACACCACCAAACATGATAATACTTGCAACAATCTCCCCCTTTGTCATTGATGGCAACACATGATGTGAAAAATCATCAAAGACAACAACCTACATAATATTCTAGGAGAACATCTTTTCTTCTTTTTTTGAGTATTTTTCACATGAATTTATCCCCACCTTTGAAATCAATGGAAAAGATCAAAAGATCTGATTACTCTCCCTTAGGAGTACACCCATTTAACTCATACTACAAACATGAAAAAATTATCTACTCCCCCTGCAGAGTAGACCCATTCATCAGTCTAGATAAATGAAGAATCTATGAATTCACTAGACTGATGCACCTTCACGTGCACCTAGTTCAAAGGGCCAATGACCACCAACATATTCTTGAGATACTCAAAATTATCCTTCAGAAGAGCCTTAGTAATATATTTGTAATTTACTCTAGCCTGACTTCATTCTCCAACACCTTTTCTCTAAGGAAATGATATATGATAGATATATGTTTTTTTCTTGAATGCATAAATAGATTCTTTGAAATGTTTATAGAAATTATGTTGTCACAAAAATGGGAATAGGCTCATCACATATCACTCCAATGCCTTTCAGAGTTTTCTTCATCCACAAAACCTTTGTGCAACAAGATTTTGTGCAATATATTCTACCTCTACAGTTGATAAAGAAACCAAGTCTAGTTTCTTACTCAACCAAGAAACCAATCTTCTGCTAAGAAGGAAAGCACCTCCACTAGTACTCTTCTTGACATCCACACAACCAACCCAATCTACATCAGCAGAAGCACTCAAGGTGAAATCAGTACCCTTAGGATACCATAATCCATAATCTGGTGTACGTTTAAGATATCTAAATATCCTCTTTACAGCTGTCACATGTGCCTCTTTAGGATCTACTTGAAATTTGGCAACTGAGCATACTACATGCATAATATCGAGTCTAGTAGCAGTAAGATACAACAGTCCACCAATCATAGATCTGTATTTGCTATGATTGGTTTTAGAAAATTCATCATCTTTTCTCTCTACTTACATATGATTTTTTTGTTATTTTTAACTTACCAAGCAAGCCTTAGGAAATACCTATGATTTTTCCAAACTTAGTTCTTTAATAATTGCAAAGCAAGTGGCCAACTAATGAGATAAAGTGTATAATTCTTTATCTCCCGCACTTTGGGCTCTTCCAAACCTAGGAGGGTGTTCCCATAATGCCAACTAGATAACTGATTTCAACAATTTACACATGCATTGTAAATCAAGGCAGATAGATTCTCATTAATTGCAAATAAGATGAAATCAATCACAAAGATTACAATTCTTTGAGTTAATTATGCATCTTAAGCCGAGAATGTAAAATAACAACAAACAATAGGTGGTTCAATGATTAATTTGAAATATTTCTCTTAATTCGAAGGACTAAAACCCCAAGAAAGGTTAAATGGGTTAAAGATTAGTGCCATTATCTATGCGCTAGGAGTTTGTGTAAATTCAAACATAAGGCATGCTTAATTATGAGCACTTATGATCTAGTGATATCACCTTGTAATTCACAAATCAATGACTGAATACTAAAGACTTCTTACTAAATCCAAATGACAATGTATATGAATTCATGATCTAACTTAAGCATTTTAACTCATTCCATGAACAAGAGCCAAAACCAGATCATTTATCAAAGCATAACATGATGAAAATTGATGAAATGATCCTTGATCAATATTTTCATTAATAATTCTAATACAAGAGTACAAGGAGAGACTAAAGAATCAAAAAATCTCCATTATCATTCAAATATGCTTAGAAGCCATACATTTAACTAAATTTACTATCTAGACTCATAACATTCGATAAAGACTCAACATATCTGCTATGTGTTTTTCAATTCTCAATGTAGCTCTAGAATTTAAACAAAAGATCCACACAAAATGGCCCTGCATTCCCTCTTATAGAATAAGGGAAAAAAACAAGCTTTAGGCCAAATGTACACATGTCAATATTGAATTGGACCGCCAAAAGGTATATTCCAAATTTAGTTATATTTGCAATCATAAAAAATGGAGGGAATACATATAAGACAAAGAATATTTACATTTGCAGTAGAGAGCAACTTTTTCATTTCAAAAGACATATCAAAAGAGGCACATCCAATTCATCGAGAAAAATGACAAAATGATGTAGACCATAGGTGATTCAACATCTCAATCAACACTCCACATCATCAATAGATTCTATTTTCTGTGAAACATATGTTTTGAATTTGCAATCTCTAAGGCCATACCTATACAATACATGACCAAGTATATGTTTCACAAACCAAAGTTGCCAACATATAACCTTCCTCATTCTTCATACTCTTCCTCAAAGGGCTAATCAAAGTCCATTATTTTTTCCATGGCTTTCTTGTAAGGGGAATACTTAGTTACAATTGCATTGGACTACCTATTGAAATCCTCCAGGAAACTAATAAGAAATATTAACCTCCCTAGGATATTGTTGAAGATATCAACATCAACTTCTTTACAAATTTCACCAACCTTGGAATCAATAACTGGGTCCATTTCCATCTTCCATGTCTATAATGGTTTCACTTCATAATTAGCCATCTCAATCTCTAGCAATAGTGTTAAATTAGTCTGGGTATATTGAGTTATCAACTCTATTATCTTCTACTCTAATGGAGCTACATATCCCTAAAACTTCTGCTTGCTCAACTCACACACAAAATCGTAAAATAGCTACACCATAGGGTATTTATCTACATGTTGGTTGGATCCCACTAAGATCAACTTCAATCTCCCAAATCTTGGGACCCATTTATTCAAAGATGGTATGGCCAACATCTTATCCTTTTGAGATAACCTCATTGCACACAACATCGAAGCATAGTTTCCATGCACACTATTGAGTCTATCTTGAATCTACATGTTCAATTTTTTTAAGGAAGTGTGGACAACCTTTGATATGTTCTCATACATTGTATCTCGATCCTTCTCTAGAAACTTCTTATAGAACTCAATTTGCAGAAGCAGTTGATCTTTGTCAAGTGAACTAGAGCTCAATCTATTTATTTCTTCCTCTGCAATTGATTCTTGTCCTTGATTATATGGTAATATTTCTAGAGCATGAATGTAAGATGAGGGTTGCATAGATGTCATTGGAGAAACTAAAGGTGGGTGGCTTGATCTAGGCTAACCTCATTCTCTCTGCAATTCCTCTCTTTTATTTATAGAATTTCAATTCAGTTTCTAGCATAGCCACCTTTTGTTGGCTACTATCATAATCATTCAAGAGTTCACTATACTTAACTCTGAGATTATCTCTTTCCAAGGTAAGACCCTCTATAGTTGATTGGGTAAACCTGGCAACATTAACAACCATGTCTACAACTTCCAAAGATGGAGTATCAACAACTCTTTTTATAAGAAATTATCCACTAAGCTTTGATGGCTCTGTTAGGGCTGGTTTCTTAGATGATGGGGATGATGACCATATAGCCAATGCATCCCAATCCTCACTAGAATTTGAACCTGTAAGTGTCATTTCTAATTCCTCCTTTTTTTGCACAAGAGGTCTTTCAACCCTTCTAATTGCATCCAAAACAATTGGATCAACAATATTCCAATCTGGCAAAAACAAAACACCACTCTTCTTCACCAGTTCTTTGCCCTCCTAGGCATTGATCTTTCTAAACTCCTCTTTCATAATTCTTCTTACATTCACCTCAATGACACTTTCAGGTGATTCAAGGTGCAAGCTCCTTTCGATGGCCACCCTTTCTACATAATTTGCAATTTTGGATTTCCACTAGAAATCCTAAAATGTAGAGGTTTCAATGAATGAGTCATCCTCCATAAATTCTTTGTTTTCCTTTGCCCTCAAGTCATTTGCAATATTCATTCCACAAATTTCAAGCTTCCCTAATCTAAGGATGCTTTGTCCTGAGCTTGAAGCAATTGCTCCTTCATGGGGAGACTTTCCTATCTGCATATCTTCAAGGGTGACATAAATATCATCTTCATCTATGTTAAAGTAATCAACCAGTCCATTCATTTCAACTCTTTGCTTCTTTCGAGGTGGTTGCTCAGGAGAGGGAAAACTTTTAGGAGGTGAATCTATATCAATTACAGGTAAGGAAACTTGTGTAGGAGGAGTTAGCACTGAACTCTTGGGAGATTCTACCTTTGGCTCTTCAGAAACAACAAGGGCTATTGAGATCCTTTTCTCACTTGCCATTTTGTTCCTCTTTTTATAAATCCTCACCTGTTTGGTTGCTTGATATGTAGGTATTTCTTCTAATGTCACTTCAACACTTTATTCATCCACCATTTCCTTTCCTTTATTAGGAACCTCCCACTGCTCTCTTAAAACACCAACCACATTCTCAAAGTTGTCCATGACATACATGGCCTTGTTCAACTCATGTTGTACATTTGGCAGGGGTTCATATCGAGGATTATTCTTCTTCCTAGCTTCCACCATCTTCTTATAAGCCAAGTACTTGGATTTTATTTCATCCCATTCCTCAAAGTTGAAGAGATTTTTGATGATATCTTGAGGGTAATCAAAGACATGTACAAAGGCACTCAATTTCTTATCTGCTTTGAGTTTACTGATGAAGCCCTCAGGATCATGATTCCTTGGGTTCACATTCATCTATTGATAGGGGGTCAACATATGTTCTAGTTCCTTCACTGCTCTTTTTGTCACAATGTAATCTGCAAATATAGTCCACTCTAGGAAAAATGACCCTTTCCTTGCTAATTCAGGTAAATGTGTTTCTTGTGCAGCTCGCAACTACCTCATGATCTCATGGAAACCTATTCTCAAAGGAACATCTACAAAAAAAACATATGGGCCCAAACCACTACCATACATCTTGAAGATTGTCTTATCATAGTACAAAATCAAATCTCCCCAATTATGACTGAGATTCAAATCTGGTCTTAACTCCCTAGGTTTTAAGAATTCATGGATTTCCTTAGGGATCCTAGGTGGTTCATGTACCAAAGCCCTCCTTATCTTGGATGCAAAATCATTTCTAAACATTACAAAGTTGTACCTCTTATCATCTCTATCCAAGATACAAGTCCAACACTGAATAGGAAGGTCAACACCATCCTTTTTCCTTTCTAACATAATCTCCTTCTCAAAGGAATTTTTTCCATAAAACAAGAACATATGCATTAACAATGAGTACCACCAAAACCTCACCCATTTTTCTCCTCCTTGCAATTCAACTAAGCCCTCATGGATGTAATCAACCAGATAGGTTGTATAATCATAAACCATACTATATTGTGGATGTTGCATATGTGTGGCTAGGTAGGTATACTCATTTTTCAATGTGCTAGGTAGATTGGCACCTATAATTTGGTAGAAAGAGTATACAGTCATTCTAAAATAGTTGGAAAAATAGCTCATTTGGAAAGGTTTGATCTCTCTATCATCAATCCTAACCCTTCTTTGTTGTTTCCCAATTCCAACCATTGTAGTATGTAGAGGTAACATTTTTGACCTAATGAATACCCTACCCTTATTATACTTTATTATGATATTATCCATATTCAAAGGAAGCATACTTGAATTCCTTTCATGCAGGTCAAAAAACTTTTCAATTTCTTCATAGGTTATCTTTACCATAACCACCCCATCATATGTTCTGACTACCCTAGAAACTGGATCATACATTAATGCAATGTCTTTTAGAAGGTCCACATCCCTGTACACATTGGGGACAATCAGTCACTAATCTGGAGGATCTTCGTTAAAAATTGAAGTTTCTCTTTTATCTTCAAAATCGACATCATAAGAAAGAGGGCAAAATATTTACTCCAACGCAACTCAAACTAAGTGAAATGGAGCTACGGATCCCAAGATAAGCTCAGTCAAACCTTAGTCAACCTTTGAGCAAGGTCAGAGAAAAAAAGGGCTAAAAATCAACATCGTCAAAAGTGGTCAAAGTCAATGTCAATGTGAAGATCTCGTCACAAGTTTTTCGACAACATTTGTTTCATGAAAAAGGGAGTCTATTTGCAAGAGATATGAGCAGTCAAAGTTGGCTTGACTTTGATGACATCAGCATGGTACAATCAACAGTCTAGTTAGCTGACACATCATCATCCACGTCAGCATCCCAGTCGGCATCCATGTCACCTTCAAAAACTTTGATCGACGAATGAAAGTATGACACGTGGCATGGGAGACTACTTAGATGTCAACACATGGAACCATTTAGTTGTTGACACACAACAAATTAGACCAACCATTAACTAACACGTGGCACCTTGCCTACCTGCAAGTTTGTTTCAACTTCCACCAAAATCTTAAGGATGAGATTCGACCCCATAACCTCCTAGATATAAGGCAAGCCTTCCACCAACATGCCACTAAATTTGCTTTAACTATATAATTGCGGAAATTAATTTTAATATTTTTTAAATTTGCTTTTAAATATAATAAAGAGCAAAAAAGGTGGGGGGTCAAGGTTGAACCTATAACCTCTTCATCCACATAATTTACTCTCCACCAATGCACCACATACTTGGTGTGAGAAATTTTCGGGACCCCCGTATTTTTATTAAATGCCAAATCTTCTATATTAACCCTTTAATTAAGATTTAAACCCCTTAAAATAATGTTAGCCCAAATTCATGAGATTCTAAAGGGGCTTAAATAATAATAAAAAAAATTAAAGGTGTTGAGATTATTTTTAAAAGATATTTAGGTATTTTATATGATTTTTAAATGATGTAAAAAGGGAGATTTGCAGATTTTTATTTAGAATAGGGGGATTTTCAAGTATTTTTCTATGTAAAGGGGATATGGGAAATATTTGAAAATCAATTGGTTATGAACCAAATTGAGTAATTTTTTTGTATAAAAGGGAGGAGTTAGAGGCTTATGGGGCATCCAGATTATACATGATTCAAGTGTTGAAGAATTGAGATAATTTCCGGAGAGACAAATTGTTGATCCTGTACATCAGGAGAATGTTGGAATTTCATCTTGCTTGAAGGGAAAAGCTTATAAACAAATGTAATGTTGAATTTTTGAAGATATTAATTGGATTAGTATACTCTTTGGAGAGGGTCCCAAAGATGTAGTTGTTCTTACGATGAACTCCATTATCAAGCTGTTTGTGTTCTCTCTTTCTAAATTCTGTCATTTTGTGAATTCCATTAGTTTAATTATATTATGGTGTTGATTTCATTTTAGTTACTTGGAGATTGGAATTGTAATCGCTATGCATTCTTTAAAGAATCGTCTTAGATCTTAAATTAGATTAAATTGGTATTAGAGTTGTGTTTTGACTAGTATTGCAGATTCAAATGCTTACACGCTTCCAACTTCAACAAGGAAAAGGAAAACTTGAAGAGCATAATCCAGAGATTGGAAGACGAAGAGCTCATTCACAAACACAAATAGTAGATCCAAATGATGGAAAAAGTTTTGAGATTGGTGAAAAGGAATTTCAAAAGGATTTTTTTGACATGAAGGCCATGATCGAAGTCTTATTCTAGGAGAGGCAAGAAAGGATGTAGAGACATGAAGCTTGTACAGGAAAAGGAAAGAAATCAATAGATGATCTTGAGCCTCTGAAGACACCTCCCTCTTCTCGTTCTTCTCCCTCTTCTCCATCTTCTCTTTCTTCTCCTTCTTCTACTCATTCTATGCCTTGTAATCCATTTAAGGATGCACATAAGCCCAAAATTAGGTTGGATGTAAACTTTGACTTACCAAAGTATTGTGGTGAATTAAATGTTGAAAAACTAGATGACTGGATTCAACAGGTTGAAGTCTATTGTAGAGTCCAAAACCTTGTAGATGATGCTAATAGGATCTAGCTTGCTACTCTTCGGTTAGAGGGTACAACTCTAACTTGGTGGGAGAGTGCGACTAGGGTAGAAATCTCCCAACATAGTAAAGTCAACTTTTCCTTGACAGAATTTGTAAGTGCACTTTAAAAGCAATTCTATCCCTTAGGCTACATGCAACAGTTAATGATGAATTGGCAGATGTTTAGGCAAGGGAAAGGTCATTTTGTTTAGGATTACACTCATGAATTTCGTAAAAGGGCTATTGCATTAGATGTTCCATTCTAAACCCAAGATACTTTGTTGAAGTACATAGGAGGTCTTCATTCCTACCTTAGACATTCAATTTTGGTTTTGAATCCCAATAACCTTGACAAATTTTATGTCCAAGCTACCCACTTAGAGTATAGAGGTAAGGGATCATTCATGGATAAATTTGATTAAAAACCATCTAAGTCTGACGGAAGGTCTAAGGGTAAAGATAAAGGAAAAGATAAAAGTAAAGGAAAGAAGACAACTATGATGAAGAAAGCAGGTGAAAAACCCACATGCTAACATTGTAAGAAAGAGGGGCATGATGAATCGAGGTGATGGAAATTGAATTTGGAGGCAAGGACGAAAAGATTTGGAGGCAATAAAGGAAAACAAAAGACTACTGCTACTATTGTTCAACAGGATTTTGGATTTTATTCCAGAGATGAGACAAAGATTATGGCTGTCGGGGTCCAAGGTAAAGGGAAAGGTATAATTCTCTCTTTTGATGCAAGTATTTCTAATGCTAGTAAAATTGATGCACGCAAAGTATCCACTCCTAAAGTTGATAAACGACAGAATGAACTATTTCACATCCATGTGGTAACTAAAAACACAAAGATTATTACACTATTTGATTCGAGCTCTCAATTCAACTTGATTTCTTAAGAGGTTTTTAATAAATTGAATCTAACTACTACTCCTCATCCTAAGCCCTATCCACTTGGATGGGTATGTAATGATGCACAATTGCAGGTGATAAAATAGTGCAAATTAAATTTTTCCATCACTACTAATTTCACTGATGAAGTAGAAGTAGATGTTGTACCTTTGGTTATTTGTGGGCTTGTATTAGGAAAGTCCTTATCTATATGATAGAACTGTAATCTTTTATTGGGGGGAGAACAAGTAGCATCATTTTAAGGATGGGATAAAATACATTGTATGTGCACACAAGGTCAAGACTAATCTCACACTAGTTAATGCTGGTCAAATGAAAAGGTTAGTCAATTCTAGTAAGAACTTTGTGTTAATGCTTGTAAAAGCCAAAGAAGAAGATATATTTGAGGCATTTAAGGGGTGTGATCCAAAACATTAGGTTGAAATGGTTGAAATTGTTTTTGCTTACGATGACTTGTTTCAAGAACCAAAGTGGTTGCCACCCAAGAGTGAAATACACCATGAAATCTAGTTGAACATGATGTTCCATTGCCTAATATTAGCTTGTACCATTTGTCCATTATGCAGAATGAAGAAACCAAGAAATAGGTTTAGGAGTTAGTGGGGAAAGTAGTCATCCATCCTAGTACATCTCCTAGTGGTTCTAAAATTGTGTTGGTTCTAAAGAAAGATGGATCTTGTAGAATGTGCATGGACTACCATGCCCTAAACAAGATAATGGTAAAAATTAGGTATCCTCTTCCAAGAATTGATGATTCACTTGATCAGTTGAAACAAGCAGTTTCTTTTACTAAATTATATTTGCAAAGTGGTTATCATCATAATAGAATTGTAGAAGATGATATTTGGAAAAATCCTTTCAAGACAAAACAGGGACTTTATGAATGGTTGGTTATGCCCTTCTGGCTTTATAATGCACCTACCATGTTCATAAGTGTCATGAACAATGTCTTTCATCCTTTCATTGATGAGTTTTTCATTGTTTATCTAGATGAAATTCTTATATTTAGCAAGTCTTGGGATGATCATGTAAGTCATGTAAAGAATTTTTTTTATGTTTTGAGAAAAGAAAAACTTGTTGTAAAGATGTCTATTTGTGAATTTGCAAAGACATCTCTAGTGTAATTAAGATGTGTCATAGGGATTGGTCAATTGAAAGTAGACCTTGCGAAGGTTGAAGCTATTGTAAACTAGCCAAAGCCAAGTACTGTAACAAAAGTTGGAAGTTTCTTAGGTGCAGTCCTATACTAGAGAAAGTTCATTTCAAACTTCTCCTACATTGCATCATGATTGCATGCATTGACAAGTACGAAGACAAATTTTCAGTGAGGAGGTCCACAACAAAAGGCCTTCAACATTTGAAGGAAAAGTTAAGCACTTTACCAGCTCTGGCTTTACCAGATCTACATCAACCATTTGAGATCAAGACTGATGCAAGAGGGTTTGCGACGGGAGTTGTTCTTATGCAAGGAGGTAAACCAATCTGAAATCAGTTTAAGACTTTTTAAGGTGTAGTTATTAACTATCCTACTTATGATAAGGAACTTTATGCATTGGTTCAGAGTGTTAAAAAATGGAAACATTACATAATGGGGAAAAAAATCGTAATCCATGAAGCTCACACCTCTTTGATTGCAGGACATTTTGGTGTAAGTAAAATAGTTACTCAATTGTAGAAATATTGTTACTAGCCTAAAATGTAGGAAACTGTCACCAAATACATTAAGGGTTGTATTCTGTGTGCAACTAGTAAACCAGGTAATAGAAAACCGGGGTTGTACACACCATTACCTGTTCCATTCCATCGATGGGAAAGTGTGTCTATGGATTTTGTTGGGGATTTACCTATGTCTAGGAAGGGTTTTGATTATCTTTATGTAGTAGTTGATCAGTTCATCAAAATTTGTATCTTAACGCCATGTAAAAAGCAAGTCACTGCTAAACTGACATCTCAAATGTACTTCCAATTTGCATGGGTTCATTTTGGGTTACCTACTTCTATTGTATTGGATCGAGATTCTCAGTTCCTAGGAGAATTTTGGTTAGCTTTGCCGGGACTCATGGACACTAGACTAAAGAAGAGTACAACCTTCCATCCACAAACCAATGGAAAGATAGAGGTAGTAAATAGGATAGTTATGCATCTACTCAGGGGCTACAACAGTAAGCATCCTAAATTGTGCGATGAGAGCCTTTACTATGTGGAACATACTTGCAACCATGTGACACACTCTTCTACAAAGAAGCTTCCCTTTGAGACTTGTTTCAGTTATGTGCCTAAGACTATGATAGATTTTGCTTTTAGGAAAGAGGATGTTGAAGATGGATGCCATGATTCAGAGAAGACTTTGAAGTTCATCCAAAAATTCCAAGCCATCCATCAAGCAGTGGAAGCACAATTGGAAAAGATTCGAGCCAAATAAAAGGCTTGACATGATAAACATCACATCGATCATCTTTTTCAAGTCGTTGACTACATTTGGTTACATAACAACAAGGAAACAATGCAAGGTAAAGGAAGAAAGCTCAAGCCAATTCAGTATGGTCCCTTTAAGATATTGGAAAAGATCGGAACCAATGCCTTTCACCTTAATCTTCCTCCATACACGCAAATCTATTCAGTTGTCAATGTTGAGAATTTTAATTTGTATGAACCTCTGATGATATTTGATGAGGAGGCTGATATTTAGGTTCCATCAGTGGATGATATTTCACCAGAGTACATTTCAGAGTTTCCTGAAGATGTTATCCTAGACAATAAAACCAAGAATTCAGAAAGAGGAGCAGTTGAGTACCTCAGAGTGGGATTGAAGGGGATGAATCCGAGCAAGGAAAAATGGATGGAGATTGGTAAAATGAGGGAAATTTACCCTCACTTACTTTCCAAGTAATCAAGCTTTCAGAGGTCCAAAAGCTCTCTAGTGGGGAGGACTGATTTGGAGGATCTTCATTAAAAATTGAAGTTTCTCTTTTATCTTCAGAATCAACATCATTAGAAAGAAAGTGAAATCTTGAGTCCAACACAACTCGAATGGAATCAAACGGAGCTACGAAGCCCAAGATACACTTAGTCAAACCTTGCTCAACCTTGGAGCTAGGTCAAAGAAAAAAAGGGCCAAAAATAAACATCGTCAAAAGTGGCCAAAGTCAGTGTCAATGTGAAGATCTCAGTGCAAGCTTTCTGACAATGTTTGTTTCATAGAAAATGGAGTTTGTTTGTACAAGATATGAGCAGTCAAAGTTGGGTTGACTTTGCTAACATCAACATGGTATAGTCAATAGTCTAGTCAGCTGACACATCATCATCCATGTCAGCATCCCAGTCAACATCCATGTCACCTTCAAAATCTTTGATCGGTGAATGACAATATGACACGTGGCATGGAAGAATACTTAGATGTCAACACATGGCAACATTCAGTTGTTGACAGGCGGCAAATTAGATCAACCATTAATTGAGACATGGCACGTTGCTTAGCCGTAGGTTTGTTTCAACTTCCACCAAAATCATAGGGATGAGAGTTGACCCCATAACCTCCTACATATAAGGCAAGCCTTCCACCAACATGCCACTAAATTCACTTGAACTATATAATGGTGGCAATTAGTTTTACTATCTTTTAAATTTGCTTTCAAATTTAGAAAAAGAGCAAAAAAGGTGGGGCTGAAGGTTGAACCTGTAACCTCTTCATCCACACAATTTACTCTCCACCAATGCAACACATACTTGGTGTGAGAGATATTTGGGGCCCCCTAATTTTTATTAAGCGCCAAATCTTCTATATTAACCCATTAATTAAGATTTAAACCCCTTAAAATAATATTAGCCTGAATTCATGAGATTCTAAAGGGGCTTAAATAATATTAAAAAAAAAATTAAAGGGGTTGAGATTATTTTTAAAAGATATTTAGGTATTTTATAAGATTTTTAAATGATGTAAAAAGGGAGATTTGTAGATTTTTATTTATAATGGGGGGATTGTCAAGTATTTTTCTATTTAAAGGGGATATGGGAAATATTTGAAAATTAATTGGTTATGAACCAAATTGAGTAATTTTTTTGTATAAAAAGGGGGAGTTAGAGGCTTAGGGGGCATCCAGATTATACATGATTTAGGTGTTGAAGACTTGAGATAATTTTTGGAGAGACGAATTTCTTATCTTGTACATCAGGAGAATGCTAGTATTTCATCGTGCTTGAAGGGAAAAGCTTGTAAACAGATGTAATGTAGAATTTTTGAAGATATTAATTGGATCAGTTAATTCTTTGGAGAGGGGCTTGGAGACATAGTCGTTCTTACGATGAACTTCGTTATCAAGCTATTTGCCTTCTCTCTTTTTGAATTCTGTCTTTTTGTCAATTGCATTAGTTTAATTATGTTGTGTTGATTTCATTTAGTAATTTGGAGATTGGAACTGTAATCGCTATGCATTCTTTAAGCAATATTGCTATCAAAGTTGTGTTTTGACTAGTATTCCAGATTAGAATGCTTACACGCTCCCAAGTTCAACAAGGCAAAGGAAAACTTGAAGAGTATAATCCAGAGATTGGAAGATGAAAAGCTCATTCATGAACATAGATGGAAGATCCAAATGATGGAAAAAGTTTTGAGCTTGGTGAAAAGAAATTTTAGAAGGATTTTCTTGACATGAAGGCCATGGTCGAAGTCTTATTCTAGGAGAGGAAAGAAAGGATGCAAAGATATTAAGCTCATGTAGGAAAATGAAAGAAATCATGAGATGATCCTGAGCCTCCCAAGACACCTCCCTCTTCTCCTTCTTCTCCGTCTTCTTTGTCTTCTCCTTCTTCTCCTTCTTCTACTCATTCTATGCCTTTTAATACTTTTAAGGGTGCACATAAGCCCAAAATTAAGTTGCATGTAAAATTTGACTTCCCAAAGTATTGTGGTGAGTTAAATACTGAAAAAGTAGATGAATGGATTCAATAGGTTGAAGTCTATTGTAGAGTCCAAAACCTCGTAGATGATGTTGATAGGATCTAGCTATCTACTCTTCGATTAGGGGGTACGACTCTAACATGGTGGAAGAGTAGGACTAGGGAAGAAATCTCCCAACTTGGTAAAGTCAACTTGTCCTGAACAGAATTTGAAAGTGCACTTAAAAAGAAATTCTATCCCTTAGGCTACATGCAATAGTTAATGATGAATTGGAAGATGTTTAGGCAAGGGAAAGGGCAGTCCATTCAGGAGTACACTCATGAATTTTGTAAAAGGGCTATTGCATTAGATGTTCCATTTTACACCCAAGATACTTTGTTGAAGTACATAGGAGGTCTTCATTCCTACCTTAGACATTCAATTTTGGTTTTGAATCCCAATAACCTTGATGAAGTTTGTGTCCAAGCTACCCACTTAGAGTCTAGAGGTAAGGGATCATTCATTGATAAGTTTGATAAAATACCATCTAAATCTGAGGGAAAGTCTAGGGGTAAAGATAAAGAAAAAGATAAAGGTAAAGGAAAGAAGAAAACTACAGTGAAGAAAGAGGGTGAAAAACCCACATGCTAACATTGTAAGAAAGAGGGGCATGATGTATCAAGATGCTAGAAATTGCATCCAGAGGCAAGGCTAAAAATATTTGGAGGCACTAAAGGAAAACAAAAGACTATTGCTGCTATTGTTCAATAGGATCTTGGATCTGATTCCAGAAATGAGACAAAGATTATGGTTGTTGGGATCCAAGGTAGAGGGAAAGGTATAATTCTCTCTTCTGATTCAAGTATTTCTAATGTAAGTACAAGTAATACAAGTAAAGTATCCACTACTAAAATTGATAAACAAAGGAATGGACTATTTCACATTCATGTGGTAACTAAACACACAAAGATTGATACACTATTTGATTTAGGCTCTCAAGTCAACTTGATTTTTGAAGAGTCTATTAAGAAATTGAGTCTAACTACTACTCATCCTAAGCCCTATCCACTTGGATGGGTATGTAATGATACAAAGTTGCATGTGAGAAAATAGTGCAAATTGCGTTTTTCCATCACTGCTAGTTTCATTGATGGAGTAGAAGTAGATATTGTACCTCTGGATATTTGTGGGTTTGTATTAGGGAGTCCTTATCTGTATGATAGAAAGGGAATATTTTACAGGGGGGAGAAAAAGTATCATCTTTTTAAGGATAGGATAGAATACATTGTACTTGCACACAAGGTCAATAATAATTTCACACTAGTTTATGTTGGTCAAATGAAAAGGTTGGGTATGTGCAGGATCATCATGGAAAAAATAGGTCCTTAAGTGGCAAAATATTTAGAAAAATTAGAGTTAGGCAACTTGACGTAAAAATTTGAATGAGTTATCTATTTTATTTCAAAAATATGTAACAATATAATCTATAGCAAATTGAATGTAGTTTCTAAACTACTAGGTTTTTTCTTCTTTTTTTTAAAATGTATTTGGTGAAAATTTGAGATTTCAATGCAGTAGTACTTAAATTTCAAGGAAAAAATAAGTAGATGTCTGTGTGACCACCCTAACTACAATAAAATGATAATATTTTTTTATAAGATTTTAGATATAAGTAGAGGATTCATGTCCCAATGTGATGCATATTCTTTTGTATTTTTTTTTAAGTAAATAATTAATTATGATTTTTTTATAACAAATTTTTAAAATATAAAAAATTGTATGTCTGACCACCTTATCTTGGTCAAAACATCATAAAACTCAAATTTTCTTTCATAAAATCGTTTGTCCATTATGCAGACTAAAGAAATCAAGAAACAGGTTTAGGAGTTAGTGGACAAAGGAGTCATTTGTCTTAGTACATCTCTTTGTGGTTCTCCAATTATGTTGGTTCTGAAGAAAGATTTTGACTACCATGCCCTGAACATAATAATGGTAAAAAATAGGTATCCCCTTCCAAGAATTGATGATTTACTTGATCATTTGAAACATGCAGTTTATTTTACTAAATTAGATTTGCGAAGTGGTTATCATCAGATTAGAATTAGAGAAGATGATATTTGGAAAATTTCTTTCAAGACAAAACAGGGACTTTATGAATGGTTGGTTATGCCTTTTGGGCTTTGTAATGCACCTGCCCCATTCATGAGAGTCATGAACGATCTCTTTCATCCTTTCATTAATGATTTTTTCATTGTCTATATAGATGATATTCTTATATTTAGCAAGTGTTGCAATGATCATGTCAATCATGTAAAGAGATTTTTTTATGTTTTGAGAAAAGAAAAACTATATGTAAAGATGTCTAAGTGTGAATTTGCAAAGACATCTCTAGTGTACTTAGGCCATGTCATAGGGAATGGTCAATTGAAAGTAGACCCTGTGAAGGTCGAAGCTATTGTAAACTGGCCTAAGCCAAGTATTGTAACAAAATTCAGAAGTTTCTTAGGTGCAGTCCAGTACTGGAGAAAGTTCATTACACACTTCTTCTACGTTGCATTACCATTGCACGCATTGATAAGTACGAAGACAAATTTTCAGTGGGGAGGTCCACAAAAAAAGGCCTTCAACACTTTGAAGGAAAAGTTAAGCACTACACCAATTCTGGCTTTACCAGATCTACATCAACCATTTGAGATTGAGACTGATGCAAGCAGGTTTACGATGGGAGTTGTTCTTATGTAAGGAGGTAAACCAATCTTTTATCACTTTGATACTTTTTCAGTTGCAGTTATTAACTAGAATACTTATGATAAGGAACTTTATGCATTAGTTCAAAGTATTAAAAAATGGAAACATTACATAATGGGGAAAGAAATTGTAATCCACACTGATCACCAGCCACTACAATACTTGCACTCACAGTCTAAACTGCAACAAGTAGGCATTTGAGATGGATGGGATTTTTACAATAGTTTAACTTGGTAATTAAGTACAAGAAAGGTACCCATAACATACTAAAAAATATGCTTTTTAGGCCTCCCACTATGAACTCATTGATTATCGTTAAAGGTAGTTCCATGGTACATGAAATTTTTTAGGAAAAATATGATAATGATGAAAAATTTAAGGATATTTATTCACCTTTAATTGCAGGCAAACAGATAGAAGAGAAAGATTACTATGTGCAAGATAAAATTTTGTATCATTTGTGAAAGTTGTGTTCTGAAAGATGAACAAGCACATGTAATCCATGAAGCTCACACCTCTTTGATTGCAAGAAATTTTGGTGTAAGTAAAATAGTTACTCATTTGCAGAAGTATTGTTACTAGCCTAAAATGCAAGAAACTGTCACCAAATACATTAAGGGTTTTATTATGTGTGCAACTAGTAAACCAAGTAATAGAAAAATGGATTTGTACACACCATTACTTTTTCCATCCCATCCATGGGAAAGTGTGTCTATGGATTTTTTTGGGGGTTCACCTATGACTAAGAAGGGTCATGATTATCTTTATGTAGTAGTTGATTGAATCAACAAAATTTGTATCTTAATGCCATGTAAAAACCAAGTCACTACTAAACTGACAACTCAAATGTACTTCCAATTTGTATGGGTTCATTTTGGGTTACCTACCTCTATTGTATCGGATCAGGATTCTTGATTCCTAGGAGAATTTTGGTCAGCTTTGTGGGAACTCATGGACACTAGATTGAAGAAGAGTAAATCCTTTCATCTGTAGACTGATGGATAGATAGAGGTAGTAAATAGGATAGTTGTGCATCTACTCAGAGGGTACTACAACAAGCATCCCAAATTGTGGGATGAGAGCCTTTATTATGTGCAACATGCATACAATGATGTGACACACTCTTCTACGAAGAGGTCTCCCTTTGAAACTTGTTTCGGTTATGTGCCTAAGACTCTGATGGATTTTTCTTTTAGGAAAGAGGATGTTGAAGATGGATGCCATGATTTAGAGAAGGATTTGAAGTTCATCTAAAAATTCCAAGCCATCCATCAGGTAGTGGAAGCATAGTTGGAAAAGAGTCCAACCAAATACAAGGCTTAACATGATAAGCATTACACCAATCATCATTTTCAAGTTGGTGATCATGTTTGCTTACATATCAGCAAGGAAAGAATGCAAGGTGAAGGAAGGAAGCTCAAGCCAATTCTATATGGTCCCTGTGAGATCTTGCAAAGATTGAAACTAATGCCTTTCACCTTAATCTTCCTCCATACATGTAGATCTATTCAATTGTCAATGTTGAGAACTTGAAGTTGTATTAACCTCTGATGATATTGGATGAGGAGACTGATATTCAGGTTCCATCAGTGGATGATCTTTCATTAGAGTACATTTCAGTGTTTCCTAGAGATATCATCCTAGACAAGACAACTAGGACTTCATGAAGAGGAGTAGTTAACTACCTTAGAGTCAGACTGAAGGGGATGAATCCAAGCAAGGAAAAAGGGATGTAGATTGGTAAAGTGAGGAAAATTTACCCACTTACTTTTCAAGTAATCAAGCTTTCAAAGGTGCAAAAGCTCTCTAGTGGGGAGGACTAATCCGAAGGATCTTCATAAAAAATTGAAGTTTCTCTTTTATCTTTAGAATTGGCATCATCAGAAAGAGGGAAAAATACTGACTCCAATGCAACTTGAATGGAGTCAAACGGAGCTATGAATACCAAGATACGCTCAATCAAACCTTGGTCAAACTTGGAGCCAGGTTAGAGGAAAAAATGGCCAAAAATTGATGTCATTAAAAGTGGTAAAAATCAATGTCAATGTGAAGATCTCATCGCAAGCTTTTTGACAATGTTCATTTCACAGAAAACGGAGTCCATTTGCATGATATATGAGCAGTAAAAGTTGGGTTGACTTTGCTGACATCAGCACGGTATAGTCAATAGTCCAGTTAGCTGACATTTCATCATCCACATCAACATCCCAGTTGGCATCCACGTCATCTTCAAAACCTTTGACCGGCAAATGACAATATGACACGTGGCATGGGAGACTACTTAGATATCAACACATGACACCATTCAGTTGTTGACATGTGGAAAATTAGACCAACCATTAACTAACGTGTGGCACCTTGCTTAGCCACAGGTTTGTTTCAACTTCCACCAAAATTATAAGGATGAGATTCAACCCCATAACCTCCTACATATAAGGAAAGCCTTCCACCAACAAGCCACTAAATTCGCTTTAACTATATAATGGTAGCAATTAGTTTTGATATCTTTTAAATTTGCTTTTAAATATAGTAAAGAGCGAAAAAGGTGGGGGTGAAGGTTGAACCCGTAACCTCTTCATCCACAAAATTTACTCTCCACCAATGCACTACATACTTGGTGTGAGAGATTTTTGGGCCCCCCTTATTTTTATTAAATGCCAAATCTTCTATATTAACCCCTTAATCAAGATTTAAACCGCTTAAAATAATGTTAGCCTAAATTCATGAGATTCTAAAGGGGCTTAAATAATATTAAAAAAAAATTAAAGGGGTTGATATTATTTTTTAAAGATATTTAGGGATTTTATATGATTTTTAAATGATGTAAATAGGGAGATTTGTAGATTTTTATTTATAATGGGGGGATTTTCAAGTATTTTTCTATGTAAAGGGGATATGGGAAATATTTGAAAATTAATTGGTTATGAGCCAAATTGAGTAATTTTTTTGTATAAAAAGGGGGAGTTAGAGGCTTAGAGGGCATCCAGATTCTACATGATTCAGGTGTTGAAGACTTGATATAATTTTCGGAAAGACAAATTTCTGATCCTGTATGTCGGGAGACTACTCGAATTCTGTCGTGCTTGATGGGAAAAGATTGAGAACAAATGTAATGCTGAATTTCTAAAGATATTATTCAAATAAGTCTACTCTTTAGAGAGGGGCCTGGAGACATAGTCATTCTTATGACAAACTTCATTATCAAGCTATTTGCATTCTCTCTTTCTGAATTATATCCTTTTATCAACTCCATTTGTTTAATTATGTTGTGTTGATTTCATTTTATTAATTTGGAGATTAGAACTATAATCACTATGCATTGTTTAAGCAATATTGGTATCAGAGTTGTGTTTTGACTAGTATTGCAAATTGATTGCTTACATGCTCCTAGCTTCAACAAGGCAAAGGAAAACTTGAATTGTATAATCTAGAGATTGGAAGATGAAGAGACCATTCACAAACATAGATGGCAGATCCAAACAATGGAAAAACTTCTGAGCTTGGTGAGAAGGAATTTAGGAAGGCTTTTCATGACATGAAGGCCATGGTCGAAGTCTTATTTTAGGAAAGGGAAGAAAGGATGCAGAGACGTGAAGGTCAACTAGGAAAAGGAAAGAAATCAAGAGATGATCCTGAGCCTCCGAAGAAACCTCCCTCTTCTCCTTCTTCTCCTTCTACTCATTCTATGCCTTTTAATCCTTGTACGGGTGCACTTAAGCCCAAAATTAAGTTGGATGTATAGTTTGACTTGCCAAAGTATTGTGGTGAATTAAATGTTCAAAAACTAGATGACTGGATTCAACAAGCTGATGTCTATTGTAGAGTCCAAAACCTCGTAGATGATGTTGATAGGATCTAGCTTGCTACTCTTTAGTTAGGGTGTACAACTCTAACTTGGTGGGAGAGCAAGACGAGGGCAGAAATCTCCAAACATTGTAATGAAAAATTTTCCAGGACATAATTTGTAAGTGCACTTAAAAAGAAATTCTATCCCTTAGGCTACATGCAACAGTTAATGCTGAATTGCAAGATGTTTAGGAAAGGGAAAGGTTAGTCTGTTCAGGAGTACACTCATGAATTTCGTAAAAGGGTTGTTGCATTAGATGTTCCATTGTACACCCATGATACTTTTTTGAAGTACATAAGAGGTCTTCATTCCTACCTTAGACATTCAATTTTTGTTTTGAATCCCAATAACCTTGATGAAGTTTGTGCGCAAGCTACCCACTTAGAGTCTAGAGGTACGGGATTATTCATTGATAAGTTTGATTAAAAACCATCTAATTCTAAGGGAAATTCTAAGGGTAAAGATAAAGAAAAAGATAATGGTAAAGGAAAGAAGACAACTATGGTGAAGAAAGAGGGTTAAAAAACCACATGCTAACATTGTAAGAAAGAGGGGCATGATGAATCGAGGTGCTGGAAATTAAATCTGGAGGCAAGGGTGAAAAGATTTGGAGGCAATAAAGGAAAACAAAAGACTACTGCTGCTATCATTCAACATGATTTTGGATTTTATTTCGGAGATGAGACAAAGATTATGGCTATCGAGATCCAAGGTAAAGGGAAAGGTATAATTCTCTCTTCTAATGCAAGTATTTCTAATGTCAGTACAAGTAATGCAAGTAAAGTATCCACTCCTAAAGTTGATAAACGACGGAATGAACTATTTCACATTCGTGTCATAACTAAACACACAAAGATTATTACACAATTTGATTTGGGCTCTCAAGTCAACTTGATTTCTAAAGAGGTTGTTAAGAAATTGAATGTAACTAATACTCATCATCCTAAGCCCTATCCACTTGGATGGGTATGTAATGATGCACAGTTGGAGGTGACAAAATAGTGAAAATTATGTTTTTCCATCACAACTAATTTCATTGATGAAGTAGAAGTAGATGTTGTACCTTTGGATATTTGTGGGCTTGTATTAGGGATTCCTTATCTGTATGATAGAAAGGAAATCTTTTTTAGTGGGGAGAACAAGTATCAGCATTTTAAGGATGGGATAGAATACATTGTACATGCACACAAGGTCAAGACTAATCTCACACTAGTTAATGCTAGTCAAATGAAAAGGTTAGTCAACTCTAGTAAGAACTTTGTGTTAATGCTTTGGAAAGCCAAAAAAGAAGATATCTCTTGGGCATTTATGGGGTGTGATCCAAAAAAATAAGGTTGAAATGGTCAAAATCATTTCTGCTTACGATGACTTGTTTCAGGAACCAAAGCGGTCGCCACCCAAGAGGGGAATACAACATGAAATCCAGTTGCAACAAGATGTGCCATTGCCTAATATTGGCTTGTACAGTTTTATCCATTATGTAGAATGAAGAAATCAAGAAACAGGTTTAGGAGTTAGTGGAGAAAGGAGTCATCTGTTCTAATACATCTCCTTGTGGTTCTCCAATTGTATTTGTTTTGAAGAAAGATGGATCTTGGAGAATGTGCATTGACTACCATGCCCTGGACAACATAACGGTAAAAAATAGGTATCCCCTTCCAAGAATTGATGATTTACTTGATAAGTTGAAAAATGCAATTTATTTTACTAAATTATATTTGTGAAGTGGTTATCATCACATTAGAATTGTAGAAGATGATATTTGGAAAACTACTTTCAAGACAAAACAGGGACTTTATGAATGGTTGGTTGTGCCCTTCGGGCTTTGTAATGCACCTGCCACATTCATGAGAGTCATGAACGATGTCTTTCATCGTTTCATTGATGATTTTGTCATTGTCTATCTAGATGGTATACTTATATTTAGAAAGTCTTGGGATGATGATGTAAGTCATGTAAAGAAATTTTTTTATGTTTTGAGAAAAGAAAAACTCTATGTAAAGATGTCTAAGTTTGAATTTTTAGAGACATCTCTAGTGTACTTAGGCTATGTTGTAGGGAATGGTCAATTGAAAGTAGACTCTGCGAAGATGGAAGCTATTGTAAACTGGCCTAAGCCAAGTACTGTAATAAAAGTTAGAAATTTCTTAGGTGTAGTCCAGTACTGGAGAAAGTTCATTGCAAGCTTCTCTTACATTGCATTACCAGTGCACACATTGAAAAGTACAAAGACAAATTTTCAGTGGGGAGGTCCACAATAGAAGGCCTTCAACAATTTGAAGGACAAGTTAAGCACTACACCAATTTTGGCTTTACCAGATCTACATCAACCATTTGAGATCAAGACTGATGCAAATGGGTTTGCGATGGGAGCTATTCTTATGCAAGGGGGTAAACCAATTTGCTATCACTTTGAGACTTTTTCAGGTGCAATTATCAACTATCCTACTTTTGATAAGGAACTCTATGGATTAGTTTAGAGTGTTAAAAAATGGAAACATTACATAATGGGGAAAGAAACTGTAATCCACATTGATCACTAGCCACTACAATACTTGCACTCACAGTCTAAACTACAAACAAGTAGGAATTTAAAATGGATGGGATTTTTACAATAGTTTCACTTGGTAATTAAGTACAAGAAAGGTACCCATAACAAAGTAGCAGACATGCTTTCTAGGCCTCCCACTATGAACTCATTGATTATCATTAAAGGTAGTTCAATGGTACATGAAAGTTTTCAGGAACAATATGATAATGATGAAAACTTTAAGAATATTTATTCAACTTAGTTGTGAGTAAATAGATAGAAGAGAAATATTACTATGTGTAGGATTAACTTTTGCATCATTTGGGAAGGTTATGTGTTCCAAAAGATGAATAAGCACATGTAATCCATGAAGCTCACACCTCTTTGATTGCAGGATATTTTGGTGTAAGTAAAATAGTTACTCAATTGCAAAAATATTGTTACTGGCCTAAAATGCAGGAAACTTTCACCAATTACATTAAGGGTTGTAGTATGTGTGCAACTAGTAAACCAAGTAACAGATAATTGGGGTTGTACACACCATTAGTTGTTCCATCCCATCAATGGGAAAGCATGTCTATGGATTTTTTGGGGGTTTACCTATGTCTAGGAAGGGTCATGATTATCTTTATGTAGTAGTTGATTGGTTCAAAAAAATGTGTATCTTAATGCCATGTAAAAACCAAGTCACTGTTGAACTGAAAGCTCAAATGTACATCCAATTTGTATGGGTTCATTTTGTGTTACCTACTTCTATTATATCAAATCGAGATTCTCAAGTCCGAAGAGAATTTTTGTTAGCTTTGTGGGACTCATGGACACTAGATTAAAGAAGAGTACATCCTTCCATCCACAGACCAATGGACAGACAGAGGTAGTAAACAGGACAATTGTGCATTTACTTAGAGGCTACTACAACAAGCATCCCAAATTGTGGGATGAGATCCTTCATTATGTGCAACATGCTTACAACCATGTGACACACTCTTCTACAAAGAGGTCTCCCTTTGAGACTTGTTTCAGTCATGTGCCTAAGACTTTGATGGATTCTGCTTTTAGGAAAGAGGATGTTGACGATGGATGCCATGAATCAAAGAAGGCTTTGAAGTTCATCTAGAAAGTCCAAGCCATCCATTAGGCAGTGGAAGCATAGTTGGAAAAGCGTCAAGCCAAATACAAGGCTCAACATGATAAACATCGCACCAATTAACATTTTCAAGTCGGTGACTGTGTTTGGTTACATATCAGCAAGGAAAGAATGCAAGGCGAAGGAAGGAAGTTCAAGCCAATTCAGTATTGTCCCTATGAGATCTTGGAAAGATCAGAACCAGTGCCTTTCACCTTAATCTTCCTCCATACATGTAGATCTATTCAGTTGTCAATGTTGAGAACTTGAAGTTGTATGAACCTTCGATGATATTGGATGAGGAGACTGATATTCAGGTTCCATCAGTGGATGATCTTTCACCAGAGTACATGTCAGAGTTGCCTAAAGGTGTCATCCTGGACAAGAAAACTAGGACTTCACGAAGAGTAGTTGAGTACCTCAAAGTGGGACTGAAGGGGACGAATGCAAGCAAGGAAAAATGGATGGAGATTGGTAAAGTGAGGGAATTTTACCCTCACTTATTTTCTGAGTAATCAAGAGGTGCAAAATCTCTCCAATGGGGAGGACTGATCTAGAGGATCTTCATCAAAAATTGAAGTTTCTCTTTTATCTTAAGAATCAACATCATCAGAAAGAGGGTGAAATTCTAACTCCAACACAACTCGAACGGAGTCAAATAGAGCTATGAAGCCCAAGATACACTCAGTAAAACCTTGGTCAACCTTCGAGCCAAGTCAGAGAAAAAAAAGGGAAAAAAATCAATGTCGTGAAAAGTGGTGAAATTCAGTGTCAATGTGAAGATCTCATTGCGAGCTTTCTAAAAATGTTCATTTCACAGAAAACGGAGTCTGTTTGCATGAGATATGAGCAGTCAAAGTTGGGTTGACTTTGGTAACATCAGCATGGTATAGTCAATAGTCTAGTTTTCTAACATGTCATAATCCATGTCAGTATCCCAATCGGCATCCACATAACCTTCAAAATCTTTGACTAGTGAATGACAATATGACATGTGGCTTTGGGGACTACGTAGATGTCAACACATGGCACCGTTTAGTTGTTGACATGCAACAAATTAGACCAACCATTAGCTAACACGTGGCACCCTGCTTAGCTGCAGGTTTGTTTCAACTTCCACCAAAATCATAGGGATTAGATTCAACCCCATAACCTCCTACATATAAGGCAAGCCTTCCACCAACATGCCACTAAATTTGCTTTAACTATATAATGGCTTCAATTAGTTTTACTATCTTTTAAAGTTGCTTTTAAATTTAGTAAAGAGCAAAAAAGGTGGGGGTGAAGGTTGAACCCTTAACCTCTTCATCCACAAAATTTACTTTCCACCAGTGCACCACATACTTGGTGTGAGAGATTTTTTGGGCCCCGTTATTTTTATTAAATGCCAAATCTTCTATGTTAACCCCTTAATTAAGAATTAAAACCCTCAAAATAATGTTAGCCCGAATTCATGAGATTCTAAAGGGGCTTAAATAATATTAAAAAAAATAAAGGGGTTGAGATTATTTTTAAAAGATATTTAGGGGATTTTTATGATTTTTAAATGATGTAAAAAGGGAGATTTGTAGATTTTTATTTATAATGGGGGGATTTTCAAGTATTTTTCTATGTAAAGGGGATATGGGAAATATTTGAAAATCAGTTGGATATGAACCAAATTGAGTAATTTTTTTGTATAAAAAGGGAGAGTTAGAGGTTGAGGGGGCATCTAGATTATACATGATTTAGGTGTTGAAGACTTGAGATAATTTCTAGAGAGATGAATTGTTGATCCTGTATGTTGGGAGAATGCTAGAATTCCATCATGCTTGAAGGGAAAAGCTTGTAAACAAATGTAATGCCAAATTTCTATAGATATTAATTTGATCGGTCTACTCTTTGGAGAGGGGCTCAGAGATAGTCGTTCTTATGACAAACTCCTTTATCAAGCTATTTGCCTTCTCTCTTTCTTAATTATGTCTTTTTATCAATTCCATTAGTTTAATAATGTTATGTTGATTTGATTTTAGTAATTTGGAGATTGGAATTGTAATCGCTATGCATTCTTTAAGCAATATTGGTATCAGAGCTATTTTTTGACTAGTATTGTAGATTAGAATGCTTATGTGCTCACAGCTTCAACAAGGCAAAGGAAAACTTGAAGAGTATAATCCAAAGATTGGAAGATGAAGAGCTCATTCACGAACACAGATGAGAGATCTAAATAATGGACAAAGTTCTGAGCTTGGTGAGAAGGAATTTTAGAAAGCTTTTCTTGACATCAAGGCCATGGTCGAAGTCTTATTCCAAGAGAGGCAAGAAAGGATGCAGAGACATGAGGCTCATGTAGGAAAAGGAAAGAAATTAGGAGATGATCTTGAGCCTCCGAAGACACCTCCCTCTTCTCCTTCTTCTCAGTCTTCTTCATCTTCTCCTTCTTCTCCTTCTTCTACTCATTCTATGACTTTTAATCCTTTTAAGGGTGCACATAAGCCCAAAATTAAGTTGGATGTAAAATTTGACTTGGAAAAGTATTGTGGTGAATTAAATACTGAAAAAATAGATGACTGGATTCAATAGGTTGAAGTCTATTGTAGATTCCAAAACCTCGTAGATGATGCTAATAGGATCTAGCTTGCTACTCTTCAACTAGGGAGTATAGGTCTAAATTGGCGGGAGAGTAGGACTACGGTAGAAATCTACCAACATGGTAAAGTCAACTTGTCTTGGACAAAATTTTTAAGTGCACTTAAAAATCAATTCTATCCCTTAAGCTACATGCAATAGTTAATGATGAATTAGTAGATGTTTAGGCAAGGGAAATGTTAGTCTATGCAGGAGGACACTCATGAATTTTGTAAAAGGGCTATTGCATTAGATGTTCCATTGTACACCCAGGATACTTTGTTGAAGTACATAGGAGGTTTGCATTCCTACCTTAGACACTCAATTTTGGTTTTGAATACGAATAACCTTGATGAAGTTTGTGTCCAAGCTACACACTTAGAGTCTAGAGGTAAGGGATTATTCATTGATAAGTTTGATAAAAAACCATCTAAGTCTGAGGGAAAGTCTAAGGGTAAAGATAAAGAAAAAGATATAGGTCAAGGAAAGAAGATAGCTACGGTGAAGAAAGAGGGTGAAAAAACCACATGCTAACATTGTAAGAAAGAGGGGCATGATGAATCAAGGTGCTGTAATTTGCATCTGGAGGCAATAAAGGAAAACAAAAGACTACTGCTGCTATCATTCAATAGGATTTTGGATTTGATTCCGGAGATGAGACAAAGATTATGGCTATTGGGATCCAAGTTAAAGGGAAAGGTATAATTCTCTCTTCTGATGCAAGTATTTCTAATATAAGTACAAGTAATTCTAGTAAATTATCCACTCCTAAATTTGATAAAGAACAGAATGAACTATTTCACATTTGTGTGGTAACTAAACACACAAAGATTGATACACTATTTGATTTGGGGTATCAAGTCAACTTGATTTCTAAAGAGGTCATTAAGAAATTGAATCTAACTTCTACTCCTCATCCTAAGGCCTATTGACTTGGATGGGTATGTAATGATGCACAGTTCTAGGTGACAAAATAGTCCAAATTGTGTTTTGCCATCACTGCTAGTTTCATTGATGAATTAGAAGTAGATGTTGTACCTCTAGATATTTTTGGGCTTGTATTAGGGAGTCCTTATCTATATGATAGAAAGGAAATATTTTATAGGGGGGAGAACAAGTATCATATTTTTAAGGATGGGATAGAATACATTGTACGTGCATAAAAGGTTAAGACTAATCTCACACTAGTTAATGCTGGTCAAATGAAAAGGTTAGTCAACTTTAGTAATAACTTTGTGTTAATTCTTGTAGAAGCCAAAGTAGAAGATATCTCTGAGGAATTTAAGGGGCGTGATCCAAAACATAAGGTTGAAATGGTCAAAATTGTTTCCCCTTATGATGACTTGTTTCAGGAACCAAAGCCGTTGCCACCCAAGAGGGAAATACAACATGAAATCTAGTTGCAATAGGATGTGCCATTGCCTAATATCGGCTTGTACCATTTTTCCATTATGCAAAATGAAGAAATCAAGAAACAGGTTTAGGAGTTAGTGGGGAAAGGAGTCATCTATCCTAGTACATCTCTTTTTGGTTCTCTAATTGTGTTGGTTCCAAAGAAAGATGGATCTTGGAGAATGTGCATTGACTATGATGCCTTGAACAAGATAACGATAAAAAATGTGTATCCTCTTTCAAGAATTGATGATTTACTTGATTAGTTTAGAATTGCAGAAGATGATATTTAGAAAACTGGTTTCAAGACAAAATAGGGAGTTTATGAATGGTTGGTTATGCCCTTCGGGCTTTCTAATGCACTTGCCAGGTTCATGAGAGTCATGAACGATGTTGTTCATCCTTTCATTTATGATTTTTTTCATTGTTTATAAAGATGATATTCTTATATTTAACAAGTCTTGGGATGATCATGTAAGTCATGTACATAAATATTTTTATGTTTTGAGAAAAGAAAAACTCTATGTAAAGATGTCTATGTGTGAATTTGCAAAGACATCTCTAGTGTACTTAGGCTATGTCGTAGGGAATAGTCAATTGAAAGTAGACCTCGCGAAGGTCAAAGCTATTGTAAACTAGCCTAAGCCAAGTACTGTAAAAGAAGTCAAAAGTTTCTTAGGTGCAATCTAATACCAGAGGAAGTTCATTACAAACTTCTACTACTGTGCCTTGAACAAGATAACAATAAAAAACATGTATCCTCTTGCAAGAATTGATGATTTACTTGATCAGTTGAAACATGTAGTTTATTTTACTAAATTAGATTTGCGAAGTGGTTATCATCATATTAGAATTGTAGAAGATGATATTTGGAAAACTGCTTTCAAGACAAAATAGGAACTTTATGAATGGTTGGTTATGTCCTTTGGGCTTTATAATGCAACTACCACGTTCATGAGAGTCATGAGCAATATCTTTCATCCTTTCATTTATTATTTTTTCATTGTCTATCTAGATGATATTCTTATATTTAGAAAGTCTTGGAATGATCATGTAAGTCATGTAAAGAAATTTTTTTATGTTTTGAGAAAAGAAAAACTCTATGTAAAGATGTCTAAGTGTGAATTTGTAAAGAAATCTCTAGTGTACTTAGGCTATGTCGTAGGGAATCGTCAATTGAAAGTAGACCCTGTGAAAGTCGAAACTATTGTAAAATCGCTTAAGCCAAGTACTATAACAAAAGTTAGAATGATTTGAGGTGTAGTCCAATACTGGAGAAATTTCATTACAAACTTCTCCTATGTTGCATCACCATTGCACGCATTGAAAAGTACGAAGACAACTTTTCAATGGGGAGGTCCACAAGAGAAGGGATTCAACACTTTCAAGGAAAACTTAAGCATTGCACCAGATCTAGCTTTACCAAATCTACATCAACCATTTGAGATTGAGACTGATGCAAGCCGGTTTGTGATGGGAGTTTTTCTTATGTAAGGAGTTAAACCAATCTGCTATCACTCTAAGATTTTTTCAGTTGCAGTTATTAACTATCCTACTTATGATAAGGAACTTTATGCATTAGTTTAGAGTGTTAAAAAATGGAAACATTACATAATGGGGAAATAAACTGTAATCCACACTAATCACTAGCCACTACAATTCTTTCACTCACAGTCTAAACTACAACAAAGTAGGCATTTGAGATGGATGGGATTTTTACAATAGTTTCACTTGGTAATTAAGTACAAGAAAGGTACCCATAACAAGGTAGTAGATATACTTTCTAGGCCTCCCACTATGAACTCATTGGTTATCCTTAAAGGTAGTTCTATGGTACATGAAAGCTTTCAGGAACAATATGATAATGATGAAAACATTAAGGATATTTATTCAACTTTAATTGCAGGAAAATAGATAGAAGAGAAAGATTACTATGTGCAGGATTAACTTTTGTATCATTTGGGAGTTATGTGTTCTGACAGATGAACGAGCACATGTAATCCATGAAGCTCACACCTCTTCGATTGTAGGAATTTTTGGTGTAAGTAAAATAGCTACTCAATTGCAGAAATATTGTTACTGGTCTAAAATGTAGGAAACTGTTACCAAATACATTAAGGGTTGTATTATTTGTGCAACTTGTAAACAAAGTAACGAAAAAATTGGGGTTGTACAAACCATTACCTGTTCCATCTCGTCCATGGGAAGGTGTGTGTATGGATTTTGTTGGGGGTTTACCTATGTCTAGGAAGGGTCATGATTATCTTTATGTAATAGTTGATTGGTTCAACAAAATGTGTATCTTAATGCCATGTAAAAAGTGAGTCACTGTTGAACTAATAGCTCAAATGTACTTCCAATTTGTATGGGTTCATTTCGGGTTACCTACTTCTATTGTATCAGATCGATATTCTCAATTCCTAGAAAATTTTGGTTAGCGTTGTGGGGAATGATGGAAACTAGATTGAAGAAGAGTACATCCTTCCATCCGTAGACCGATGGATAGACAAAGGTAGTAAACATGATTGTTGTGCATCTACTCAAAGGCTACTACAACAAGCATCCCAAATAATGGGATGAGATCCTTCATTATGTGTAGCATGCTTACAACCGTGCGGCACACTCTTCTACAAAGAGGTCGCCCTTTGAGACTTGTTTTGGTTATGTTCCTAAGTCTCTGATGAATTTTGCTTTTAGGAAAGAGGATGTTGAAGATGGATGCCATGATTCATAGAAGGCTTTGAAGTTCATCCAGAAAGTCCCAGCCATCCATTAGGTAGTCGAAGCATAGCTGGAAAAGAGTCCAGCCAAATACAATGCTCGGCATGATAAACATCACACCGATCATCATTTTCAAGTGGGTGACCACATTTGGTTACATATAATAAAGGAAAGAATGCAAGCCGAAGGAAGGAAGCTCAAGCCAATTTGGTATGGTCTCTTTGAGATCTTGGAAAGATCAGAACCAATGCCTTTTGCCTTAATATTCCTCCATACATGTAGATCTATTGAGTTGTCAATGTTGAGAACTTGAAGTTGTATGAACCTTCGATGATGTTCGATGAGGAGATTGATATTTAGGTTCCATCAGTGGATGATCTTTCAACAGAGTACATGTCAGAGTTGAATAAAGATGTCATCCTAGACAAGAAAACCAAGACTTCACAAAGAGGAGAAGTTGACTACCTTAGACTGGGACTGAATGGTATGAATCCAAGCAAGGAAAAATGGATGGAGATTGGTAAAGTGAAGCAACATTACCCTCACTTACTTTCCACGCAATCAAGCTTTCAGAGGTCCAAAAGCTCTCCAGTGGGGAGGACTGATCTGGAGGATCTTCATCAAAAATTGAAGTTTCTCTTTTATCTTTAGAATTGGCATCATCAAAAAGAGGGAAAAACCCTGATTCCAACACAACTCGAACGATGTCAAATAGAGCTACAAAGCCCAAGATACGCTCAACCAAACCTTGGTCAACCTTGGAGCTAGGTCAAAGGAAAAAAAGGGCCAAAAATAAATGTCATCAAAAGTGGTGAAAGTTAGTTTCAACATGAAGATATCATCGCAAGCTTTTTGAAACCTTTTATTTCATAGAAAACGGAGTCTGTTTGCACGAGATATGAGCAGTCAAAGTTGGGTTGACTGTGCTGACATCAACATGGTACAGTCAATAGTCTAGTTAGCTAAAATTTCATCATCCATGTCAGCATCCCACTTGGCATCCATGTCACCTTCAAAATATTTGACCGAAAAATGACACTATGACGTGGCATGGGAGACTACTTAGATGTCAACACATGGTACCATTCAGTTGTTGACATGTGGAAAATTAGACCAACCATTAACTGACACGTGGAACCTTACTTAGCTACAGGTTTGCTTCAACTTCCACCAAAATCATAGAGATGAGATTCGACCCCATAACCTCCTACATTTAAGGCAAGCCTTCCACCAACATGCCGCTAAATTCACTTTAACTATATAATGGTGGCAATTAGTTTTACTATCTTTTAAATTTGATTTTAAATTTAGTAAAGAGTGAAAAAGGTGGATGTGAAGGCTGAACTCGTAACCTCTTCATCCACACAATTTACTTTCCACTAATGCACCACATACTTGGTGTGAGATTTTTGGGGCCCCCTTATTTTTATTAAATGCCAAATCTTCTATCTTAACCCCTTAATTAAGATCTTAACCCCTTAAAATAATGTTAGCCTAAATTCATGAGATTCTAAAGGGGCTTAAATAATATTAAAAAAAATTTAAAGGGGTTGAGATTATTTTTAAGAGATATTTAGGGATTTTATATGATGTAAAAAGGAAGATTTGTAGATTTTTATTTATAATGGGGGGATTTTCAAGTATTTTTCTATGTAAAGAGGATATGGGAAATATTTGAAAATCAATTAGTTGTGAACCAAATTGATTAATTTTTTTGTATAAAAAGGGACAGTTAGAGGCTTAGAGGGCATGCAGATTATACATGATTTAGGTGTTGAAGACTTGATCTAATTTCTGGAGAGATGAATTGTTGATCTATACGTCAGGAGAATGTTGGAAGTTTGTCGTGCTTGAAGGGAAAATCTTGTAAACAAATGTAATGCTGAATTTCTGAAGATATTAATTAGATTAGTCTACTCTTTGGAGAGGGGCCCAGAGACATAGTCATTCTTATGACGAGCTCTATTATGAAGTTGTTTGCATTCTCTCTTTCTGAATTCTATCTTTTTTATCAATTCCATTAGTTTAATTATTTTGTGTTGATTTCATTTTAGTAATTTGGAGATTGGAATTCTTATTGCTATGCATTCTTCAAGCAATCATCTCAGATCCTAAATCAGATCAAATTCGTGTCAAAGTTGTGTTTTGACTAGTATTGCAGATTTGAATGCTTACACACTCCCAACTCCAATAAGGCAAAGGAAAACTTGAAGAGTATAATCCAAAGATTGGAAGATGAAGAGCTCATTCAAGAACAAAGATGGTAGATCCAAGCGATGGAAAAATTTCTGAGCTTGGTGAGAAGGAATTTTAGAAGGATTTTCTTGACATGAAGACCGTCGTCAAAGTCTTATTCCAACAGAGGCAAGAAAGGATACAGATACATGAGGCTGGTGTAGGAAAAGGAAAGAAATCAAGAGATGATCTTGATCCTTCGAAGACACATCCCTCTTCTCCTTCTTCTCCCTCTTCTTTGTCTTCTTCTTCTTCTCCTGCTTCTACTCATTCTATGCCTTTTAATCAATTTAAGGGTGCACATAAGCCCAAACTTAAGTTGGATGTAAATTTTGACTTACCAAAGTATTGTGGTGAATTAAATGCTGAAAAACTAGATGACTTGATTCAACAGGTTGAAGTCTATTGTAAAGTTCAAAACCTCGTAGATGATGCTGACGGGATCTAGCTTGCCACTCTTTGGTTAGGGGGTACAACTCTAACTTTGTGGGAGAGTAAAGCTAGGGTAGAAATCTCCCAACTTGTCCTGGACAGAATTTGTAAGTGCACTTAAAAAGCAATTCTATCCCTTAGCCTACATGTAGCAGTTAATGATGAATTGGTAGATGTTTAGGCAAGGGAAAGGTTAGTCTGTTTAGGAGTACACTCATGAATTTTGTAAAAGTGATATTGCATTATATGTTCCATTGTAAACCCGAGATACTTTGTTGCAGTACATAGGAGGTCTTCGTTCGTACCTTAGACATTCAATTTTGGTTTTGAATCCCAATAACCTTGACAAAGTTTGTGTCCAAGCTACCCACGTAGAGTCTAGAGGTAAGGGATCATTCATTGATAAGTTTTATTAAAAGCCATCTAAGTCTAAGGGAAAGTCTAAGGGTAAAGATAAAGAAAAAGATAAAGGTAAAGGAAAGAAGATATCCACGGTGAAGAAAGAGGGTGAAAAACCCACATGCAAACATTGTAAGAGAGAGGGGCATGATGAATCAAGGTACTGGAAATTGCATCCGAAGGCAAGGCTGAAAAGATTTGGAGGCAATAAAGGAAAACAAAAGACTACTGCTGCTATCGTTCAATAGGATCTTGGATCTGATTCTAGAGATGAGACAAAGATTATGGCTATCGGAATCCAAGGAAAGGGAAAGGTATAACTCTCTCTTCTGATCCAAGTATTTCTAATGCATGTACAACTAATGCAAGTAAAGTATCCACTCCTAAAGTTGATAAACAATGGAATGAACTGTTTCACATTTGTGTGGTAACTAAACACACAAAGATTGATACACTATTTGAGTCAGGCTCTCAAGTCAACTTGATCTCTGAAGAGGTTATTGGGAAATGAAATATAAATACTACTCCTCATCCTAAGCCCTATCCACTTGTATGGGTCTGTAGTTATTCATAGTTGTAGGTGACAAAACAATGCAAATTACATTTTTCCATCACTGCTAATTTCATTGATGAAATAGAAGTAGATGTTGTACCTCTAGATATTTGTGGGCTTGTATTAGGGAGTACTTATCTATATGATATAAAGGAAATAGTTTACAAGGGGGAGAACAAGTATCATTTTTTTAAGGATGGGATAGAATACATTGTACATGGACACAAGGTCAAGACTAATCTCACACTAGTTAATGTTGGTTAAATGAAAAGGTTAGTCAATTCTAGTAAGAAATTTGTGTTAATGCTTGTAAAAGTGAAAGAAGAAGATATCTTTGAGGCATTTAAGGGGTGTGATCCAAAATATAAGGTTGAAATGGTAAAAATAGTTTCCGCTTAGGATGACTTGTTTCAGGAACCAAAGGGGTTGCTAACCAAGAGGTAATTACAAAATGAAAACCATTTGTAGTAGGATGTGCAATTGCCTAATATCGGCTTGTACCATTTTTCCATTATGCAGAATGAAGAAATCAAGAAACAGGTTCAGGAGTTAGTGGAGAGAGGAGTCATCCATCCTAGTACATCTCCTTGTGGTTCTCCAATTGTGTTGGTTCCAAAGAAAGATGGATCTTGGAGAATGTGCATTGACTACCGTGGCCTGAACAAGATAACAATAAAAAATTGGTATCCTCTTCGAAGAATTGATGATTTACTTGATCAGTTGAAACATGTAGTTTATTTCACTAAATTAGATTAGCGAAGTGGTTATCATTACATTAGAATTGCAGAAGATGATATTTGGAAAACTGCTTTCAAGAAAAAATAAGGACTTTATGAATCGTTGGTGATGCCCTTCGGGCTTTGTAATGTAGCTACCACGTTCATGAGAGTCATGAACAATGTCTTTCATCCTTTCATTTATGATTTTTTCATTGTCTATCTAGATGATATTCTTATATTTAGAAAGTCTTGGGATGATCATGTAAGTCATGTAAATAATTTTTTTTATGTTTTGAGAAAATAAAAACTCTATGTAAAGATTTCTAAGTGTGAATTTGCAAAGACATCTCTAGTGTACCTAGGCTATGTCATAGGGAATGGTCAATTGAAAGTAGACCCTGTGAAGGTTGAAGCTATTGTAAACTAGCCTAAGCCAAGTACTATAGTAGAAGTTAGAAGTTTCTTAGGTGCAGTCCAATACTGGAGAATGTTCATTGCAAACTTCTCTTATGTTGCATCACCATTGCATGCATTGACAAGTACGAAGACAACTTTTCAGTGGGGAGGCCCACAATAGAAGGCCTTCAACACTTTGAAGGAAAAAATAAGCATTGCACTAGTTTTGGCTTTACCAGATCTACATTGACCATTTGAGATCGAGACTGATGCAAGCTAGTTTGCGATGGGAGTTGTTCTTATGCAAGGAGGGAAACCAATCTGCTATCACTATGAGACTTTTTAAGGTGTAGTTATTAAATGTCCTACTTATGATAAGGAACTTTATGCATTAGTTCAGAGTGCTAAAAAAAGGAAACATTACATAATGGGGAAAGAATCTGTAATCCACAGTGATCACCTGCCACTACAATACTTGCACTCATAGTCTAAACTGCAACAAAGTAGGCATTTTAGATGGATGGGATTTTTACAATAGTTTCACTTGGTAATTAAGTACAAGAAAGGTACCCATAAAAACGTAGTAGATATGCTATCTAGGCCTTCCACTATGAACTCATTGATTATTTGTAAAGGTAGTTCCATGTTACATAAAATTTTTCAGGAACAACATAATAATGATGAAAAATTTAAGGATATTTATTCAACTTTAATTGGAGGAAAACATATAGAAGAGAAAGATTACTATGTGTAGGATAAACTTTTGTATTATTTGGGAAAGTTATGCATTCCGAAAGATGAAAAAGCACATGTAATCCATGAAGCTCACACCTCTTTGATTGGAGGACATGTTGCTATAAGTTAAATAGTTACTCAATTGCAGAAATATTGTTACTGGCCTAAAATGTAGGCAACTGTCACCAAATACATTAAGGGTTGTATTATGTGTGCAACTTGTAAACCAAGTAACATAAAACTGGCGTTGTACACACCATTGCCTATTCCATCCTATCCATGTGAAAGTGTGTCGATGGATTTTTTTGCGGGTT
This sequence comes from Sequoia sempervirens, assembly GCA_007258455.2. Lineage (NCBI taxonomy): Eukaryota > Viridiplantae > Streptophyta > Pinopsida > Cupressales > Cupressaceae > Sequoia > Sequoia sempervirens. The sequence continues at coordinate 362,062,465 of VDFB02058242.1, read as the reverse complement.
TACCTATGTCTAGGAACGGTCATGATTATCTTTATTTAGTAGTTGATCAGTTCAACAAAATGTGTATCTTAATGCCATGTAAAAAGGAAGTCACTACTGAACTGATAGCTGAAATGTACTTCCAATTTGTATGGGTTCATTTTGGGTTACCTACTTCTATTATATCAGATCAAGATTCAAGATTCCTAGGAGAATTTTGGTCAGCTTTGTGGGGACTCATGGACACTAGACTGAAGAAGATTATAACCTTACATCTACAGACTGATGGATAGATAGAGGTAGTAAACATGACAGTTGTGCATCTACTTAGAGGCTACTGCAGCAAGCATCCCAAATTATGGGATGAGAGCCTTCATTATGTGTAGCATGCTTACAACCATGCATCACACTCTTCTACAAAGGGGTCTCCCTTTGAGACTTGTGATGGTTATGTGCCTAAGACTCTGATGGATTTTGATTTTAGGAAATAGGATGTTGAAAATGGATGCCATGATTTAGAGAAGGATTTGAAGTTCATCTAGAAAGTGCAAGCCATCCATCAGGCAGTGGAAGCACAATTGGAAAAAAGTGAAGCCAAATACAAGGTTGAATATGATAAAAATTGCATTGATCATCATTTTCAAGTCAGTGACTGCGTTTGGTTAGATATTAGCAAGGAAAGAATGCAAGGCAAAGGAAGGAAGCTCAAGCCAATTTGGTATGGTCCCTTTGAGATCTTTGAAAAGATTGGAACCAATTCCTTTCACCTTAATCTTCCTCCATACATGCAAATCTATTCAGTTGTCAATGCTGAGAATTTGAATTTGTATGAACCTCCAATGATATTGGACAAGGAGACTAATATTTAGGTTCCATCAGTGGATGATCTTTCACTAGAGTAGATGTCAGAGTTGCCTGAAGATATCATTCTAGACAAGAAAACCAAGACTTCATGAAGAGAAGTAGTTGAGCACCTTAGAGTGGGACTAAAGGGGATGAATCCAAGCAAGGTAAAATGGATGGAGATTGATAAAGTGAGGGAACTTTACCCTCACTTTCAAAGTAATAGCACTTTCGAAGGCCCAAAATCTCGTGAGTGGGGAGGACTGATCAGGAGGATCTTCATAAAAAATGGAAGTTTCTCTTTTATCTTCAGAATCAACATCATTAGAAAGAGGGTGAAATATTGACTCCAACGCAACTCGAATGGAGTCAAATAGAGTTACAAAGCCCAAGACACACTTAGTCATACCTTGGTCAACCTTGGAGCTAGGTTAGAGAGAAAAAGTGCCAAAAATCAACATGATCAAAAGTGGTCAAAGTTAGTGTCAATGTGAAGATCTCCTAGCAAGCTTTCTGACAACATTCGTTTCATGGAAAACAGAGTTCATTTGCATGAGATATGAGTAGTCAAATTTGGGTTGACTTTGCTAACATTAGCATGGTATAGTCAACAGTCCAGTCAGCTAACAAGTCATCATCCACATCAACATCCTAGTCGGCATCCATGTCACCTTCAAAATCTTTGACCAGTGAATGATAGTATGACATGTGGCATGGGAGACTACTTAGATCTCAACACATGGCACCATTCAATTGTTGACATGTGGCATCTTTCTTAGCCAAATGTTTGTTTCAACTTCCACCAAAATCATAGGGATGAGATTAGACCCCCTAACCTCCTACATATAAGGCAACCCTTCCATGAACATGCCACTAAATATTCTTTAACTATATAATGGCGACAATTAGTTTTACTATCTTTTAAATTTTATTTTAAATTTAGTAAAGAGTGAAAAAGGTGGGGGTGAACGTTGAACCCATAACCTTTTCATCTACACAATTTACTCTTGACCAATGCACCACATACTTGGTGTGAGAGATTTTCGGGGCACCATTATCTTTATTAAATGCCAAATATTCTATACTAACCCCTTAATTAAGATTTAAACCCCTTAAAATAATGTTAGCCTGAATTCATGAGATTATAAAGGGGCTTAAATAATATTAAAAAATAATTAAAGGGGTTGATATTATTTTTAAAATATATTTAGGGATTTTATATGATTTTTAAATGATGTAAAAAGGGAGATTTGTAGATTTTTATTTATGATGGAGGGATTTTCAAGTATTTTTCTATGTAAAGGGGATATGGGAAATATTTGAAAATCAATTTGTTATGAACTAGATTGAGTAATTTTTTTGTATAGAAAGGGGGAGTTAAAGGCTTAGGGGGCATCCAGATTATACATGATTCAGGTGTTGAAGACTTGAGATAATTTTTGGAGAGACAAATTGATGATCCTGTATGTCAGGAGAATGTTGGAATTCTGTCGTGCTTGAAGGGAAAAGCTTGTAAACAAATGTAATTCTGAATTTCTGAAGATATTTATTGGATTAGTCTACTCTTTGGAGAGGGGCCTAGAGATGTAGTCATTCTTCTGACGAACTCTGTTATCAAGCTATTTGTGTTCTCTCTTTCTGAATTCTATCTTTTTGTCAATTCCATTAGTTTAATTATGCTGTGGTGTTGATTTAATTTTAGTAATTTGGAGATTGGAATTGTAATCGCTATGCATTCTTTAAGCAATCATCTTAGATCCTAATTTAGATCAAATTGGTATGAGAGTTGTGTTTTGACTAGTATTGCTGATTCAAATGCTTACACGCTCCCAACTTCAACAAGGAAAAGGAAAACATGAAGAGTATAATCTAGAAATTGGAACACGAAGAGATCATTCACAAACACAGATGGTAGATCCAAATGATGGAAAAAGTTCTAAGCTTGATGAGAAGGAATTTCAGAAGTATTTTCTTGACATGAAGGCCATGGTCGAAGTATTATTCCAAGAGAGGCAAGAAAGGATGCAGAGACATGAAGCTCATGCAGGAAAAGGAAAGAAATTAGGAGATGATCCTGAGCCTTCAAAGACACCTCCCTCTTTTGCTTCTTCTCCATCTTCTCCATTTTCTCCTTCTTCTCCTTCTTCTCCTTCTTCTACTCATTCTATGCCTTTTAATCCCTTTAAGGGTGCACATAAGCCCAAAATTAAGTTGGATGTAAAATTTGACTTACCAAGGTATTGTGGTGAATTAAATGCTAAAAAACTAGATGGCTGGATTCAATAGGTTGAAGTCTATTATAGAGTCCAAAACCTTGTAGATGATGTTGATAGGATCTAGAGTGCTACTCTTTGGTTAGGGGTTACAACTCTAACTTGGTGGGAGAGTAGGACTAGGGCAAAAATCTCCCAACATGGTAAAGTCAACTTGTCTTGGAAAAAAATTGTAAATGCACTTAAAAAGAAATTCTATCCCTTAGGCTACATTCAACAGTTAATGATGAATTGTCAGATGTTTAGGCAAGGGAAAGGTCATTCCATTCTGGAGTATACTCATGAATTTCATAAAAGGGCTATTGCATTAGATGTTGCATTGAACACCCAAGATACTTTGTTTAAGTACATAGGATGTTTTCATTCCTACCTTAGACATTCAATTTTGGTTTTGAATCCCAATAACCTTGATGAATTTTGTGTCCAAGCTACACACTTAGAGTATAGAGGTAAGGGATCATTCATTGATAAGTTTGATAAAAAATCATCTAAGTCTTAGGGAAAGTCTAAGGGTAAAGATAAAGAAAAAGATAAAGGTAAAGGAAAGAAGATAGCTATGGTGAAGAAAGAGGGTGAAAAACCCACATGCTAACATTGTAAGAAAAAGGGGCATGATGAATCAAGGTGCTGGAAATTGCATCTGGAGGCAAGGTTGAAAATATTTGGAGGAAATAAAGGCAAACAAAAGAATATTGTTGCTATTGTTCAACAAGATCTTGGATCTGATTCTGGAGATGAGACAAAGATTATGGTTGTCGGGATCCAAGCTAAAGGGAAAGGTATAATTCTGTCTTCTAATGCAAGTATTTATAATGTAAGTACAAGTAATGTAAGTAAAGTATCCACTCCTAAAGTTGATAAATAATAGAATGAACTATTTCACATTCGTGTGGTAACTAAACACACAAAGATTGATACACTATTTGATTTGTGCTTTGAAGTCAACTTTATTTCTGAAGAGGCTGTTAAGAAATTAAATCTAACTACTACTCCTCATCCTAATCCCTATCAACTTGGATGGGTATGTAATGATGCATAGTTGTGAATTAAAAAATAGTGAAAATTGCATTTTGCCATCAGTGCTAATTTTATTGATGAAGTAGAAGTAGATGTTGTACCTCTGGATATTTGTGGGCTTGTATTAGGGAGTCCTTATATATATGATAGAAAGGAAATTGTTTACAGGGGGGAGAAAAAGTATCATCTTTTGAAGGATGGGATAGAATACATTGTATGTGCACACAAGGTCAAGACTAATCTCACACTAGTTAATGCTAGTCAAATGAAAAGGTTAGTCAACTCTAGTAAGAACTTTGTGTTAATGCTTGCAAAAGCCGAAGAAGAAGATATATTTGAGGCATTTAAGGGGTGTGATCCAAAACATAAGGTTGAAATGGTCAAAATTGCTTCTACTTACGGTAACTTGTTTTAGGAACTAAAGGGGTTGCTACCCAAGACGGAAATACAACATAAAATTTAGTTGCAGGAAGAGGTGTCATTGCCTAATATCGACTTGTACCATTTGTCCATTATGAAAAATGAAGAAATCAATAAAAGGGTTTAGGAGTTAGTGGAGAAAGGAGTAATCCATCCTAGTGCATCTCCTTGTGGTTCTCTAATTGTGTTGGTTCTGAAGAAAGATGGATCTTGGAGAATGTGCATTGACTACTGTGCTCTGAACAAGATAATAGTGAAAAATAGGTATCCTCTTTGAAGAATTAATGATTTACTTGATTACTTGAAACATGTAGTTTATTTTACTAAATCTGATTTGTAAAGTGGTTCTATCATATTAGAATTGTAGAAGATAATATTTGGAAAACTGCTTTCAAGACAAAACAAGGACTTTATGAATGGTTGGTTATGCCCTTTGGGCTTTGTAATGCACCTGCCACATTCATGATAGTCATGAACGATGTCTTTCATCCTTTCATTGATGATTTTTTCATTGTCTATCTAGATGATATTCTTATATTTAGCAAGTCTTGGGATGATGATGTAAGTCATGTAAAGATTTTTTTTTATGTTTTGAGAAAAGAAAAACTCTATGTAAAGATTTCTAAGTGTAAATTTGCAAAGACATCTCTAGTTTACTTAGGATATGTCATAGGGAATGATCAATTGAAAGTAGACCATGTGTAGGTCAAAGCTATTGTAAACTAGCCTAAACCAAGTACTGTAATAGAAGTCAAAATTTTCTTACGTGTAGTCTAGTACTGAAGAAAGTTCGTTGCAAACATGTCCTACATTGCATCACCATTGCAAGCATTGACGAGTACAAAGACAAATTTTCAGTGGGGAGGTCCATTAAAAGAGACCTTCAACACTTTGAAGGAAAAGTTAAGCACTACAATAGTTCTGGCTTTCCCTAATCTACATCAGCCATTTTAGATCAAGACTGATGCAATCAGGTTTGCGATGGGAGTTGTTCTTATGCAAGGAGATAAACTAATCTACTATCACTTTGAGACCATTTTAGGTGCAATTATTAACTATCCTACTTATGATAAGGAACTTTATGCATTAGTTCAGAGTGTTAAAAAATGGAAACATTACATAATGGGGAAGTAAACTGTAATCCACACTGATCACCAGCCACTACAATACTTCCATTCACAGTCTAAACCGCAACAAAGTAGGCATTTCAGATGGATGGGATTTTTACAACAATTTCTCTTGGTAATTAAGTACAAGAAAGGTACCCATAACAAAGTAGAAAATATGCTTTCTAGGCCTCCCACTATGAACTCATTGATTATCCTTAAAGGTAGTTCCATGGTACATGAATTTTTTTAGGAACAATATGATATTGATGAAAAATTTAATAATATTTATTTAGCTTCAATTGCAAGAAAATAGATAGAAGAGAAAGATTACTATGTGTAGGATAAAATTTTGTATCATTTGGGAAAGTTATGTGTTCTTATAGATGAAAAATCACATGTAATCCATGAAGCTCACACCTCTTTGATTCTAGGACATTTTTGTGTAAGTAAAATAGTTACTCAATTGCAGAAATATTGTTACTGGCCTAAAATGTAGGAAACTGTCACCAAATGCACTAAGTGTTGTATTATGTGTGCAACTAGTAAACCATGTAACAAAAAATAGGGTTGTACACACCATTATTTGTTCCATCTTGTCCATGGGAAAGTGTGTCTATGTATTTTTTTGGGGGTTTACCTATGTCTAGGAAGGGTCATGATTATCTTTATGTAGTAGTTGATTAGTTTAGGAAAATGTGTATTTTAATGCCATGTAAAAAGTAAGTCACTACTGAATTGACCGCTCAAATGTACTTCCAATTTGTATGGGTTCATTTTGGGTTAACTACTTCTATTGTATCGGATCGAGATTCTCAATTCCTATGAGAATTTTGGTCATTTTTGTGGGGAAACATTGACACTAGACTGAAGAAGATTACAACCTTCCATCCACAGACCGATGGATAGACAAAGGTAGTAAACATGACAGTTGTGCATCTACTTAGAGGCTACTACAACAAGCATCCCAAATTGTGGGATGAGAGCATTCATTATGTGTAGCATGCTTACAACCATGCGACACACTATTCTATAAAGAGGTCTCCCTTTGAGACTTGTTTTAGTTATGTGCCTAAGAGTCTGATGGGATTTTATTTTAGGAAAGAGGATGTTGAAGACAGATTCCATGATTCATAGAAGGCTTTGAAGTTCATCTAGAAATTCCAAGCCATCCATCAAACAGTCGAAGCACAGTTGGAAAAGAGTCAAGCCAAATACAAGGCTTGGCATGATAAACATCACACTGATCATCATTTTCATGTCAGTAACCGTGTTTGGTTACATATCAGCAAGGAAAGAATGGAAGGAAAAGGACAGAAGCTCAAACCAATTCAGTAAGGTCCCTTTGAGATCTTGGAAAAGATCGGAACCAATTCCTTTTGCGTTAATCTTCCTCCATACATGTAGATCTATTGAGTTGTCAATGTTGAGAACTTGAAGTTGTATGAACCTCTGATGATATTAGATGAGGAGACTGATATTCAAGTTCCATCAGTGGATGATCTTTCACCAAAGTACATGTCAGATTTTCCTGAAGATGTCATCCTAGACAAGAAAACCATGACTTCATGAAGAGAAGTAGTTGAGTACCTTAGAGTGGGACTAAAGGGGATGAATCCAAGTAAGGAAAAATGGATGGAGATTGGTAAAGTGAGGGAACTTTACCCTCACTTACTTTCTAAGAAATGAAGCTTTTAGAGGTCCAAAAGCTCTCCAGTGGGGAGGACTAATCCGGAGGATCTTCATCAAAAATTGAAGTTTCTCTTTTATCTTTAGAATCAACATCATCAGAAAGAGGGTGAAATCTTGACTAGAATGCAACTCGAACGGAGTCAAATGGAGCTACGAAGCCCAAGATACACTAAGTCAAACCTTGGTCAACCTCGGAGCCAGTGCAGAGAAAAAAAGGGCCAAAAATCAATGTTGTCAAAAGTGGTAAAAGTTAGTGTCAATGTGACGATCTCGTCGCAAGCTTTCTGACAACTTTCATTTCATGGAAAACAAAATCCATTTGCGCAAGATATGAGCAGTCAAAGTTGGGTTGACTTTGCTGACATCAGCATGGTATAGTCAACAGTCTAGTCAGCCAACATGTCATCATCCACATCAACATCCTAGTCAACATCCACATCACCTTCAAAATCTTTGATTGGCGAATGACAATATGACATGTGGCATGGGAGTCTACTTAGATGTCAACACATGGCACCATTCAGTTGTTGACACACGACAAATTAGACCAACCATTAATTGACACTTGGCACCTTGCTTAGCCACAGGTTTGTTTCAACTTCCACCAAAATCATAGGGATGACATTCAACCCCATAACCTATGAAATATAAGGCAAGCATTCCACCAACATGCCACGAAATTCACTTTAACTATATAATGGCAACAATTAGTTTTACTAACTTTTAAATTTTCTTTGAAATTTAGTAAAGAGCGAAAAAGGTGGGGGTGAAGGTTGTACCCATAACTTATTCATCCACACAATTTACTCTCCACCAATGCACCACATACTTGGTATGAGAGATTTTTGGGGCCCCCTTATTTTTATTAAATGCCAAATCTTCTATATTAACCCCTTAATCAAGATTTAAACCCCTTAAAATAATGTTAGCCCAAATTCATGAGACTCTAAAGGGGCTTAAATAATATTTAAAAAAATTAAAGGGGTTGAGATTATTTTAAAAAGATATTTAGGGATTTTATATGATTTTTAAATGATGGAAAAAGGAAGGTTTGTAGATTTTTATTTATAATGGGGGGATTTTCAAGTATTTTCTATGTAAAGGGGATATGGGAAATATTTGAAAATTAATTGGTTATGAACCAAATTGAGTTATTTTTTTGTATAAAAAGGGGGAGTTAGAGGCTCGGGGGGCATCTAGATTATACATGATTCAGGTGTTGAAGACTTGAGATAATTTCTGAAGAGACGAATTGTTGATCCTATACGTCAAGAGAATGTTGGAATTTTGTCGTGCTTGAAGGGAAAAGCTTGTAAACAAATGTAATGCTAAATTTTTGAATATATTAATTGGATCGGTCTGCTCTTTGGAGAGGGCCCTAGAGACGTAGTCGTTCTTATGATGAACTCCATTACCAAGCTGTTTGCATTCTATCTTTCTTAATTATGTCTTTTTGTCAATTCCATTAGTTTAATTATGTTGTGGTGTTGATTTCATTTTAGTAATTTGGAGATTGGAACTATAATCACTATGCATTCTTTAAGAATTTGTCTTAGATCCTAAATTAGACCAGTCTCCCCATATTCAAATCCCATGGGTTACTAAAAGGGGACCCAAGGTTTCTATTTCCAAACCAATGTTGAAACATCTATGATCTTGTGTAAGGCACTTCGACATCCTTGATGAGGCATGCTTTATCTATCAAACCCTCTTTCATAGTTGGGCCACAAAACAATTTCTAATTTGTAGACTGGGGTAGCAAATCAATTACATCTTGGAAAGGGGCCCTAGACTAGGTAGATGAAGAAGCACCTTGAATTTTGGGAGCCATGGACTTGGTTATGCAAAAATTCTTTTAGAGGAATTTTAACTACTCAACTCTTAATTGTGACTCACAACTCAAGAAGAGGGGTAAAGATGGAAAATTTAAATGCCACGACTTGTAAAGGAAAGGATTAACCCTAATTTCAAAGCAATGAAAGAAAAATGACAAAACACACTCGTTTTTAAAGAAAATTAAAAGAAAAATCTAGCTCAAAAAATTGAAAAGGCACAAAATTGCATTTTTGATATGTACTACTTTCAATCTTCACAAACCCTAATGTCGACCCAGATGATTTCTATAATTCACTTCTTAGGTTTCAGTATTTCCCTGGACACATCTTCAAATCTCAAATAAGAAAGCGTCAGTTGTATGCACAAATTTTGAATGGAATTAAATAGGTTTACAAGTCTCCTCTACCATTAATGTTCATTTGTGTGATGCAAAACAATTGTAATGGTTGTACTTAGCATTTTTTGAATACATGCCATTGATCCATGGCCAAGCTAGGTATTTTGAACGACTTAGAATAACCCAAACTCATTTGAATTTAGAATATGGCTCTAGCTTTGATGAAAAGCCAATACAAACTCGCTGACAAGACACTCTCCATGTACATGAGGGCCCCACCTACTGGTAGCTATAGATTCCATGTGGTGACACCTTGCTGATCTCACTACTTTTTAAAGAACCTGCATCTTTCCCCATGAGCCAATGGGGAATGGTTGTGATCATCCTTCACTGCTCACTTAGCATCGTAGATATCAAAGTTACAGGCATTGAAATGGGACATATCAGATGGGCCCACATACACGTGACATTTTTTTCTAATCTCGCAACAATTAAACTACAATTGTTTCAGATGGGCAAGCTAGTAGGGAACGGTTCAAATTAAATCCCATGATCTCGTGACTAGAAAACCTACATGAACACTCAATAGTTAATCTTAAAATGGGGGCCTTCACTAGGCCAAAGATACTTTATCCCTCAAGAGTTCATGACTTAAGCGTAAATCATTTATACGCAAAGATTAAAGATCGACTTTGGGGAATTTTAAGAGATTATGCAACCAGGGATGACCAAATAGTTCTAAACAAAGGGGTTGGTAAGAAAAAATCAATGATGGCTCAAGAATTAACTTAAATAATAGGAAACTAGATCAACAAGTGAATGAAGAAATAAGACATTCGAGGAAAATCAGGGGATTTTGGATGACAATTTTATTCAAATAAAACCCTAAAACCAGTGTGTAATCAACATACAATGTAGATATTGAGGATAAAAGACCTCAAAATATCAAGGATTTTTTGGGATCTAACACAATTAGCATAGGAGTACTAACTAGTTTGGATTCATCCATTCCAAACTTCTTCAACATCTCCTTCATATATTTTGATTGTAAAATTAATATCCCCTTATCAGTTTGATTTACTTGTAGACTAAGAAAGAAGTTCAACTCACCAATCATGGACATTTCAAATTCCTTTTGCATTTCTTCTAGAAATATTTTACACATACCTTCATTTCCACCAAAAATGATATCATCAACATATAATACTACTATCAACATTTTGTTACCTTGCACTTTGAAGTAGAGATTGTTGTCAACAAAGCCTTTGCTAAAACCTTGCTTTTTCAGGGATCTATCCAATCTTGCATACCAAGCCTTGGGAGCTTGATTTAGTCCATACAATTCCTTCTTTATCTTACATACCATATCCAGTTTGTATGATAACTGAAATCCTTCAGTTTGTTCCATGTACACCTCTTCCTCTGATTCACCATTTAGAAATGTTGACTTGACATCCATCTGATATACTTTGAAATCCTTGTGGATAGAAAATGCTAGAAACATCCTAATAGCTTCCATTCTAGCCATAGGGCCAAATGTCTCTTCAAAGTCTATACCTTCAACTTGTGAGTATCCCTTGCATATAAGTCTTGCTTTATTTCTTATAACTTCACCATTTCATTCAAACTATTTTGGAACATCCATTTTGAAACAATTAAATTCTTATTCATAGGTCTAGGAACTAATTTTCATGTCTAATTCTTTTCTATTTATTGCAACTCTTCTTTCATAGCTCTAACCCAACTCTAATCTTCACATGCTTCACTCACAAATTTAGGTTCTCTTTTATAGAGTAGACACAAATTTACCTTAGCTGCTACTTCACTTCTTGTCTTCATACCTTCACTCTTATCTCCAATTATCTATTCCTCTAGATGATTCTTCTACACATACTTTGGAGTCTTAATAATAGGTTCTATGATTTCTTTTTCTTCTTCAACCTATTCTTCTTCTTCTTCTTCCTTCTTATTCTCTTTAGGTACTTTACCACAAATGGGATCATCAAGTTCAACCTCACTTATCTCAATAGGTTTGTGCATGTCCTCATCAACTTTCACATTAGCACTCTCAACAACCTTCCTCAATATTTTATTGAAGCATCTATATGCTTTGCTAGTAGTAGAGTACCCAAGAAACTCCCTTCAACACATCTAGCATCAAACCTTTCAAGATTTTCATCATCTCTTTTAATGTAACATTTTCTTCCAAATACCTTAAAGTACTTCACAGTAGGAGTCTTACCAGTCCATAACTCAAAAAGAGTCTTTATGTTGTTTCCTCTAATTTGAACTCTATTAAAAATATAAACATTAGTGTGTATTTCCTCTCTCTAGTACACATCTAGTACATTTGATTCTTTCATCATGGTTCTTTCAGCTTCTTGTATTGTCTAGTTTTTCCTCTCAACTACCCCATTCTATTGAGGAGTTCACAGAGTAGAGAATTGTATTTTTATGCCATGTTGCTCACATAATGTATTAAATTCACTAGAAGTAAATTTGTAACCTCTATTAGATCTCAAACATTTGATTCTTAGCTTCACTTCGTTTTCCACTCTTGCTTTGAACACTTTAAACCTATCTAGAGCTTGCAACTTTTCTCTAAGAAAAGAAACCCGTGTAATTCAAGTATAATCATCAATAAGGAGCATGAAATACCTATCACCATTTAGGCTTCCTATTCTAGTCAAACCATGAAGGTCAGTATGAATTAATTCCAGCATTCTAGTAGTAGATTGCTCTTTTCCCTTAAAACTACTTCTTGTTTGTTTCCCCAACTAACAACTTCTACAAATAGTATTAGTAGGCTTTGTTTTTCTAGGCAGACCTTAGACAACACCTATTGAACTGATCTTGACCAAATTATCAAAATTTACATGCCTCATCCTCTGGTGCCACAACCAACCTTCATTGACTTGAGATATAAGGCACTGAACATCAACACACTTAAGTTGATAGATGTTTCCATGAGTTCTCCTTCTAGAAATAGCCATATCTCTAGATCCTTTTCTAATTTCATAGGTATTATTCTGAAGCACAAGTTTAAAACCATTGCTACACATTTTTCCAATACTCAAAAGATTATGTCTCAAACCCTTTGCATAATACACATTATCAGTGTTGCAAATTCCATCAAAACTAATTGAACCTTTTCCAACAATCTCCACTCTTGAATCATCACCAAACATGACCAAGCCGCCATCAAACTTTTCAAATTTAGTAAACTTAGTTTTATGTCCAGTCATGTGATTAGAGCATCCACTGTCAATCACCTAGTAGTCTGCATCTTGTCTAGCATGAAATACAATGACCAAAGTACCTTCCATCTCATTCTTTTTGTTCTCTATGGAAGTCTTTCTTGGAAATTTTCTAGGGTTAGTAGACACAAATTTATTATCTAAAGCTAAAAAAAAGCATTCACTATCATCACTCTCATAATCAGATTCATCATTAGAGATTCCAACTTCTTTAACATAATAAAACTTCTTATATTTCTTATCCTTTCTATCTTTATTTTTTTTTATCCTTGTTCTTCTTATGTATAGCTCTATTTAGGAATCTTGAAGCATAATGACCAATATTACCACAACTAAAACATTTAAAGGGAAACATACCTTTATACTTACCAGCACCTTTCTTCAAATTCTTGGTAAAATTCACTTCTAACTCATTAGAACCATCACTATCCAGATCATCCTCAATCTTTGTTGCTTTAAATTTTGTTTTTTTCTTTTCCTCTTTCCTAAACTTTCTCATCTCAAATGTTGTCAAGGTGCCAAATAACTATTCTTTAGTGTATTTCTAAGGATCATACATTTCTTCAATCACTGAGATCTTATCACTGTAACAATCAAGTAGGGTTATTAAGATCTTCTAAATTATATCTAAAATTAGTTAGATTTCCCCCTTGATTCCCAACTTTATTTGTTGTAAATTCAATCCTCTGGAAATAGCTTGTAAATTGTTCACCTTCTTCCATTTTCAAATTCTTATATTTGTGCTTTGTCACCAGCTTCTTTTTCAATTTTACTCTTTCATTTCCATCATACAGTTCTTCCAACTTCTTTCAGACGTTATGAGTAGTGCCTAAAGAAAGAACCTTAGTTCAATCAATTTTAGATAAAGCACTAAAAATAGCATACCTCACTTTTTCATTCTCCTCATAAGAAGAAACCTAATATTCAGTAGTAGGACCACTTGTCGAAGAAAAATACTTCATCTCAATAGCCTTATAGGTCTTGTAACCAACAAAGATAATGTATCCTCTCATTTTCACTTTCCAGTCATTATAATTAGCTCCATCAAAAATAGGGATCACCAACTTATGTGCCATCAGATCTTCCTTAAGCGGTTAATCTATACACCAAGGAACTAAAGCTCTTACACCAATTGTTAAAAGGAGTAAGACAACTGAAAGGGGGGGTGAATCAGTTGTCACCACAATTAAACTCAAAACTTCAACACTTATTAACTTCACAACCAAACTTTATATTATTAAGTATCAACATCAAATGCATATAATAGAAAGTAAAATCAACACAATGAACACCAGATTTTATTTGGAAAACCCAATGAGGGAAAAACCACGGTGAGGATTAACTCACAATATAAACAAATAGAAAAACTGAATATAAAGGCTCACTATCAAGGGATCACTACCCAAAAGAGAACTCACTACCTAGATACAAAGGCTCACTACCTACATAAAGGACTCACTTTCTAATAGGGAGGCTCACTACCTACAAATACAAAAGAAAAAAATATCCACCATAGCAATTACACACATCCATAGCCTTGATCAGAAGATTGCAGAAACCTTCAGCACATTTCCTTCAAGAATATAACACAATGAAGTACTATTGTCTCAACTCACTTTCACACACTTCTACTTGTTTAATTTATGTCTTACTTCATTACTTTGCATCATTCAATTCTTCTCAAATTGAATTGCATTTATACCATCTTCAATCTTAGAAACTTTCTCGAAGGTTAGCCACATAAGCTTCATTTCTTAAATTCAAATTAGGTTGGAAACTCAACATTACTGTAGTGGAAAGGAATGAGAGTGGACCAATAAAATACTTAACCACAACCAAAAATAATGTCTTGAATCAACCACATGCTTCCTTAATTAAATTTTATTCTTCTTATGAAGTGTAAACACTAGGTCAGCCAAATCTAATGAAAACATAAATTAAAATTGATGTACACACTTTCCAACAAGAAGATAACATTTGGATGACACAACACACTTCATTATGCATGAGAGCACATCTCAAGTTCCTTTAGATACATTTGTAACAAGTGTAACAACCTTCAAACACTAAGCTTCCTCCATCAATCAATTCAAACTATGCAAACACATACAACAACTATGAAACTCAACTTTCAGATCACCAAGCCACACAAATATTTGCCAGAACCTAGAGAATACCATTATAAGACACATTCTAGATCCACAAGATCTGAAACAAAAGAGTGGAGGACTATGGAGCATAAAGATTTCTCCTAGTCCACAAAAGATAAAATCTACTAGAATAGTTTACACACCGGTGAACACAACTTTCACACTTCAATAAACCAAAAGCTATAGATCAATATGTATCATCATTAGATAATATAAAACAACTCTTTAGATCCACACAAGCATAGGATCAACATAGGAGAAACATAGAGCACATATCAGAGCATATTTCTAATACATACATAAATCTTAGTTCACTCTTTAATAATTTTCTCAAAAGCACTTGGAAACCCATCATTTCAACACATCTACAACATCATAAAGATAGATCCATGTACTCACAAAATCTTAGTAGCATCTCAAATATACATGCACAATATATAACATATTGAATAGTGTTGACATCAATGACAACATTAATGACAACACCACCAAACATGCTCATACTTGCAATGGATTCAAGAGAAATTAATAAGATCACTATTAAGTATAGACTCCTATTGCCAGGAATGGATGAAATCATGGACTACTTGAGTGAAAAAAGCTATTTTACAAAGATTTATCTCAAGAGTGGATATAATTAGATCAAGATCAAGGAAGGAGATGAATGGAAGACTTCATTTAAGATCAATGAGGGATTGCATGAATGGTTAGTAATTCCTTTTGGATTGACCAATGCACCAAGCACTTTCATGAGATTGATGAATGAGGTATTCAAGAAATTCTTGGGTAAGTTTTTCATTGTGTACTTGGATGATATTTTAATTTTCAGTAAGACTAGAGAACATTTGTGCCACATCTAGAAAGTATTGAAGAGATTGAGAGAAGGGAAATTTCTAATTAATGTCAAGAAGTGTAGTTTCATGATGAAAAAATTGATATATTTGGGATTTTTTATTTCTCCTAAAGGGTTGAAGATGGATCTAGAGAAAGTGAAAGCAATTTTAGATTGGCCTACATTAGTAAACATTGGAGAAGTCAAATCATTCCATGGACTAGGTAGTTTCAACCAGAAGTTTATCAGAAGTTTCAATAGCACGTGTAACCCCATGATAGAGACAATGAGGTGAGACAAGGAATACTTTAAGTGGACATCTGGTGTGCAAAGAAGTTTTGAATTGTTGAAGTAAAAGGTGAAAAGGTAGCCAATACTAGAATTATTAGATTTTGAAAAATCATTTCAAGTTGATTGTGATGCAAGTTGAAAGACAATTGGAGTAGTGTTGAGTCAAGAAGGAAGATTGGTAGCTTATTTCACTAAGAAGTTAAATGATTCCAAAAGAAGATAATCAATTTATGATAAGGAATTATATGCCATATTTCAAGCCTTGAAGAAGTGGAGACATTATTTGTTTCCTAAGGATTTTTTGTTGTATACAGATCATCAAGACTTGTGTTATTTCAATATTCAGGGAAAGTTGAATTAGAGACATATGAGATGGGTTGAGTTCTTGTAGAGTTATACATTTTTATTGAAACATAGGAGTGGAAATTAAAATAATGTTGCAGATGCATTAAGTAGAAGGAGGGTATGTGTAGGATCATCAAGGAAAAATAAGGCCCTTAAGTGGCAAAAAAATCAAAAAAATCAGAGTTTGGGAACTTGACGTAAAAATTTGAATAAGTTATCTATATTATTTCAAAAATATGTAAGAATAGAATCTATAGAAAATTGAATTTAGTTTCTAAACTAGTAGATTTATTTTTCTTTTAAAAATCTATTTGGTGAAAATTTGAAATTTCAATGCAATAGTACTTAAATTTCGGGAAAAATAAGTAGGTGTCTATCTGACCACCCTAACCACAATAAAATGATAATATTTTTTTATAAGATTTTAGACATAAGTAGAGGAATCATGTTTGGATGTGATGCATATTTTTTTGTAATTTTATTCCAAGTAAATAATTAATTATGAATTTTTTATTACAACTTCTTAAAAATATAAAAAACTTGTATGTCTGACCACCTTAACTTGGTCAAAACTTCATGAAATTCAAATTTTCTTTTCTTAATCATATAGTATGTGAAGCATAGAATGTGATGCATGTTTTGGATTCAAAAAATGTGATACCATTTGAAAGCTATAGATTTTTTTCAATCAGCCTATCAATCAACACTATAGTCATAATTCAAATAGAAAATGAATAATAATTATTTATTAAATTCAAAGTAAAGCATAATTTATATTGGTGGAAAGTTGAGAATCTCCTTTAAAAATCCTTTTCATTTCATCAATTTTGGGTAACAAAAAAGTCATCATCCACATACCCTACAAATACCCATCATATTGCCACTTTTTGGCCCATCATGATCTTGCACATACCCAGGAATTTATTGACAAAGATGAGAGTGGCAATATTGGGATTTGAAGAGTTGAAAAATATGCATGAAGATGATAGAAATTTTGGTGAAGCATGGAAAGCATGTAAGAAACTAGTAGTAACATACTAGACCAAGTGGTTGGGTTATTTCATTCAAGAAGGTATGTTGTTTAGAGGAAATTAGTTGTGTATACCAAGGAGCTCAATGAGGGAGAATTTGATCTAGGAAAATCATAGTGGACGTTTAGCAAGACATTTTGGAGTAGATAAGCTAGTAGCTTTGGTGAGTGAAAATTATTTTTCGCCAAAGATATTTTAAAATGTTAGAAAGTATGTTCAGAGTTATAGAATTTATCAAGCTACAAAATGGAGTAGTCAAAATGTTGGATTGTATAAACCTTTGATAGTACTGAAGAGACCTTGGGAAGATTTGAGAATGAATTTCATATTGGGATTACCAAGAACATAGAGAGGTTATGATTCTATTATGGTAGTAGTGGATAGATTTCTAAAATGACACATTTTATTCCCTGTAAGAATACTAATGATGTATGCATTTGGTTGAATTATTTTTAAAGGAGATTGTGATGTTGGATGGATTACACAGGAGTATTATTTTAGATAGAGACACCAAGTTCATTGGATACTTCTGGAGTACGCTATGGAAGAAGATGAAGACATATCTAGAGTTTTGTTCAATATACCACCCATAAACGAATGCACAAAAGAAAGTAGTGAAAATAAGTTTGGGAAAGTTGTTGAGATGTTTGGCTCGAGATAAGGAAAGAAGTTGGGATATGGTTTTACCATAGGAAAATTTTACATACAATAATTCATTTAATTGAAGTATAGGAAAGAGACCATTTTATATTGTTATCAGAGTAAATCCTAAAGAAGCTAGAGAGTTAAGACACATCAGTATGGAGAGTAAAAGGAGTGCAGTGGTAGAGGAATTTGTAGATTTCATGGAGACATTAAACAATTAGGTCTAGAAGCATTTGGGAGGTATCAACAATAAGTACTTGAGTAGAAGGCAGATGAATATCAAATAAATAAGGGATTTGTTGTTGGAGATGAAGTGATGGTATATTTGAGGAAGGGGAGATTTCTAGTTGGTACATATAACAATTTGAAGATGAGGAAGTTTGAATTGTGTAAGATACAAAGGAAGTTTGATTTGGTAAATGCATATGGCATGGAGTAATAGGAGAAATTGGGTATATCAACTATTTTCAATGTTGCAAAAATACATGAGTTTCATAAAGGAGAATCAAGTGGTAGTAGTGATGAAGTAGATTTGAAGGAGCAATTACCACATCAAGAACTAGAGGAGATTGAATAAATTTTGGATACCAAAACTAGAAGGGGCACTAGGAGCAAGTAGTATAAAGAATATCTTGTGAAGTGGAAAGGTAGAACAATAGAATACTTATCATGTATACCTCAAGTTGAGGTGGACCTTCTTGGTTTTCCTCTTAGCACTAGAAAGTGAGGGACTCGCTTTTCTTCCAACCCCAAGTGTCTGATGTAGGAGCATCCCTAGTTGTAAAGTAAATTTGTATCAACCAAAAATAGTTCTTTTCTTACAATGTATTCAGTAGCATCTTTAGCATTTCATTATGAATTTTAACCCAACATTGTTTCTTAGCTCCTAGAGTAGGATATATCTCACGTCAACATCTATAACATATCCAAATTCCACATCAATTGCATTTTTCTACCAAAAGTTATCACTCTCCAAAATTCACTATGTTTACCAATCAAAGCATTAGGGTTGACCTACCTCATATTTCCTAGTGCAGGCATATTATAGATCATGAGAAACTTAAATGAATACTATACAAGCATCTTGGGTTAGTTGGGACCTATCTCAAAGATTCACAAGTTATATCTTCTCGTGTGGAGTCATCTCTTCATATTTTGTGGTTGACATGCATAATTGATCATCGACAGGTTATTAACCCTTGTAGCTAACACAAACCTATATTATAGCCTAAAAAGAATATTTATAAGCATTTTAATCATTTAGGTATCATTCATTCAAAGATTCATATATAGGATTAGATCACTAGTTTCAATTTTCACAATAACCCTTTAGGGGCATGTAATAAGGCCTATTAGCTAGTTGTGTTATTGAAGCCCTCATGACAAGGCTTGTGATCGCTTGTAGTTTTCCCTTGTGGGGAATACTACATGTAAGCATTCCATATGAATGAAGTATCATGTTCAAATATCAATTGATTATGTTATTTCCATTGTGTTGACTCATTTTTGCATAGTTCAGACTATTCCTTCTAGAACCCTCCAACCATGACTACACCATCTTACCTTCCTTTTGATAAGGCATAATCCTCCCTACCAAATTGTGATGCCTGAAACCATTTTAGGGGTGAGGGTTTGGGGATTCTTCATACCATTTGTTTAACCTTAAGTTAAGGCATAAGCCTTAACTATGACTAGAAAACATCAAAACCTTTTTGAGGTTTGAGGTTCGAGTACCCACTATTCTTTCTTCAAACTTAAAGGTAAGGTGTAAGCCTACAGTCCAAAGCCTAATGTCCAAATACTTTGAGAATTAACTTGATTTGAGCTTCATTTCCTTTGTGCACATGGTAAATTGTATGCTCAAAGTCTGAAGTTTGAAACCTTTCGGACTTAGCTCAAAATGACTAACTCCTTCCTCCTTCAGCAAGCAATATAAGGTAAGCCTCAAGACAAAAGCCCAAAATTTTGCAACACTTCAAGGTTTTCTTTGCAACTTCCATTGTATGATCCTATGATACCTTTTTGACATCAATGATCCAATAATATCCCTTATTGGATATCATTCAGATATCATCTTATGACATCAATGGAAATTAAATTTCCAAGATTCACTTCCTATCTCTAGTAAATTTTTGTCCATCCCAATTTTGGGAATTTTTATGTCCACTTGTGTATTCATTCTAATCTCCAAAGTTGCACTTTATCAACCTTTTTATATTAATTACCAATATCCTTAGCATTTATTATTTTTATTTGGAATCAACTCTGGGTGAAATCACAATATTCTCTCACTTTTTGGCCAAGATGGAAATTTATATCATCATTTTTAACTAAATCTGTAGTCACCCTAAAATTGAAATTATTTCTTCTTAATTAATTAAATATTATTATTTAATTAATTCATCTATTCCAGACTTCAATTAATTAATTAATTATGTATTATTTAATTAATTAATCCATATTCTTATAATTAATTAATTATTTCACTATTTAATTAATTATATCACCCCTACTCTAAAGTTCTTCGAATTAATTAAATAATTAAATTATTTAATTTTATCCCATCAATATCCCCATTCTTCAAATTCCATCTGAATTAATTAATCCTTTATTAATTACTCTAACCCCCATATCTAATCATTATTATCATTATTTCTCCAATTTATAATTCACTCACACCTCCTCCAATCTTGTCTCGTGAATATGGGATATCTCACCTACACCCACTAACTTAAACCTAGCATCAAAAATTAATGGCTTCTCTATCCAAGGTCTGCTCACCCATGTGTGAGAACACCTCATCATCTCTCCTACACTCCATTGTGACACTTTTGACAATGCTAACAAGCCACAACATCTTGATCTAAACCTCACCCTCTTAATGTTGGAAATGGAAATAGGATGCCATTTAATTGCAATCCTAAACATTATTTATTTCATGTATCTCCTAGGTCCTTAGAATGTGTTCATGAACACTAGGATTAGAAAGAGTTTAATATTTGAATGAAGTAATCATGTTAATTGACATTTGTTATTAATTCTAAATATTAGGAGCATGTGAGGTCGTCCAAGATGAGTTCCTAAATAATAGGAGCACATGGGGCACCCACAAGGTAGGTGACACTCACCTTGAGTTTAGTTAACTATTCAAAGTAAGAGATAACACTTCTAAATGCATGTAAAGATCCTAGGAGTTGGGGTTTGATGTTTGCATGCATGAAATTTAGTTTAGTTCAATTCAATTCAATTATGGTTTAGTTATGTTCAATTAGTTTTAGTTGAATGCTAGCTAAATTTAGTTAACTTGGAATGCATGGCTAATGACTTGAGTTGCATGAAAAATAACAGGGACTACCTTCAGTTAATAGGGGATGACCGTTCTTGCATGAATGGTGTTGAGAAATGTTTCACTTAATAGGAAATGACTTGGACCCAACTTGGGTGCCCAAGTTGGCTTCTTAGAATTAACTCCTTTGCATGTTGAGATATTTTAGAAGGCTTGGTTAATTGGGCCCTCTTTTGGGCACCTAATTTGAGGATGAAGCCTTGAAGATATTTATAGAACAGAGGTTGAGTTGCTACTTTAGTTTGGGATATCCAAATGCATGAAGATGAGGATTTAACATTGTTCTTCACAATATAACTCTATTTGCATGAGATAGGTGTACCTTTTATGGATAGGGATTGAGCATTGTAATTGTAACTTAGTTGGAGTTTACAAAGTTAATTAAAGCCTATTTATCTCAAGCAAGTTGAAGAGATTTTGTATCAGTTTTTATTGCAAGTTGTGAAGAAGCTTTGGTGAAGGAAAAAGAGGCATTCTCAAGCAAGAATTGGAGCTATTGTAATCTACTTCGAATATTGAATATTAGAATAATTATTGGTGGAGTTTTTTCCCAAAAGGGTTTCTCCACGGTACATTCTTGTGTAATCTTTCTAATATCCTATCTACTTCTTCTATCAACTTTTGTCTACATTCTACAAATACTAAAACAAATTAATCAAGATAATCACCCACAAAGAATATGTAACAAAGGAAAAGCTTATTTAAATCAACAATATTAAAGTTTTACAAAGTATTAAGCTAAGAAATTACCTCATTTTTCAACATTTGGTATCAAAGCTTAGGTTGGGTAGAGTATTGGGATGCCTTTCTCTTAAAATATTGGAGGTTTTTTGGCTGTAGTGGGAGATTTTACTATTTTTATTATTGCTGATTTTGGAAAATAAGTTTGTTACAAGAGGTATATATTCTTGCTTTAGAGGATGTTTATCATGTGTCATTGAGAGCTTGAATTCACAGGTTTGGTGTGAGATTATGATAGAAATGTGGTTTTTATTATGTGCATCATGATGCCATGGGATTTCTCAGTACCACGGTTCAGTGGGAGCATTTGGCATTGAAGTGGATTCTTGGTTGTAGGATGGTTTAGTGGTTTAGATTTGTGGCATGGTACATGTTATGATAATTTTGATGATGAGGAAATGTCTGAAATTCCATATGCTTTTAATAGTGATGGTTTGATGTTTATCTTGTTTCCATGTATAGGTCAGTATCACAATTCAATAGGAGCTTTGGTAGGATATAGTCATCTTCATGAAGAGGATGGTAGTCATGATGTCATGTGTAACTCAGTACCATGGTTCAGTGGGAGTTTTTGGTAGTTATGTGGATGCATTATTGGTAATTTTTTCTTTAGGTGATTGGGGATATGTTTTCTTTGTTTAGAGTGGTTGCTATTATGTCATGGTTTACTCTTGTTGAATTTAGAGTTTGGCTTGGTTCTCTTGAGCCTAGGATGTTTAAGTATGTTATGGTGAATGTGATCTCCTAAGAGGAGACAGTTAGATCATGGATGTCATGTTTATGTTCAAGATTGGAGCTTTGACAGTGATCTTGTGTAGTTCTCTTATGTATTGGGTACATTAATCATTTCCTTGATTGCTTCATGATAGTGCTATGTTGCATTTGGAATTTGGCATGGATTGGTTGGTTACAAGTCTTCATGAATACTTGGAGAAATAGGTGAGGCTTGAGTTCTCTTATGGTAAGATATGTATGTTGGAATGGTTACTTGTAAGAAAATTTTTTCCAACAGAAAAGACCGAGGACCCTACACCTTGGTTGAATGTGACTTCAACACACTCAGTGGTTTAACATGCCTCCAAAGAAGCAGTTTGGATATAGAGGCTTGGGAAAGGTATTGGTTTGGTTGATAATGGGAAGGTATTAATTGAGAAATTTGAAACTTTAATTAATGTTACAGATTATATTATGAAACTAGATAAGTTCTCTTGGTTTTAATCATTTGGTTGGAAGCTTCATGATTATGTAGGTTGCATTTGAAGTTGTCATGGATTGATTAGTTGGTGCAGGAAGGCCATTAGCCTTGATTCTTATACTTGATTTATAATTATTCCTTGTTTAGAATAATTGCAATGTATAATGTCAAGTGGGAGAATGTTGGAAATAGGATGCCATTTAATTGCAATCCTAAACATTATTTATTTCATGTATCTCCTAAGTCCTTGGAATGTGCTCATCAACACTAGGATTAGGAAGAGATTAATATTTGAATGAAATAATCATGTTAATTGACATTAGTAGTTAATTCTAAAAGTTAGGAGCACGTGAGGGCATCGAAGATGAGTTCCTAAATAATAGGAGCACATGGGGCACCCACATGGTAGGTGACACTCACCTTGAGTTTAGTTAACTATTTAGAGTAAGAGATAACACTTCTAAATGCATGTAAAGATCCTAGGAGTTAGGGTTTGATGTTTTCATGCATGGACATTAGTTTAGTTAAGTTCAGATTAGTTCAATTCAGTTCAGTTTAGAATCAGTTTAGTTTAGTTTAGTTTGTTCAGTTATGGTTCAGTTATCTTTAGTTAGCTTGGAATGCATGGCTAATGACTTTACTTGCATGACAAATAATAGGGACTACCTTCAGTTAACAGGGGATGACCATTCTTGCATGAATGGTGTTGAGAAATGTTTCAGTTAATAGGAAATGACTTGGGCGCCCAAGTTGGCTTCTTGGAATTAACTCCTTTGCATTTTGAGATATTTTAGAAGGCTTAGTTAAGTGGGCCCTCTTTTGGGCACCTACTTTGAGGATGAATCCTTGAAGATATTTACAAAATAGAGGTTGAGTTGCTACTTTAGTTTGGGATGCCCAAATGCACGAAGATGACAATTTGACATTATTATTCATTGCATAACTCTATTTGCATGAGATAGGCGTACCTTTTAGGGATAGGGATTAAGCATTGTATCTGTAAATCAGTTGGAGTTTACAAAGTTAATCAAATCCTATTTATGTCAAGCAAGTTGAAGAGATTTTGTATTAGTTTTTATTGCAGGTTGTGAAGAATTTTTGGCAAAGGAAAAAGATGCATTCTCAAGAAAGAATTGGAGCTATTGTAATCTACTTCAAAGATTGAATAATACAATAATTCTTGGTGGAGTTTTTTCCCAAAAGGGTTTCTCCATGGTACATGCCTGTTTAATCTTTCTAATATCTTGTCTACTTCTTCTATCAACTTCTGTCTACATTCTACAAATAGTAAAATGGATTAATCGAGATAATCACCCACAAAGAATATGTAACAAAGGAAAAGCTTATTTAGATCAACAATATTAAACTTTTAAAAAGTATTAAGCTAAGAAAGAACCTCATTTTTCAACACTTAATCGATCCTATCCCTCCATTTCTCCTTTCTAATTTCAATAGATTGGAGTTGTTATGTCTCAAAAATGCTAGTTGGATAACCACAGGAGGTTTCCAAGCTCTTGATACATTTTACGCTAACATACAAAGCCTAATGATGAATTTGAACCTTCTTCTCTTTAGGCTTTGTCAGACCTAGGTGGGTATACCTATGTAAATGTAGACTTAAATTGTATGTTTCTTACTTAAGAAATCTATCCACAATGGAAATTGGAAGTGGAGAGATGCAGACCTATTTGTTGTAAATTGTATAAGCAATATCAAGGTGGAATTATAAATATGTTCAATTAACAGATGTAAAGTTTTAAAAATAAATTAGCTAAAATTAAATGGTTAAATGGATAAGACCAGTGCCTTGTTGGGTAGATGGAGTTAGATGAAAGTCAAATATAAGTGGCTAATATTTAGTAGAAACTCTAACTTTTTGGCATGCTAATATTGGTTTATAACTTGTATAAACATGCCTGAATGTAATTACCAAAATCTTCTTAGTGCTCCAATTGACACTTCCAAATTACTATGAATGACTAGAAGGATTTAATCTTTACTTGAAATAACCAATTAATCATATCACACAAATACGAAAAAATGTTCATTGATAAATTGAGTATATACTTGATATATAAATTTAAATAACAAAGAAATATCAACCTTGGAGACAATATGATAATATTTTTAGTTAACTCAACAAACAATTGATACCAATATGGCACCACAAAATTAGAGATCTTTCATTGATATCCCCAAAATTTCATACATGCATCATGGTCTTTTGAAATGTAAACATTATATCTAACCCTATTCACCTGTTACTTTCTCCTATATCTATTCTAATGTCTCCTTTTGGTCTTGGTCTCTCTTATTTATATGAGAGGAAACAAGCTTTATACCAAAGGACATGTATTTTGGTAACAAAGCATAATTATGAAATAAATCATAACTGAAATAACTAAACAACAAATATGTGTGCTAATCAGTTAGTCTTCAAGTAAAAGCTTGTGGTCATCTCAGAACTGTGCAAATCTTTTACTGTATGATTAATCTTTCTTTGGGATGATGATGATTAGTCCTCATCAAAACCCAAATACTTCTCCTACCACTTGCTAATTGTCAAATCATTTGGACATTTAAATTCTTGTGCAATAGTGAGATTTGTGAGGTGTCTCTTCCATCTATTATCAATCAAGTTCCTGATATCTACCATGAATTTTGTGTATCCATTGTCGAGTATGACAATCCCATCAAGCAAAGTATGAAATTTTTCAAGGCTAATATCCCCATCATTCTGTATGTATGCTAAGCACTAAGAAACCATCTAATCATATTCATCTTTCCACTCATCCACTCCTTTCAATTGATTATCATCTGTGATGATCGAAGGGTTGTAGATGTATTTTATAGAATCAAATGCATTTCTTCTATTCTCCACTTTATTATTCATATCTATTAGATACTTGTGCTTCTCAATCACACCCTTTACCATTTCCTAAGTGGGTTTGACCCTTGGAGGGGCATTTGGATCCCTTTGTGTTTCCTTGCAAAAAGTAGTTAGAATGTGATAAGTAGGTTGCCACCTCTTCTGGAGTTCCTTAGGGATAGGGGAACTGGAATTTATTTGTTGCAAAGCTTTAACCAGATTGCTAAATATTTCATGTACTCCTACTTTTTCCTTCAATATCTCAACTCTATGCTCCAATATTTTTCTCAGGGTATCCAAGATGTGACACTTGACATCTTCCATATTGTACTTCTTTAACTTATCAATTTCATCTTTCATCTGTTGTATCTATGGGTCTTCAACTTGGATAGGTGGGTGATAAACAACTACCTCATCCCTCCTCACTGTAGTAGCCTACTATAATTTTTGTTTCAATTTTACATTCTCAATGAATAATTTGTTTGGTTCATCATTTAATAATTTCATCCTTTTCCCATATTCAAGTATCTTCTTCTCCATATTCTCCACCATATCTTTGGTGAACATTGCAGAGTGCATGGTTATAGTTGCAGCCCCTGCTGGAGTTGTATATTTCATTGTTCTCACCACGGTTGACCCCCTAATTTCTTGTACCAAATCTAAGAGTCTAGGCGTCCTTGTGCTCTTTTGTTTTGTCCATAAAGCAAGGGTTTGGCTGGTAGGGTTATACCTTGTTCCTCAAATACGTTCCTCTGAATCAAACTCTAACACTAACATTGGATCATCTTGTGCTCTAATTTTATCTAAAATAAACACCTTGGATAGCTCCATCCCTGGTAAGATCAACATATCACTTTTCAATACAAGTTCTCTTGCTTCCTTGGGGGTAACATTAATATTATAAATATTTAATTCTTCCAAAGTCTAGGCCTGAATCTTAGCCTGCTTTGACTCATCAGCTCCTATGAGATTAATCTTCAATCTTTCATCAAACTGCTTCACTTTCATCTTTATCCAAAAATATTTAAATTCATTAGTATAGATAAAATTGTCATTCTCCATAAACCTCAGAGAGGCAACTACCCTCTCATCATCTTGAATCTCATTAGCACCTTCTTCTGATATCCTAAATTTAGGGTCATGAGGTTCTTGAATTTTTTGTTGCTCTGCAACCTCCTTCATTTTAGTTAGAGTCAAAACTGCTTCCTATTCCTCATCACTCGAGCCATAGTCGACTAGTGACTCAATATTCTATTTCTTTGCCTAGGGTTCATGTGTGAGAGATGGAGGGGATGAATTTGCAAGTGATGGGGGTGGTGTATGAGATGTGGATGCCTCTTTTGATAGCTATTGAGATGCAGGAAGTGGAATTAACCCTTCATCTTGGGCCATAGGAGCCTTAGCCTCTTTTACTTGCAACAAACCTTCATGTATTCCCTCTTCAATCAAAGATGCAAACTAAAATTCCACATTTGACTTTGGATGTTGAATGATCATAGCCATCCTCATTAGTCCTAAAATATTATCTTCTGAATCTATTCCAAGAACTTGACACAATGCATGGTAGGTTTTTTTTAAACAAACTTGAAAATCAACACTGGGAAAGGATCCACTTTTGAAGAAGGGATTGGGAGAATTTTGTTATTGTCAAACCTTTTCATATGCAAGGGGAGCTCATCACTTCTATACATTTTTATCAACTTCTTATACTCTTGTTCTAATTTCACCAAGTTTACCTCTGTAACAACTTATTTGTTTAGGCTAAAACATTTGATGATGGCCTCCCTTAAAACATCGACCAAACACCCACCATCTTTAAGCTTGATAGTCTTGGTTGTGGCATGGTAACTATGGGATAGAGCTTTAATTAGCTCAATATCAACAAAAAAATTTGGAACAATCAATATGGCTAAGTCAAGGGTCCACGGGTTTGATGTCGGGACCTTATCATTTCTATTTCTATAGAAATACCAATATAAATTCCATCCTAATTGAGGAATCATAAGGTCTCTATATCCCTGAGCTAAGTCTCTCAAAACCTTCATTGGCCCCTTATCTACTAAACCAGGTAGTAAAGCAAGCAATGGCGATTGTAAAGAGGGTTTACTAGCTTTCACTTCATCTCTTTTAGCTCCTACTTCTACCTTCTTTGGTGCCATTTTTATAAATTCATAGATTTATAAAAAAAGATTACCCAGAAATGTAGTTTTCCTTGGTGAATTCCCTTCACTCCTACACCTTTAGCTTATCTGCACTTAGCCTCTATTGTAATGAACCAGAAAACTCAATCTACTTTGTGTATCTTCAAACCAAGACGCATTAACTCTCAAATCATAAATTCACATCATTTAAATCTTTGTATTGAGCTCAATTTTATATTTCAAAGTTGACTGATGTGACTAGCATGCTTTAAATGTCTCAACAACTACTTTACCATGTTACTTGTGTCACCTTTCATTCCCCTGTGGTACCGCGGTATGTTTTATTATCCTCCTTTAGTATACCACTCTACCACACATCACTTTTATCTTCCTTGTGGTATTGTGGTGTATCCTTAGTTCATACATTACCATACCACTCTACCGTGGGATACCTTTCTCCTTCCTACAGTACTACAGTGTCATCTCATTTCTCCTTAATACACCTCTTTATCGCGAACTATGTTCTAACCTTCTATGGTATAGCAGTGTCTCCTCTTGTTATTACTCTGAAGTATACCACTCTACTACAGGTCTTTTTCTAACCCTTCGTGGTATAGTTGTCTCCTCTTATCATTTTTCTTCATTATACTACTCCACCGTGGGTTGTGCTTTAACCTTCTATAGTATAGTGGTAAAGGGTAAAGGTGATATATTATAGTGTTAGCTTCCTTTACTATGATACCACAAGCTATTTTGCAAGGGGCTACAGTAAAGGGGTATGAGGTGAGGGCTATGTAGGGTAGTCAATGAAGTATCGGTATGGCAGTAGAAGAAAAATTTTGCTTCATGGATGGGAACAATATGATTTCCAATGAAAATAATTGTATGAATTTTGGATTTCAACTGATAAAATCTCAAAAAAATTCTATGAAAATTCTGGTTCCAACAATGGCTCCAGTTGGGGATGAGTGATTTACCAATCACTGCAAGAATCTAGAATATCTCTGGGTGCAGACCAATATTTTAGAAGATATGAGAAATGGAAGGTGGTGAGGATGGAATGAAGAAGGATATAGAGGTGGAGAGTGATAGAGGTAGAAATGGTCCTACACTACTGTACATGGAAAAAAAAAAAAATTTAATGGGAAAATTCTAGGATTGTCCATGTACAGGAAAGTCCTAGTCCCTTTTTATTTTCCCAAACTACTATGCATGGAAATAAATTATTTTAAGAGGTTTGTTAATCATTTTCCATGTAGTGGCAATCCTTAATCCTTTGATACTCCTCAAGAAAAGAAGTGCTTTAGAAACTGCCCATGTACTAGCAATTCTTGCTCTTCACCTGACATGTTCTATAAATAATAAGGATCGTATCCTCCCTTGCCAGTGATAACAAAGGGACCTAACCACAAGGCTTCAAATTTTCCATTTTTTCCCTTTTCTTGACACCTAGCATTCCACATCAACACCAAATCATTCACCTCAAACTTTCTACTTTTGGCTGTTTTATCAAAAAGGTACTTCATTTTAGATTGCAGCTTTACATTTTGCTTTTGAGCCATCCTCCTTATTTCATCAAGCTCTACAAATTGCTCCATTCTCTCCTCCATCGGTTCCAGAATGTTCAAATCTTCCTGAAGGATGAAATTATAAACTGGTAAAAGGTTTTGTAATGACATCCTAGCTTGTGTCCCATACACCAGTTCAAATGGAGACTTTCCAATTGCCATTTTCATAGTAATTTTGTTTTCCCACATAGCCATTCTTAACTTTGAGTCCTAAGCTTTCTTATTTCCATCTAACATCCTTCTTATGATCTTCAAAAGGATTGTATTACTAGATTCTACCTAACCATTTGTGTGTGGGTGGTAGGGGACAACATGAGAAATAGTAATACCATATGTAGTGCCCCTCCGCTTTTGGTCCTTCATCATATTTGTGTAAGTATGATTGGTTGATTTGATATGTTTTGTTGGTTCTTCTTGTTTAATTGACCTAAGTTAGGTGATAAAATTTATATTATGTTTAGCCTTGATTAATCAATTAAATTAAATTAAATTAAATTGATTAGAGAAAGCATGAATTAATTTAGAATTAAAGGAAAAACTATAATTAAATGGATTGTGTTGTTTTGGGTGTTGAACATGATTTGTAGCATGGAATTAAATACATTATTAAATTATTAAATTATAAAGTGATTTAAAATATAAAGATATTAATTATTAATTATTAAGTTATAAAGTATTAATTATAATCAAACTTATTGACAATTGTTATTTAAGGTAGAGATTTATTAGTAAAGCCAAAAAAGATGGGAAAAAATTATAAGGAAATTAAATGTTAAAATGGAATACCAAATTGAATGAAGATAAGGACAATGAATTTAAAAGTAAGGAAAGATAGAAAAAGAATAAATAAAGATAAATGCTATCATTATTAGAGTTAATAGATTAAATTATGAAAGATGTTTTTGGAATAGATTTGTAAAAATATAAGAAAAAAAGAAGGTAAAAGACAAAAAGAAACCTACAAATGCACGGCTTGGAATGAAGATTTAAGAGGAAACTCATTTTTGGTGAGGGGATAATTTTTGGATTCTCAAAAAAGAACACCTTCCTCTGCAAAAAGAATTCTGAAAACATCACGGTTTTATATTGAAGTCGTTCAAGGTGGATGAATTCTTCTGAAAGTTATGAGATCTTGGGAGAGCGTAACCTTGGCTATAAAGGAAAGTCATTGACAGTGCATCTTCTTCATCTCCAAACCTTGCAGATTAGGTTATGATCAATGCTTTTCCTTGTTATTGTTGGTTTGATGGTTACAAATAAGATTAGTTATGCCAATTTATAAGGTAGGGCTCTGTATTCTTCGTCTTCCCTTCTCTGCAATTACTTTTTCTCATTCTTTTCATTCTTTGTAATCTACCTTTGCTTGCTTTTCTATAAAACTTTATAGTAATCACTAAACTGGTATGTGATGTATAAAACTCATAGTTAGGATTTTGTCACTTGAATGTATAATATGCATATATATATATAGATTGTTAGTTTTAGCGAGAGCTGGTTAGTGTGTTGATACTAGTGAATTACAGTTGCCATGCTTTCACTTTTTGCATTCCTATGTACTAGCGCAGTTGTAGCTACTTTATCTCAAAATTCCTCTATCATTTACCCTGAGGAATGCACATACCCTATTTCATTGCTGCCATTATGGCACAAGTAGTTAGGTAGTTGGCAAGTAGCAAACCTAGCCATACATATATCTTTTGTTCTCGCTCGTAGTTATGGTTGCACATGCTTTAATATTAGGTTGTTTCATTTTGCATCACCAATATTCTCCACAAGAATATAGTTGCAGCTTAAAATGAAGGCAATGATTCACATCTCTCCAAACAATTCCCATTGCAACAATCTTGGAAGTGAATGTGGATGCAGCGTGGCAATCTGAGCATATTCGGCCATGTGTATTCAAACCAAATGTACTTGCTAACCATTCACTTAATGATAGATAATGGATTTTATTTTTTCTCTCTCACAGCGTTAAGTAAAAGTCTTGAATTTGGAAATCCTCTAACACCTTCCTCTACCAAGACAATTCCTCCTACTGGGTAATGAAATCCTATGATTTGGATGTGATCTACATCTTACACATCCGCAACTAAAGCTGCACTCAAGTATTAGTTAGTTCTTTTGGATCGCGCCCCTTCTCCTCCCAATTATACATCCATTGATGCATTCGTTGTAGACTGGGGGCGTAGGGTAGTGTTTTCCTCTACATCGACGAGGCATGACTTCCAGCCCATACTAGCTTTCACTACAATATAGAGTGGTAAATTACTGAGTGGGTCCTGTGTTTATATGGGACTGAGTTACATCTTCCAAACAATTAATCTAGCAATTTCATGGTGGCATTCTACCGGGTGTTTAGTGTAGGCATCTCGATCATGAGTTTTTATCCCTAGCTGACTTTTTCCTATCCTCTGTTATGCCATTGTTGTCTACAACACACACCTTGGTATAGTATATATGATTTAGTATGTGGAGATTTAGAAACTGGATGCGAAAAATATATTGTATGTAATATACTATTATAAATAATTAGTAAGAATGTTCGGGAATTACAACTTTTCAATTCATAAATTTGGGAATAAACATAAGACTATAGTAGCGGTGAGATGATTTGATATATAAGGATTCATACCATCATAATATGATGAATTATTAGGGAAAACGTCATTTAATCAATAATTTGTCTTTGCAAATGGGAAGGGTTAGGGTTTTGTAATGTTAAATATATTAAGTTTCCATCCACAAGAAATTTATCCATCCAGCTAGTGGTTGCATTGGGTGTTTGCTTGTTATTATTCATTTAATTATTGAGCAATATATTAAGATATCTTTGGGATAATGGCCAAGTTAAATTTAGTTGGAATAAAAGCATTATTAAAAGGATGTTAGATATCTTTAGTACTAGAATTTTCTAGGAGTAATACGTAATTAGAATAGGTTGGAATTGGAATATTCAGGGTTCAAATTGTCCATGTCTTGATTCATGTGGATAGGTAACTTACTTTCTTCAAACTTTATATGGCCTCTTTATAATTGGAAATAATACATTATAATTATATGTCATATACATAGAGATATTTATACTATCAGTGATGTTCATATTAAGTAAGTAATTTCACTATGTATTTAAAATATGGTGATTAAATTTATTTAATCTTTTATGAAACCCATGATATCAATTCTAAGCCCAACCGATAACACTAGGTCTCTAATTAAATTGAAGAAAAAATTATTATATGTGGCATCCCATATTGAAGTGCTATATTTAAGGAATAATTGACTTCTTGGTTAGGAAAAATATATGTAAAATTTAAGAATGGAATACCATTAATCATCAAATGAATGCTTGCTTGTGAGTTATTTATTAGCTGTTTGTTAAGTTGAATCATGAGAGTTGGAATTAATATAAGCTCACTTAGTACCTAGTTATATAATTAAATGTTTCCTAATAGTTTATCTTTAGAAGAATGTAGTGATGACTTAAATACCCTTGAAACTTATTGCTCTTGGTCCTTTGTAAAACTTAAGTGATGAATTACAACAATTCTTGCAATGGAAATATGCTTGGATATCCTCTTTAGTTGTTCTAAATTACTTTTAGTAAATGAATGGATAAAATGTATTCACGTGTTTAAGGTGGGCTTGATGTTTTCATTTTTGTTGTGTCTACCCTCTTGAGTTGTTTGGTTTTGGAGGTAATTTTATTCATTAAGTTTGTATTGGATTAATGAATGATTTTGATGGTCCCTTATTATTTTGGTCTCCCATTTGAGTCATTCTGGTTGAGGAGATTTTCAAATGTTAATTTTTTGTGTTGGAACTGTGTTGCTTCGTTTACCTTCATTTGTGGGTAGATGTTCTTCATGGACTTCCAAAGTCTATGAAAGACTTATTTCATATGGAATTTTCATTGATTTTGATTGTAATTGTGATTTTGAGTTCAAGCATGGGTTGTACCATTTTTATGGGTGTTGTTTCATATGATTTTGGAGAGATGGTTTTGCCTCACGAATGTTCCATTTGTGGTTCAGTGTTCTTGTTGGTACAACCCCTTGGTTTGGATTTTTATGGTTTGGGTTTCTAGGGAGAGTGGATCTATGTGGAGGCCGGCGTACTAAGGGGCTGTCAAGGTAACCCGCATTAGAGTTAGAGTAATACATGATAGCCTAAGTAATCAATTAGGGGGTGAGTAGTTAAACATTAATAAGATAATTATGGATTCCTCAAACGCCTATTAGTGCTATCATAGACTAAAGGTGGACCAAGAAGGCTGTGGTTTCCATGATCATTGCCTCGTCTCCACAAGAGTTTAATGAATCTGCATGAGTAACCCTATGGAGCACACCTTGAGATAGGTAGTCATGATAACGATTGATGGAGGCGGCACCTAGTGATAGGTTGTTCGGATAATCCATGTATAGATGGAGATGACACCTTGAGATAGGATGTCTAGATAATCCATGTAAGGCCATGCGATGACACTCTCCTCTAGCATTTCCCTTGAGTTGTTTAATTGCTTACATCTAGAAGTGCTCTATTGATATATTTTGGCAATCTATTGTTATTATGATTCAAAAGTGGTTTATTGTTGTTATAGAGATTTATTGAAGTTATGATATTTGATTTATTGTTACTATGCTTCTGAAGTGGTTTATCACTGCTATGATGTGATTTATTGTCATCATGTTTGGATGTCAGGTTTTATGGTCATGGTTTATTGATGTTGTGACTATCCTTGGTTTTCATGTTACTCTTCTATGACGTTGAGTCTTGTGGTTCCCTGTTTGTATATTCTTGGTTGATGTCTCTTTCTTATTAGCTCTGTAGCATGGGGGTGGGTGTTAGGACTCACATGTTTAGGTGGAACATGCTAAGCACCCCATTGGATTGCCAATTGAGGATCAAGAGGTATGGATTGGTGTCATTTACGATGACTCCAGAGTTGTATCCATCTTGTGCTAGTTATGATATTTTGTATTTTGTTGCTCAGTTGTATCATTCTAACTTATTGTATGGTTTCCACTCATGTGGGGAATGCTTTGTATCATTGTAACTCTGGAACATTGTAATGTGATGTAATGTATTATTTTATCTTATTACCTTGTGTGGATAATGGTCCATGGCAGTTGTTGTTCGATGTGTTATATCTATGGAAATATGTCCCTTGAGATTATATGGTGATAGAGAGTTTACATTATGATTTTTGAGTTAATCATGTATATGATTGTATATTCGTACGTGGATGGTTTCTTATTAATGTTTTTTCATGTATGTGTTACATTTGTAAAGGTTTACTTTGTTATGGATTATATCTTTGTCTTTCATTCTTTATCAACATTGTATGGATTTAAGTTTCGTAATGAATCCTTGAGTACCCCAACGGACATAAGTGTTAGTGAATTTGTTTAAATGAATTTCATGTCATAACTTAATCTGTATTTCATATATGTTATGTTCACTTTTTAAAAAAAATTGTGTGGTAATTGATACTTTTGCTGTCCTTTGGGGTTTGCACGATGGGGCATTACATCATATGTGTTGCAGAAGCTCTTAAATTCATCATAACTAAAACACATCCCATTGTATGTGATCAATCTTACTAGTGTACCAAATCTAGTTCTGATATTCTCCATCATGAAATTTATTACCAACTTACTTTTTTCTTATTTTTTTGGGATTGCTTCTACCCATTTAGTGAAATAATCATTAGCTAATGATATCCATTTACGCCCCTCACTTGAATTTTCCTATATTTCCCCAATAAAATCAATTCCCCATTGATGAAAAGGGGCTTCTACTTGTAAAGGTCTAAGTGGTAGGGCTCCTTGATATTTCATCTTTCTTGAGAATTTCTAGCAAGCCTCACACCTCCTTACATATGAGAAAGAATCATTAAAAAATTTAGGCCAGTAATAGCCTACCCTGAGAATCTTATGTGTTGTTTTAGTTGAATAATTTCCTCCACACACCCCTTCATGCATCTCCCTTAAGACATGTTTTTCCTATGATTCAGCTAGACACAATAAAAAGCACTCCATCTCTATTTTTCCAAAACACATCACCTTCTATGAATATGTACTTGGATGCTTGCAATTTTAGTGTTCTCCTCTTATTATCATCCAATCCTTCAGGGAACTTCACATGTTTGAGATAATGCACTATGTTTAAATACCAAGCAGTATGTTCAATGCTTGCAATTGCACCATCCTCATTTTCTAAATTACAAATTTAATTAGCTTAAATGTTTGTTTCTGCCATTAGTTTGTCCAAACCTTGTCCCCTCACTAGCTTGGTAATCTAAATTTTTGTATTAAATTCTTAGATCTTATTGATCCATCTACATATTTTCCCTGTCACCTCTTTTTGTACCAAGATATCCTTCACAGCTACATGTGGTACATATGAAATTACTTTAGCTCCAACTAGATATGGTTTGAAAGCTTTTGTTGCTTTGACCAATGCATAAGCTTGTTTCTCCATAATATCATACTTTAATTTTGTCCCCTGCAATTACTTGCTAAAGAAGGATATAGGTTTCTCATGGCTTTCATCATTCTTCTATAACATAATAGCTACTATAGTGTGAATGAGTCAAAAGAGAATATTTGAAAAGGTTTGGTAAAATCAGGAGATTTTAGAATGGGGGCTTCTTTAATGGATTTTTTGATGGATATATAGGCTTCTAGGGTTTCTACAATCCAGTCTATTTTTTCTCCTTTCTTCAACATTTTGGATATAGGTTTAATGATTTCAAAAAAATTTGACACAAACCACCTAACAAAGTTAATTTTCCCAAAAAATGATTGAATAAGTTTGACAATTTTGGGAATGGGGATCTTGTCTATGGCTTCTACTCTTTCAGGGTCTATTCTAATCCCTTATTTTGACACAATATCTCCCAAAAGCTTACCCTCTGTGACAACAAAGTGACAGTTCTTAGGGTTGAGACTAATACCATACTCCAAGGCCTTGATGAATATTTTCTCCAAATGTTCTACATGTTCATTTTCCCTTTTGGAATAAGTGAGGTCATCTTGGTACACTACCATTATAGAATTGATTAAGTCTACAAATACCACATCCATATACCTTTGGAAAGTTTCCCCTGCATTTGTGAGATTGAATGGCATTCTCACATATACATATGTTCCCCACGATGTAGTAAAAGTTGTCTTATATTGCTTGGTCTCCTTAACTTTGACCTAATTGTAGCTAGAAAACCCATCCATCATTGACAACAACTCACACATTGTTACTCTATGTACTATGGCTTCCATGTTTGGGAGAGGGTAATTATCTTTGAGGGAGGCAACATTTAATTTTCTGAAATCTACACATAATCTAATATCCCCATTTTTCTTTCTTATTGGGACCAAATTTGAAATCCATGTTGAGTGTCTAATGGGCTTGATAATGCCTCCATCTTTGAATTTTTCCAACCCCTCTTGCATTTTAGGCTCCAAATTTGGGTTAATAGGTCTTTGTTTTAGCCTGAATGGTTTTGTGTTTGGTTTTAGTGGAATTTAATGCTAGAATAAGTCTTCTCTATAGGCCTTAAGATCCTCATAAGACCAAGAAAAAACATTCATATATTTCCCCAACAATGCAACCAACATTTTTCTAATTGTTGGACTTATTTTCTTTCCAATATATACCTTTTTGGGTGCTAATTCAGTCCCTAGGTTGACTTCTTCAACATCTTCTTTTTTAACTAGTGTCTATTTCATGAGAGCTCAATCATTTCCATCAAATACTATTTCCAGTGCCACAAGCCCTTTTGGAATTTTGTTAGTTTTAAGTTGCACAACTTATTTTCCAAGTACATTCTATTTTCCATCAAATTCCTCCACAAAGGCATTAAAATCAATCTCTTGAGCTTCATACTGGTCTATACAATGGAGAAACTTAATGAGATTGGTATCATCATTAAAAACTTTCCAGCTATATATATTGTTAGGGATGGAAGGCCTTGTTTTAAATTCAACTTGAGATATCCTAGCCAAGGTGATATCATCTCTTTTTAGGGCCACATTAGCTAAAAAATATGCCATCAAGGTTTTAGACATGTCTATCCATTCAATGGAGAAAGAATCAAATAATTCAATTGTATCCCATACTGCATTCCTATATTGATTTAACCTTTTATTTTTTCCAGCATATTTTGACCTAACCTATGAAATAATTAATTCAGAATCTCCTAGAATAGTTAGCAGTTTGATCTTATGTTTTACTACCATATTCAAACCAATTAGCAAGGCTTCATATTCTACTATATTATTTGTACATTGAAATGTTAGTAAAAATGAATATTTGAATGTAGTGACTTTAGGTGAGATAAATACTATCCCAACTCCATTTCCTTCTTGGATACATGCTCCATCGAAATACATCTTCCACACACCACATGCTTGTCAATTAGATCAGTATTAACTAATTTAGGTTGGGTTGGTTGTATTCTGAAACTCCCTAGATCTACATCACAAAAGTAATTTAATTGATCTTGAGCCACATGGTATACAATTTGATTCATCCTTGTTTCTCTATATAGCTTAACCTCTTGACCATTTACTGGTATTGTAGCATAGGATAGGTCAAATTATACATTTTCTCTAACTATTGTAGTCCATTACCTTGACAAAAGAATTCCAAAATGAAGAGGTGTATCAATCACTATTATGTCAATGTTATAAGTTGCTTGTGGACAAGCTACCAATTTCACTTCTACATCTTTCATGATCCCTATCACTAGGATAGGCCTACTATCCATAGTGTAGCATTTTCCACCATTGGTATCTACCCACATGCCAAGTTGTTTCATAATCCCTACTAGCATGATATTGATAGCAACACCCGAATCTATCATACAATTCCTCACCAATTTATTATTTATGAGTAATGTAGTAAAGAATGGATTAACTTGTGGGGGATTTACCAATGCGTCACCTAGAAAAACCTGTAGAACATTTTCCTTTTCTTGCTTATTACTGATCTTATTGGTCCCTTTATTCTCAAAGTTTGTGTTTTTATTATTCCCATTAGATATTAACTGAATAGCGCTATCCCTATGCTCCTTAATTTTCATCATTTCGAGTAGTGGGATAGACATTTTTACCTATGAAAAAGCTTGTGTGAAGTCAAAAGAGGCACCTTTTGTTTTGATCACTTTCTTTTTCTTCAATGTCTCTCTTTTAGTTTCCTCCTTTTATTTTTTCCTTGTTTGATCAACCCTTTGCTTGTCCGTAAGCAACACCTTGTTTTCCTCCTTATGAACATGCCTTTGTTCACTCTTATTAGGTTTCTTATTTTTTGTTTTCTTTGGTGCTCCCTATATTTTATCTTTGACAAATATCCCTCTTGGAACACCCCCATCTTCATTTACTATTTTGTTCCTCAACCAATTTTTTTTTCTTGTTCCATTGCAACAATGGTTAACCTTCTAATTTATTCCTTAGTCAGTCTCCTTATATTGCATTGAGGTGGTGCTCCAGAAGGGTATTGTTCATCATTGCTTTCTTCAAAATCAAAAAATACTTGTTGTTCTGCCATATGAATATTGTATTTTTGGTTAACATCATATTCATAGCCTTCCTCTTTTGAAGATGAATATCTCTACTCAATGGGATGGAGGGTGTGGGAAGTTAAGTAAATTGTATAATCCCTTTCTTCATTTTTTGTTGACATCTCCTTTTCTTGTATTGATTGAGCAACAATACAATGATCAGGGGAATGTGGTAAGTCGTGGGCTTGACACCAAGGATTATTTTTTAGCATATATGCACCTTTCTTCTTTAAAGGATCAAGAGTCTCTTTACTCTTAGGCCTATCCATTGCAAGCTTTCCATCCTTCCAGTTTGTATTGTAAGGCATACCATGTAACCTCGACCTTTCATTTGTATATGTGTTTTCTTTCCTATTAAAAGGGTTATTAATATTTTGTGGAACCCTTGGATTATCTCTCTTACTAATCATCCCAACCACCTTTCTATTATTTTTAATATTCAATGCTATTTTTGGGCTTCAACTAGATTTTTAGGGAACCTATTCCTAAGTTGATATCCTATTTTTGGATCAAATTCTTTTAGATAAATGCTCAATGTAGTGGGGTCTACCAACTTAGATCCAGGAGGTATCCTATTATGCAATTTGGAAAAACTTTGGTTGAAATCATAGACTGAATCATTGCGATATTTGTGGATACTAACCAATTCATGCAAGGAAAAATCTGGTGCACACCGATTACCATACTGCTCAAGGAATTGATCATGAAACTCTTGAATAGAAGCAATCAAAGTCATTGGTAAACTATTAAACCTATCTCTAGCTTCTTCAGTTAATGAAATCATAAGTAACCTCATTTTTACATCCTCATATTGCATATCTATATCTTGAATGAAGGCATTAAAACTCCTTAAGTTTTCTTTAGCTGTGATTGCACTACTTCTTGTAAATTTTGGGACAAGGCCCCTCCAACTACTATCCATAGGGTAAGGATATATTTGGAGTCCTACAAGGTCAAACTATCTAATCATGGTTGTGCAATGTTGTAAATGTGGGCTTTTAAGGTGCTAATGTTAGTATAATGGAATGTTGTATGACACATGAAGTGGTGGAATATATTGTTAGCCAGGAGGTGGTTGAGCATTTGGGTGTTATGATGGATTTCTTGGTGGAGGATTTGATGATTTGTATTGATTACCAAATGGATTTTGAACTACCTTTAATGGATTTGAGAGTCCTATATTATTATTCCCTTTCTTGTGAGGTGGTACATATTTAGGGAGGTTGGCTATCTAAGCATCAAATTGAGCTTTTTTTAGTTTCAAACCCTGGAGCTCTTTTATTACTTGGAGCCTTTATTCATATTTTGATTTTGATATTTCCATTTCTTGTCTTTCATACTCCAATTGTGCATTTAATTCTTCTTGAGTCATGAATCCTTAATTTTCTTCAAGGGATCCATTACCAATAGGCTCATTCTAATTCCCTTCTATTCCCTAATCATATTCATGTTGTCTTCTGATTCTTTCAACCTTAATTTTAGCCATGAATTCTTCTTCTTTTTGAGGATTTGGTTGATAGAAATGATTCCTTTTTTCTTAAGGAGTGTGAGGTTCTCTAGTCGAGCTATTTTCATTTGTCAAAGTATCATAGTAGTTATATGTCTCACAATGTGGTTTTGATGTATTATCTTTAGTTTTCATGCAGATGTCATCAGATGCCTTTTTACCCTTATCATTCTTATGTGTCCATTTACTATTTTCACTAGGACCTCCTTTATACAAGGGCCTTCTGCCTTGAATAGTTTGACCTTCTGATGTGTATTATGTCTTATCAATCTCAATGCACTTATTCTTTGAGATTCACCACTCACTAATATAAAAGTGAGAAAATTATACACTTTCTTGTTCCTAGTAGAGTCTTACATAGGGTTTTGACTCTATGACAAAGGCCTAGACATAGGTTTGAATTCCCAGCTGAATTTCCAAACTGTTAGGTCTCAAAAATGTTGGTTGGATAACCACAAGAGGTTTCCAAGATCTTGATATGTTTTAGGTTAAAATACAAGGAAAAATGATGAATTTGAACCATCTTCTCTTTAACCTCTGCTAGAGATAGGTGGGTATACCTATGTAAATGAATTGGACTTAAATTGTATGTTTCCTACTTAAGCAGTCTATCCATAATGCCAGTTGGAAGTGGAGAGATGCTGACCTATTTGGTGTAAATTGTATAAGCAATATCAAGGTGGAATTATAAATATGTTCAATTAATAAATGTAAATTTTTGAAAATAAAGTTTATAAAATTAAATGATGAAATGGATAAGACCAGTACCTTGTTGGGTAGATGGAGTCAGATGAAAGTCAAAGATAAGTGGTTGATATTTGATAGAAACTCTAACGGTTTCACATACTAATATTGGCTTATAACTTGTGTAAACATTCAAGAATGTAATTACTAGACTCTTATTAGTGATCCAATTGACAGTTCCAAATTACTATGAATGACTACAAGGATTTAATCTTTACTTGAAATAACCAATTGATCATATCACACAAATACAACAAATGTGCATTGATAAATAGAGTATATACTTGATATATAAATTTAAATATCAACCTTGGAGACAATCTAATAATATTTTCAATTAACTCAACAAATAATTGATACCAATATGGTGCCACAAAATCAGATATCTTTCATTGATATCCCCAAAATTTCATACATGTATTATGGTATTTTGAAATGTAAAGATTATATCTAACTCTATTCACCTATTACTTTCTCCTATATCTATTCTAATGTATCCTTTTGGTCTTGGTCTCTCTTATTTATATGAGAGGAAAAAAGCTTTAGACCAAAGGACATGTCTTTGGTAACAAAGCATAATTATGAAATTGAGCATAACCTAAATAACTAAACAACAAATATGTGTGCTAATCTATTAGTCTTCGAGTAAAAGCCCATGGTCATCTAAGACTTGTGCAAAGCTTTTACTGTATGATTAATATTTCTTTGTGATGATGATAATAAGTCCTCATCAAAGCCCAAATAATTCTCCTATCACTTGTTGATTGTTAGATCATTTGGCCATTTAAATTCTTGTGCATTAGGGAGATTTGTGAGGTGGTTCTTCCATCTATTATCAAGTAGGTTCATGACATCTATGATGAATTTTGTGTATCCATTGTCGAGTATGACAATCCCATCAAGAAAAGTATGAAATTTGTCAAGGCTGATATCCCCATCATTCCATATGTATGTCAAGCACTGAGAAACCATATGATCAAATTCACCTTTCCACTCATCCACTCCTTTCAATTGATTATCATCCTTGATGATTGAAGGGTTGAAGAGGTATTTTATAGAATCAAATTAATTTATTTTATTCTCCACTTTCTTCTTCATATCTATTAGATAGTTGTGCTACTCAATCACACCCTTTACCATTTCTTTAGTGGGTTTGAGCCTTGGAGGGGCATCTGGATTCCTTTGTGTTGCCTTGCACAAAGTAGTTAGAATGTGATAAGTAGGATACCACCTCTTCTAGAGTTCCCCAAGGATAGGGGAATTGGAATTTATTTGTTCCAAAGCTTTATCTAGATTGCTAAAGCTTTCATGTACTCCTATTTTTTCCTTCAATATCTCAAATCTGTGCTCCAATATTTTTCTCAAGGTATCCAGGATGTGACT
Organism: Sequoia sempervirens; assembly: GCA_007258455.2. NCBI lineage: Eukaryota > Viridiplantae > Streptophyta > Pinopsida > Cupressales > Cupressaceae > Sequoia > Sequoia sempervirens. The sequence goes on along the minus strand of VDFB02058242.1, from coordinate 362,019,358 downwards.
CTTGAAATATTCCATATTTTGATTGTTTAACTTATCAATTTAATCTTTCATTTGTTGTATCTATGGGTCAACTTGGATAGGTGGGTGATAAACAACTACTTCATCCACCCTCACTGTGGTAGCCTACTTTATTTTTTGTTTCAATTTTACATTCTTAATGAACAATTTGTTTACTTCATCATTTGATAATTTCAACCTTTTCTCATATTCAGCTATCTTCTTCTCCATATTCTCCACCACATCTTTGGTGAGCATTACAAAGTGGATGGTTATGATTGTAGCCTCTGTAGGAGTTGTATCTTTCATTTTTCTCACCATGGATGACCCCCTAATTTCTTGTACCACATCTACAAGTCTAGGATTCCTTGTGCTCTTTTTTTTTGTCCATAAAAGAAGGGTTTGGGTGGTAGGATTATACCCTATTCCTAAAACACCTTCCTCTAAATCAAACTCTACAACTAACATTAGATCATCTTGTGCTCTAATTTGATCCAAAATAAACAACTTAGATAGCTCCATCCCTGGTATGATCAACATATCACTTTTCAATACAAGTTCTCCTACTTCCTGGGAGGTAACATTAATCTTATCAATATTTAATTCTACCAATGTTTGGGCCTAAATCTTAACCTGCTTTGACTCATCAGCTCCTATGAGATTAATTTTCAATCATTCATCAAATTGCTTCATTTTCATCTTTATCCTAAAATCTTTAAATTCATTAGTATAAATAAAATTTTCATCCTCCATAAACCTCAGAGAGGCAACTACCCCCATCAACACCTTCTCCTAATAACTTGATTTTAGGGTCATGAGCTTCTTGAATTTTATGTTGCTTTACAACCTCCTTAATTTTAGTCAGAGTCAAAACTACTTCCTGTTCCTCATCACTCGAGCCATAGTCGACCAACGACTTAATCTTCTATTTCTTGGCCTAGGATTCATGTGTGGGAGATGGAGGGGATGAATTTGAAAGGGATGGGGGTGTTGTATGAGATGTGGATGCCTCCTGTGATGGTTGTTGAGATGCAGGAAGTGGAATTAACCATTCATATTGGGCCATAGGATCCTTAGCCTCTTTTACTTGTAAAAAACCTTCATGTGTTCGCTCTTCAATCAGAGATGCAAAATAAAATTCCACATTTGAATTTGGATGTTGAATGATCATATACATCCTCATCAATCCTACTAACATATTATCTTTTGTATCTATCCCAAGAACTTGACACAATGCATGGTATGTGTTTTTGAAATAAACTTGAAAATATGATGCTCAGAAAGGATCCAATTTTGAAGAAGGGATTGGGAGAATTTTTTTATTGTCACCCCTTTTCATATGGAAGGGGAGATCATAAATTCTATACATTTTTCTCAGCCTCCTATACTCTTGTTTCGATTTCCCCAGGTTTACCTCTGTAACATCTTATTTGTTTAGGCTAAAACATTTGATGATGGCCTCCCTTGAGACATCGACCAAACACCCACCATTTGGAAGCCTAAAAAATCTTGGTTGGGGCATGGTAACCATAGGCTAGGGCTTTGATCAACTCAATATCAGCATAAACATTTGGGACAATCAATTTGGCTAAGTCGAGGGTCCACAAGTTTTATGTCAAGACCTTATCATTTCTATTTCTATAGAAATACCAATATAAATTCCACCACGATTAAGGAATCATAAGGTCTCTACATCCCTAAGCTAAGTCTCTAAAAACTTTCATTGACCCCTTATCTACTGAACCAGTTAGTAACACAAGCAATGGTGATTGTAAAGAGGGTTTACTAGCTTTGGCTTCATCTTTTTTAGCTCCTACTTCTGCCTTCTTTGTTGTGATTGTTATAAATTTAGAGAGTTATAAATAGAGATCACCTAGAAATGTAGTTCACCTTGGTGAATTCCCTTCACTCCTACACCTTGAGCTCATCTGCACTTGGCCTCTATTGTAATGAAAGAGAAAACTCAATCTACTTTGAGTATCTTCACACCAAGATGCATTAACTCTTGAATCATAAATTCACATCATTCAAATCTTTGTATTGAGCTCAATTTTATATTTTAAAGTTGACTTATGTGACTAGCATGCTTTAAATTTCTCAACAACTGCTTTACCACATTACCTTGTGTCACCTTTCATTCCCCTATGATACTGTAGTATGTTTTATTATCATTCTTCAGTATACCACTCTTCCACACATCACTTTTGTATTCCTTGTAGTACCATAGTGTATCCTTAGTTCATACATTACCATACTTCTCTACCATGGACTACCTTTCTCCTTCATATGGTACTGTGGTGTCATCTCATTACTCCTTAATACACCACGTTACCGTGAACTATGTTGTGACCTTCTGTGGTATAGCGGTGTCTCCTCTTGTTATTAATCTAAAGTATACCTCTCTACTATGAGTCTTGTTCTAACCCTTCATGGTATAGTGGTCTCCTCTTATCATTTTTCTTCATTATACTACTCCACCACAGGGTATATTTTAACCCTCCATAGTATAGCGGTAAAGGGTAAATGTGATAGATTATAGTGTTAACTTCCTTTACCATGATACTATGAGTTGTTTTGCAGGGGGATGTGGTAAAGAGGTATGAGGTGAGTGCTATCTAGGGTAGTCAATGAGGTAGCAGTATGGCAATAGAAGAAAAAATTAGCTTCATGGATGGCAACAATGTGATTTCCAATGAAAATAATAGTATGAATTTTGGATTTCAACTGATAAAATCTTAGAATTTTTCTATGAATTTTTTTTTCCAATAGGAGCCATTTTCCCTCATTTCATCATCTTTAATTATAGCCTTGCTATGTTGTTAATTTGGTGAGCAATCCATATTCCAACACTTGAGAAATTCCATCAAGACCTGCATGCATCTTGAGCTCAATCATGGAGGTTTATTGAAGGTATAACTTTGTTTTTAAGAATTTGAATTCAGATTACTTTTACTATTTCATCTTTGATGTTGTAAACACAAGTTTAGGTACCCTAATGTTCTCTTTCACTTCTAGGGTCTTTCAAAAGAAGATTCATTAGTGAGAGGATGAACTTTCTTCAAACTCACACTAAAGTAGATGGACATACAATCAAGAGGGGTCCAAATGCACTAATTCTTGGTTAGATGAGACAACAATAATCAAGAGGGATGATCAAGCCCCTAGGATCAAGATCTCATGGAAAACCAAACATAAGCACAAAGAAACACACATGAAAATGATGAAAAATAGTGAAAGAGAGAAGTTGAAAGAAAGGAAAGAAAGTCATATCAAGCTTTGATCATTTTTCCATCCCATTGTGGATCAGATCTAGGTGGTTTGTTTAGAAAGAAAATGTATAATCACTTTGGGGTGATAGAACTCATGGATGTACATCGGGTGAGAAATCCCAAAAGGTGAGAAACATATGCTCATGGATGTTATGTACTCACAAACACATAGGTGGCTATGGGGAAAAGTCATGCCTCAGAATGGGCTTCCCACTCAACCATACTAAAGTTATACCTCCTGAGAACTTTAATAAGGTTCCATAAAGGACAATGTCATTTCGTGCTTCATGAGACATGAAAAGCTTCATATGCCTAGAACTCATGAAAAAGTGTGATGGCACCACAGGCATGCAAGCTATGTTATGCAAGGTGGCCATATAAATGAAAAATGTATCATGCAAAAGAATGTTCGAAGGATTCTTTGCTTAGTTCATGCAAGGTATTTAACTTAGGAAACATTGTGTCTAATGTCTCCAATAGAGGACCAATCAAAGAATAGAAAATTTGCAACTTAGGGAATGTACAGTGTTGCATCAGGCCACTAAGAGGAATGCAATATGCAAAGAGAGATCATGCTCATGAAGGACACTATACCTAATCTCATCCACAAAGTGAAAAACGCATTGTATGAAGTAAGAAGGCTACACTAAGAACCAAGAAAAAGGAAAATCCAAAATGGATAATGCCAATATGGGTATGTGTACAATCATCATAGAAAAAATAGGCCCTTAAGTGGCAAAAAATTTAGAAAAATAAGAGTTAGGAAACTTGAAATAAAAATTTTAATATGTTATCTATATTATTTCAAAAATATGTAAGAATAGAATCTGTAGAAAATTGAATGTGGTTACTAAACTACTAGGTTTATTTTTAAAAAATATATATTTGGTGAAAATTTGAAATTTCAATGTAGTAGTACTTAAATTTTAGGGAAAAAAAAAGTAGGTGTCTGTCTGACCACCTTAACTTGGTCAAAACTTCATGAAATTATTATTTTTTTAATCCTATAGTATGAACAGCATAGAATGTGATGCATGCTTCATATTCAAAAAATGTTATACCATTTGAAAGCTATAGATATTTTTTAATCATTCTATCAATGAGGACTTTAGTCGCAATTCAAATAGAAAATGAATAAGAATTATTTATTAAATTCAAATTAAAAAATAATTTATATTGGTGGAAAGCAAATAGTATCATTTAAAAACCTTTTTTGTTTCATCAATTTGGGGTTAAAAAAAGTTATCAGCCACATACCCTACACATACCCATCATATTGCCACTTTTTGGCCCATCATGATCCTACACATACCAATGTATACCCCGATTTTAAAGGAATTGATACACACCATACTATGAGCAATTAATTTAAAGTAGCAAATGGAAAATGAAAAAATAAATAATACATGAGAGCCAACTTGGAAAGCCCCTATGCCAAGTCATATGTTTCCGAGTAAGGTTGTGTCATGCAAATGAAAAAGGAACAAAAGAAAGAGAGGTTTCCCCCAAAAAGGAACACACCAAACACATAAGGGATCTATGGATTTTGGGTTAGTATGTTCGTTGCTTCAATATTTTTATTAAAGAGTTTGGAACCATCAACATTACCTAAGTGCACAAAGAACTAGAAGAATGGCATAAAGAGAGTATAAATGAAAGAAAAAGAATCATTTTTGGGTCAACATGGAAGAGACATAGGATGTGTCAACACTTGGCATCATCCCCAAAATGAAAGCACAAAACAAAAGGAAAAAAGAGAAAAACAAAATTCAAAAGTAAAAATGAAAAAGAAATCATTATGGGTCAACATGAAGGAGACATTTTGGTCTCAATTCCTTGCATCATCCCCAAAAGGAAAAAACAAAACAAAAGTGAAAAATACCTTTTGGTTCAACATGGAAGAGACATAGGGCATCTCGATGCTTTGGGTCATCCCCAAAAGGAAAACACAAAAGTGAAAAATAAAAGCGAAAGCAATGTACAACATATAGAAGAATGAAAGGACAAATAGATGAATTGTTCAAAGATAGAGAACAACATAGCACAAGAGGTCACATTACACACATGTAATCACACAAAAGAAAAAAAAAATGTAAAATGCTAGCAAGGAAAATGTAAGTCAACCATCTAACAAGTCATCCACCTCCCAATCATGTTCAAAAGGTGGAAAACTAGCTAGAGGGATAAGAGCAAGGGAAAAACTAGGTGAAGTGCTAGGCTCATTACTTTGTATAGGAGATATCTCGATTAAGCTCATAGATGAGGAAAACAATGTGTTTAATTCATTGTGGATTTCTTCATCATTTTTTGTTGTTTCCTCATTGTCATCTAGGTTAATCACAATAGGAGGATGAATGATTATATTTGAAGGAGAGTGTATCTCTTGTTGTGATTGTTGTATTGGATTATTTTGTGGTGGGTTAAGAGGAGGGTTGTGATGGATTAATTTTGTCAAGTGGGGATTATGATTTTCTTTGTTTTCTTCTACATACAACTTATGAGCAAGGAGACAATGTCAATTCCTATGCTCCCTAGCACCTCAGTTTCTTTTGATTCTATTTTGAAGTTGCGTGGGTGTAATAGAAGGTTGATCCACCATAGGCTCCATTTATTCCCTAAGGGGAGGAACAAAAGGAACCATAGGACATATTATGTTTAGGAATTGGATTGCTAAAAAATTTTAAATTTTGATTTGGTGGGGCAACAAACTTATTGCCTTGAAAATTAACATTTGAAATGGATAGATGACTAGAATCAATGAAGTCTTGCACTAGGTTTTTAAGACACTTACACTGTTCTATGTCATGTCCATTTTTTCTATGATAATGGAAATAAGCTTTAGGTTGAAAGGCTGGAGGCAAAGGCTTAGTAGGATCTAGTGGTTTAAAAATAGGTAAAGTAAACATCTATTACTACAACAGTTGGGACATTGTGTTATGAAGAGTGTCTAGTAAAGGTGTAAACTATCTTTTTGGATCTCCATAACTATAAGGTATCACAACTTTAACAACTTTTACTTGATTTTTGATAGGTTAAGTTGGTTGTTAAGGAGGGGGTTAATTGTAAGAATCCTTTGTTTATATTTTTAAAGGGCTATGAATTGTTTGGGTTGACATGAATATTCAGATTTCTCAGCTCAGCTAGTAGTGGACTTGGCATCATGACTACTAATTGAATTGTGATAGTCCCAAAGAGTTGTTCATAGATGCATGAAAGAGGGAAATCTCATCATGGTCAATTTATCTTGAATTTAACTTTGTAAATTTTCATTGAACATATTTTGATGATGCAAATCAGGAACCTTGATATTGATTTGGGCATAAAGTGACTGATAGCATGAGATGAAATCAATTACTTTTTCATACACATTTTGTTTACACCTCATTAAATCAACCAATGTATTTTTGGGAGTCATGTGTACTTGAAAATGATTTATAAATGCATCAACTAGTTCATTAAATGAATGAATTGAATTATTTGGTAAGGATGAAAACAACTCCATGGTAGTGTCCTTTAAGGTCGTAGGAAACAATTTGGCTAACAATTTATCATTAAGGGAAAAATCACTGCATGAGGTAGTATAGGAATTAACATGATTAGTAGGATCACCCTTCCCTCTGTACTTCTCAAATCTAGGTATCTCAATTCCTTGTGGCATCAGTGTTCTTAATATGTCCAAGGATAATGGGCTCTTATGGACATAATAGGTGGGTGGGGAATTTTGACTTTGGCTTATGGTGGATGTTTGTTGTTGCATAGAGGAAACAATTTGGAAGAGTTGTGTGATGAGAGGATCAAGATAGGTGGTAGGTGGTGGAAGAGAGAATGGTGATGGAATGTATGTAGTAGTAGGACAAGTGAAGGGAACACTAATAGGTGGGAAGGTGGTTGAGGATAGAACATTCAATGCCACAAAGGAACTAGGAGTGCTAGTAGGAATACAGAAGGAAGGAGTGACATTACTAACAAATTGCATGAATTTTGTAACTTGGGGAGTGGTGTATGTAGGTATGGATGCTACGATTGAAGGGGGAGGAATGTGAGGTCCTTTGTGGCTAACCACAGTGTTTTTTGGTTGAGATGTACTAGAGGTAGAAATATCATGTTTGTGGTATATCTCAACAGTTTGTTTAATAACATTTAGGCCTTCATCACTTTCAATCAGGCAATGGATGTGTTCTATAGCAGGAATCACAGTGGTTGAAATGTTTATAAGACACAAGTTATGTTGAATATGTGTTAAATCCTCTTGAATGTTAATGAATTTTCCTTATGGAATTCGATCATTTTGTGTGTCAACTTGCATGTTATTGTAAGGAAAAGCATTGCTAAAGGTAGATTCCATTCCTAATGAACTATTATCAATACCAGGAGTAGTAGCTCAGGACAACCCAAGGTCCACAATGAGTGTGTTATCATGAGATTCCATGAGTCGTGAACTTCTTCTCACTAAAGTATTATCAATAGGGCACCCAACACTCATACAAAGGATACTAAAGGTAGGGTAAAATGAAAACTAAGAGCAATAAATTGCTAATAACAAAAAATCTTGAAACTGTAATAGAGATGCTATAAGAGAAAATAGAAATGCAGAAAATGTTTTGAGAGTAAAAGAAATTATAGTGCAAAATATGCAAATAGACTAATTCACCCAGGGTGGCAAATGAATCTAGGGTTGTGTTTTTTTTTTTCAAAAAATTTAAGATGATTTGTATGCTTTTTAGATAGTTTGATGTAAAAATATGATGTAGATGCAAAATTTTAGTGTTTTTAAATGATTGGAAATGCAAAAATGAAAGCTATATGATATTTTCAGTAATGCAATTTTTAAAACCCTCAGATGCAAAACAATGCAAAACCTAATGAAATGTTGATGCAAAATATCCATAGGATGTAAATGTACTTGACATCAGAAGTAAAAATTTTCTAAAGTCAGCTTCACTAAAATGTAAACAAAGATTTTGGCACCCAAGGTCTTTTTAGCACTTCTATAGTTTTTCACCTAAAAGGAGAAAGATGGGCCAACATGAAATGTAAACACTCAAAATTAATGTAATGTGGATGAAATATGCCTAGATGAGATAATATAAATGAAAAGGAATAATAAAATGGATTGATTATGCATTCAAAACTATGAAATGCAAAGTGTTTGAAAGCACACTATGATATGCAAAAAAAAACTAAAAATATGAACAAATAATAACATAAGTAAATGAGGTGCATTTAGAGGCTGAAAGCTAATGTTGAGAGGTTCTTGAATGCTACATAGATAAGTGTTGAAACCCACTGGGACTCATTCACCATAGATGGTGAATTAACTTGTTTTTGATGAAAATTGATGGGAATAAAAAACTTCAGAAAACACTTTTTCTAGCCTAGAAGTGGGACTCATTAACCACAGATGGTGAATTAGTTCACTTGCAGAATTCTAAAAATTCAAGGGTCAAATATATGAGTCTTGATTTACACTTTTCTACCTAACAACTTGCCAAATCTGAATCTAGAAAATATGACAGGAAAGTCTTCCCCAAACTTCAAATAGGGTTATGTTGACTTTGATGACTTTAATGAGTTTACAACACCTTTTTGACACCTTTTGTCTTTGAAAAATCTACTTACAAGACCTACAAAAAACACATACAAAGAGGGAAAAAGTGTTGAGGGTTAGAGTATAGGGGTTTGCCTTGGTAAAACCCCAGTTTGGTAATCAAACCCTTGATAATGAAATAAAATAAAGAGAGAATGATGAAAAAATAACATGCAATGTCATAAACTCACCAAACCCTTGATGTTGAATTGTGAAGATATGTTGCTCCAAGATGCTTGAATGCTTGATTGAATGCTAGAATGCTTAAATTTTATGATGAATAAATGAATTATGTTGATGGTGGAAGAATGAATGGAATGGGAATGGGGTTTGAAATGAATATAAAATCATATATTTATACACAATTATGCCTTAATTTCCTATAAATACATCACAGGCCAACCATAGGTTTTAAGAAATAAAAATCTATTAGTAATTTAAATTTATTTTTATTTTTATGTCAGGAAGGACTCATTTTCCCCTAATGGAGAATGGGTCCAACTCAAGGCATGTGAATGGGTGTTAGGAATTAAGCTATCTTAAATGATATTTATCAGGTTTATATTCAAAAATACACTTAATTAAGGCCTATAAGTGCATAAAGGGGCCAAATAAAGCATAAGAAAGGTTTATTTGTTGATGGAAAGTCTAGAAAAGAATGAAATTTTTCTACAAGACTTTACAACACTTTAAAATATAACTTGGTAAGTGATAAAAAATGGGTTATTTAAGTGATTTATAATGAAACTTGGGTCCTAGAAAAGTGTTAAAGCGGGTTATAACACTTCACAACACTTTTACAGGATAACTTAGAAGTATTAATGATTATCAAGGGTCTAAGACCTAATGTGAATGCGTTGGCCACATTACAACATTAAATCTAGGAAAAATCAAGCCAAAGCCACTAGGAGGGCCTGAACATGAGAAAAAGTAGAAGGGTTACTTTTTTGTGTCCATAGTTAGCCCGCACTTTAGTGAGAGGATAAACTTGCTTCAAAATCACACTAAAGTAGACATTCAAGAGGGGTCCAATCATACCAATACAAATGACAAAGGATAGCAAAGATCAAGGCATCGGTCAATCCCCCAAGATCCAAGATCCTAAGTCAAACCAACATGAGTGAAAAAAGACATGCATAAAGGTGAATGATTTGCAGAAAAAAAGATACACAATCATGCAATGACAAGAAATAAAGGAAAGAAAAATGAGGTGGATCAAAGATGCACTCACTTTGGGGCCATAGAACTTCAGGTCGTTCATGGGGTGAGTTGTTCCAAAGAAGTGGTTTAGTGAGAAAGTCATGCTAGTGTGTTGCCTTCTCATTGTATAATGAGAAAGTCATGTCAGTGTGTTGGCTTCTCATCATACAAACCATAACAAAGTTATCCTCTTGATAACTTTAATAAAGGAAGCCACAATGAAAATGATTTTTGTAAATATTTTTGAAAATCACGTAAAGAATTTTGTTGAAGGGGATTTTTCTTTGTTCATGTAAGGTCTTCTTCTTAGGGAACATTGTGCCTAATGTCTCCAAGAAAGATCAAGTCAAAGTGTTAGATAATTTCCCATGGGATGCCTCATTCGTATCATGCCATGCCAGTTGATCGTACACTCCTAGAAAACATCAAACCCAATGAAACCACCAATAAGAGGACATATTAAAAAAAGAAAAATCATGCCATGAAATTTACAAAAGGATTTGTTCTATGTATGCCCCCACTTTAAAGTGGTTTCTAACACATCAATGTGAGTAATTACTTTAAAGTAGCCAATGCAAGAAGACATGAGAGCCAACTTGGAAAACCCTATGCCAAGTCATATGTTTCCTAATTGAGCTACATCATGAATGAGTATGCCACATGTGATCCAACTTAAGGCATGTCATCCACATCCCCAAGTTACTCTTATATGTTCATGAAAGGTTAATGGATAGAAAAAAGAAGAAATGACAGGTGACATAGAAGGACATGGCCCTACTTAACCCCTTGGCCCCACTTAGTATGGGACAAGGGTGAACTAGGAAGGGATGATGATATGTTGCTCCTTGGAAGGAATGTAAAGGAGCAACAAATAATGTTATTTATTTTGATAAGTGAAAAATGTTTCTACTTCATACATATTTAATGAGATATCGATCAGTTTAGGATGGACCAAGGTTATAGTTATCTTGGAAAAATATTTGGCAATAGTATAGATGTTGATTGAATTTTTTTTTGATGGGTTGATTTCTATGAAAGGACAATCACCAACACCATGATTTGGTTCTTGTGTTGTAGACTCTATAGGGGTATGGAGACCTTGTTCCATAGCATCACATCCTTTCTTAGGTTTCTTCATAAGTATTATAGGTTTGAGGTTGGCCTTGATTGTATGCCCTTTGTCAAATATGTAAGAAATGTTAGTGTAACTTAGTTGGTGCAAAAACATGTTCTTAGGTGGGTAAAGGATGAGTTCAGGTGTGTTGTGAGCTTATTTCTTATGTGATGGTGGGTAAAGAATTAGAGGATTCTTTGGATGTCCCATGGGCTATGTATGCAATTCATTGATTGAGGGGGATCTAATGGATACTTGTGCATTCATATTCTTGATGGTATTGGTTTGATGTATCCCTAAAGAAGGCATGTCATTTTCTTGCACCATAATAATCTTCCTAGGAGGAGAATTTGTAGGAGAATGACAATCCAAATGTTTTTGAATTTCAAGGATTGGTTCTTGGAAATGTTCACATTCAAGATTAATGTAATATGAATGAAATATGCTTAGATGAGATGATTTAAATGTAGAAGATTGATGAAATAAATCACTAATTGAATGAAAACTAAAGAGATTCAAGATGTTTGAAAAAACTGTGAGGTATGCAAAAAGACCTAGAAAGATGAATAGAAATGCAAGTAAAACAAAACCAAAAGTTGTAAACCTAAATGTGTGTGCCTGTAAAATTTCTAAGGACTAGAAATGACTCTAGAATTCTAAAAAATGTTGATTTTTAGGCTTGATGGAACTCATTCACCATTCCGGACGAATCAATCCCAGTTCTAGAAAACTGTACTTGTGCTTGTTTTAGCCAAATGGGTATCCAAATCTACAAAAATCTCCAAAAAATAGGTATAGTGGTACTCATTCGCCACTCTAGGCAGATTAGTCCATTTTGGCTTTTTTGAAAACTCAAAAATGGAATATGAATCTCCTGGTTTGCTCAATCTATGCCCCCAGGTGTTTGGATCCAAAGCCTTGATTTTTCGCACTATTGGTGACCCTTTGTGTAGGTTTTGACCTTTCCAATAGGGATATGACTTCAATAAGTTTTCAATCTAATCTTTAATAATGTCCAAGCCATCCAAGCACCTAAATGTACAATCACACAAAGGAAGAGAGAGAAAATGTTGATTGTTAGGGATTGGAGGTTTGCCTTAGTCAAACCTTATTTAGGTAATTAAACCAAAATGATGAAATAAGATAATGAGGCATGAAACATGAACAATTAGAAACTTTCCATGTTGATGGATCTTGAATTGTTGCAATGATTGATGAAGAATATTTCTCTTGAATGTTTTAGAATTGAGCATGAAAGTTATCTTGAATGCTTGATTCTTGATTAAATTAGAGGTGGCCAACATAGAAGAAATAAAATTTTGATTTTATTTATTTAAAGAGAAAGGTGAGAACAAATAATTAGAATAGTTATTTAACTGGGGAGATAAAGAAATGATAAATAATTAAATAAATATAACATTTATTATAGAGAGAAAAGGATAATGAATAATTAAATAATTGAAATAATTATTTAATTATAGAAGAGGGAAAAGCTACATTTTGAATTAAAATAATAGTTAATTCAAAAGTTGGGGGGGAAGGACCATTAGACTTAAATGCTTAATAAAAGTCTAGAAAAGCATGAAAGTTATTTTCAACACTTTACAACACCTTTTAAAGACATGCATTTTATTCAATTTGCAAGGGTCCAAGTCCTAATATGGATGTGTAAAACTCCTCACAATACAAAATCAAGGATTCATTAAGTCCAATTTTTCATCAATTATTCCTAAATCAAGCAAGCAAAGAGGAATACTTTTTGTGTCCATGGATGTCAATTTGACCCCTCTACATTTGGCACACCTAATGGGACCCATGTCTCTTCTAACTTTTTGTGTGAAATTTTTCTAAAAATTAAAGTGTGCAGGTCATGGCCTCTATCAAATTGCACTTTTGCTTCAACTTGTTGCACAAACCCTAAACACAACATTAAAAAAGTTCCTTGCAACAAGAAGGTGATTAGAAAAATAATGAAGCTAGTAATGAAAGATGTGGACATTGAAATCATGATTGTAGGTGCCATGAGACAGTATGGGCCAAAAAGTGGCAATATGATGGGTATGTGTAGGGTATGTGGCTGACGACTTTTCTCTTACCCAAAATTAATAAAATGAAAAGGGTTTTTAAAAGAGATTATGAGATTCTTAACTTTCCACCAATATAAATTATGCTTTACTTTGAATTTAATAAATAATTATTATTCATTTTCTATTTGAATTGTGAATAAAGTCCTAATTGATAAGCTGATTGAAAAACATCTATAATTTTCAAATAGTATCACATTTTTTGAGTTTGAAACATATGTCACATTCTATGCTTCGAATACTATAGGATTAAAAGAAAAAAAATTGAATTTCATGAAGTTTGACCAAGTTAAGGTGGTCATACATATGAGTTTTTATATTTTTTAAAAGTTGTAATAAAAAATTCATAATTAATTATTTACTTAGAAAAAAATTACAAAAAATATGCATCACATTGGGACATGAGTCCTCTACTTATATCTAAAATCTTGTAAACAATATTATCATTTTATTGTGGTTAGGGTGGTTAGACAAACACCTACTTCTTATTTTTTCCCTGAAAATTAGGTACTACTCCATTGAAATTTCAAATTTTCACCAAATAGATTTAAAAAATAAAAAATAAACCTAGTTGTTTAGAAACTACATTTAATTTGCTACAGATTCTATTCTTACATATTTTTGAAATAATATAGATAACTTATTCAAATGTTTACATCAAGTTGCCTAACTCTAATTTTACTAAATTTTTCACCACTGAAAGGCTTATTTTTTCCATGATGATCCTGTTCATACACTTTAGATTTTTAACAAAGTTTACATTCTTGTTAATAACTAGTAGTCAATATAACATCTTTTTTCTCTTTTATTTTGAGAACTACAACTATCACACTAAGGAAAAAGATAAAATCACCCACAACTTCAAATAAAATAAAATTTACCTAGCTTAAGGAACTTCTCTATTTATCACAACTCACATTTAATTTTTGGGCTTTAAAATTATCCCTTAAAGGTCAAAAGAACTCACATTTTAGCTTAAGTTTTTTGCAATTTTTGTTTTATGATCAGGCCCTAGTTTTTGGTGCTTGCGTAGAAAACTTCAGTGCCTACATATTGACTAGTAGTGCTTTTGCTTTACTTTTAGGTTCCCGCATTATGACTTGTTGCACCTCCGAACTGACTAGATACACCTCTATTACACAAAACAACACTTTTGATTTAGGCCAGGAACTTTAGTTTATTTAGTTGCATTTTAAAATTTTTGGATTTTACTAACTAAATGTCCAAGAAAATAATAGTATATTTCATCTAAATTAAATAAAAATAGTCAACATAATCAATATTCAAGTTTAAAATGTGTTAATTGGTTTTACAAATGAAAGCACGGTTTTGTCTATTTCAACGCTTTTGCATTTTTTAAAAAAAATTTGTTGCTTTGCATTTTTGTTCTTTTGATTTTTATCTAACTATAAAGATACACTTTTAATTTTTTAATATTTTGAGTTAACAAGTTGAACTAACAAGTGGTGCAACTGATCAAATTTTTCAAGGTAAAACAAATTAAACTAATAATTTGTGGTTTTACAAAACATTTTGTAGAAGATTTTACTTTTCTACTAAATTAGGCTCTAAAGTTAGATTAATGTGTTAATGAACTTTTATGTCATGTTTGGAAGAGTGCAATAGATGTATGTTGTCCCCTTGCACAAAGAGTGATCCTAGTGATACAAAATCTTTGCATTTCTTCATTTCTTTTTAGATTGTTTTTAGGTAAACATAAGGCTTCTAGTTTTGTGTGTTTGCTCTCCTCTCACACTTCATGTGATCTTGGGGATCATAAAAACCTAGCATACATTTCCCTTTAGGAGGCTTTCCTAGGGATTTCATCACCCTAGGGGATGACCCCAATCGGCATATGACAAATTCATTGTCAAAATTTCATTGATGGAAAATTTATCGCCAATAACTCATCGTGTGAAAATTCACTGCCATAAAAAATTCACAAGTAAAATTCACCACTAACAATTCACCACTAGAAAAATTAATGTTGGGTATGTGAAGGATCATCATGGAAAAAACAAGCCCTTAAGTGGCAAAAAATTCAAAAAAATTAGAGCTAGGGAACTTGACATAAAAAAATGAATAAGTTATCTAAATTATTTCAAAAATGTGTAAGAATAGAATCTGTAGTAAATTGAATGTAGTTTCTAAACTACTAGGTTTATTTTTAAAGAATTTTGTTTGGTGAAAATTTGAAATTTCAATGCAATAGTACTTAAATTTAAAGGAAAAATAAGTAGGTGTTTGTCTAACCACCCTAACCAAAATAAAATGATAATTATTTTTTATAAGATTTTAGACATAAGTAGAGGACTCATTTCCCGATGTGATGCATTTTTTTTTTCCAAGTAAATAATTAATTATGAATTTTTATTACAACTAATAAAAAATATAAAAAACTCATATGTATGGCCACCTTAACTTGGTCAAAACTTCATGAAATTAATTTTTTTAATCCTATAGTATGCAAAGTATATAATGCGATACATATTTCAGATTAAAAAAATGTTATACCATTTGAAAGCTATAGATGTTTTTCAGTTAGCCTATCAATAAGGACTTTATTTGTAATTCAAATAGAAAATGAATAATAATTATTTATTAAATTCAAAGTAAAGCATACTTTATATTTGTGGAAAGTTGAGAATCTCCTTTAAAAACCCTTTCTTTTTCATCAATTTTGGGTAAAAAAAAATTTGTCGGCCACAAAACCTACACATACCCATCATATCGTCACTTTTTGGCCCATCATGATCCTACACATACCCTATTAAAAAATATTAATGTGATTAATTTTCCTAGTAGCAAACTGTTGGTGGTAAATTTGTCATGGCGGTGAATTGTTGGTGGTGTATTTTTCATTGGTGAATTATTGGCAGTGAATTTTCCTAGAGCCACCTCAACCATGTGTTATCGGCGGGGTATATAATGGTGGATAACTAAAGTGTTATCCCAATCTAGTTGCATCATAATTGGTGAAGCTCTTATTGATTAGGGTGATTCCAAGCTATGAGTGAAGGTTTGGTCTTAGCTTTCTTGCCAAAAGTTCTCAATGTATGCTGGTGATGGACTAGTGTTCATAGTTTTGCCTCACATACCCTTTGAGGTATTTGTTGTGCCCTTAGCACACACACCCCGTTCAGAATGGGGACCCTCTCTTTCCTTTTCCTTGTTGGGTCATTTTGTCACCACCTCATTTTGCATTCCCCCATTTATGTGTTCAAAATGGTCAATGAAATTCAAAGGAGTCATCTAAAATTGGCCATGTTCTTTTCCCCATCACATTTCAAGGTCTTTAGTTTTGGTGAGTCCCTAGCTGTTGTTTTCCTTAATGTCTCAAAAATGTCATTCTTGGGGACATTCAGGCTCAGATTTCCATATCACCTCTACCATATTTCCATTGCTTGACTTCCATTTCAAAATAGCCTTTCTTAGGTAGCCTTCCATTCATCAGGTCTTAGAGCTTCTCTCGCTACCGATTTCTTTTGGAACTTTTGAAGCGGCTATCCATTGACATCTTTTCAGCTTCCAAGTTCCAGTCTTGTCAAAGTAATTTTTGAATTTCAACACACCAACCTCTCAGCCTACCATACATGCATTAATGGGTAACATTTAATGAAGGAATGATTATAAATATATGGTCTAGAACCATCATTTTCACACGCTAGTTTGAATACAATGAACCAAAGCAAGTCAAAAACCATCTCCCTACACCGCCTCTAAGTATGATGAGTTCCATTTCCAATCCATTGTGTCCATTAGCTGATTTGAGTACCTCCATTATCGGGTTCTTCAAGTTAGTTGGCTGTCCACCCTCACATAGTGTTTTGGTTTCTGGTAAATTGAATGAATTTTAAAGAGAAAGAACCAAAGAATTAGATAGAGACAAACATTGCACTTAAAACCCATGAAGTGAAATCTTGAGAAAACCTTCGAAATCACCTAATAAACTAGTGTGAAACTTTGTTCTCCTAGTGTCATTCTTCAGCCAAAGCATTAACACTCTTTGGGTCCAAGCATTCTCTTCATGATCATTGAGACTTGAAAACTAGACAACTTACATGTGGTAAAATACACTTTCAAGTCTGCCATCATAGAATGCCCCCACCTCCTCACCATTCTTTAGCCAAATAGAGTCCAACACACCTTTCGGGCCTACCCTATGGGACTCCTTCCTTAGATCACTGCTTGTAACCTGTCTAGCCCAAATGACCTTTCAGCCATAGCTCTCCAATGCTCAGGTCCCATCCTATGACTTTCCTCAAAACTCGCTAGAAAATCCTAAAAGTCCTTGATTGTATTAGACTCCGCCTAGTAGATTTTTGTTGGTGGAATGCCATCTAAACATCACCATTTAAAATGACATTTTGAGCCTAGCCATCTGTCCTTCGGGCCCTACTCATCTATTTGTTGCATGACATTGAAGCTGAAATGGCCACACCTTAAACTCCCTTCGGGTCCCCATTCGCAAACCTTGATTCACGGACTGTCGTGATAACATTGTCATTCCTCACGACTTTCTGGTGGCTGTCTTCCACACTCTAGGTCCCACTCATCCCATAGCTGCATGAGCTAAACAATAAAGACACAAGTGCCTCAACCTTTGGTGGGTCATTTCCGTTAGACTTCTACTGTTGGGACTTTTTCCAGTCTCAGCCATGTTGAAGAATAAAATTTCCTTTGTCCTCTTGGTCCCCAAAGCCTGACCTCCTCTTTGTCAATAAACTCCATAACAAAAATGAAGAAAACATAGAACCCAAGCCCTTTGCTAGACCCGTCTCCTTGGATTTCCTCCAACAGAATTCCACTTGTTTTTTTCTATTTCAAACGACAATCCTCCATGGCTTTCTACCCCATTTGAATTGAACAACCCAAATGCTAAGGTAAGATGTTGACTGCCCTCAGAACTTGCAGGTCCCGCTTAGAGGAACTCCACCCCTTGGATGTTGTCTCACTGGGGCCTTTTCAAATGGCTAAATCTAGATGTCCAAGCTCCTCCCTAACTCCAACCACCTCAAAGATGGTCTAAATGGCTCCTAATCTGAAAATGGAATTTGACACACGTGCCAAAATGGCTTATTCTCCTTAGTGGACCCCATGATTTGACAAAGTCCTAGGGCAGGTGGAACCTTGTGGGCTTCCCTACCATAATTTCCCTTCTAGAATAGCTATATGGCCAGGGAAGTCTAACACCTAGGTTTTGAACCATCCAAACTCCCTCCTGTGAACTGCTAACGACAATTTGGGTTAAATGTTAGATTTCTTGAATGTTGAGTTATCTGATCTAACTCAATTTGCAGGGATTTGGTTAACGTTTCATGATTTCATGCTTTATTTTACTCACCTCTCATTTGTCTATAGAATATATGGAATCAAGTGTAGGACCCTCAGGGGCAACTACAAATAAGGACAAAGGAAATAAATCAGGCAAGGCACCCCATGGAAAAGAAGACATAGACTAGATGAAGTATCAATTCCAAGGGGAACCCCTGAGATCCAAAATCACCATAGACTAGAAGGAGATCTCTGACACAAATATTAGGCACATTGACATTGACTAGTTCAAACAAAGGGTCAAGGTCAACCCTACGATAGAGAGTGCAAGACTAATTAGAGGTAGTGGAATTGCTAAGGCTGTAGGATTCCCTCCTGCTCTTGTTGCCCCTAAGCTAGTAATGGCCTGTAGGGAGGCATATCAATATAAGACATGAACCATAGTGGATAGGGATGGAATTATTCTAGCCAACATGTTCTACAAGGCAATAACCAATATTTTCCATATACCTACCTTCGGGGAGATGGAACTACCAACCATTAGAAATGGAAAGGCTACATAGGATGAAGATTCCCTTAAATGTAAAAAGATTATTAATCAGTATTTGCTAAAGGAGAAGAGAGGCAATGCTGCCAAGGTTCCTCGAGAGTTGTTCTAGAGTGATTTTTATGAAGATTACCATGATTTTGTAGCATTTCTAAGTAGATTCATGGGCCTCCCAACTACCACATATCTCCAAGAATGGATTCTCTACTTTATCAAGGAGATTCTATGTGGAAAAACCAACTTCTACTAGGGTAGAATAATCAGTGAATGTTTCCATGAGAAATTTATGGTAGTCAAAAACACTTCCGAATTCTACATGAAATCCTATTTAGTTTACTCCTTGTTTGAACAAAGGAAATACAGAGGTTTGTTCAAAGCTCTAGATGAGGAGCATGGAAGGGAGATAAAACTTTATGACAAATACCCCCAATTACAATATAGGAACTTTAAGAAATATTACTACAGGGTCAAAGACACTTTCATAGGTCATATCATTAGATTCCTTAGGGGTGACTTTGAGAGGTGAGTCTCCCATAGTGCCAATGCTTTCCTGAAGTAGTATGCTTTTTCTTCATCCAATATTTGAAGTTTACATACATTAGTGTAGAAGGATTCTTAGAAAGACCAAACAAGCTACCCCAGTACCCTAATGACCAAATAATACTGTTGGAGCTCTCTCAATAGCTATGGCATGTGCACAACCTCTTGATCAGAAAACATATGGTAGGGATTCCTTATCCCCTCTCCTTCAACCAAGGGATGTACAAACTACATACCTCGTAATGTGTCTACAATTTAGAGGAGTTAGCCAAATACCACATGAGACTTCACACTGCCCAACCACAAACGGATCCATATGGCCATATCAGGAAGATGCTCAGACCTGAATATGACCATCTTCATAGCCTTGAGGGTTTTTTGGCCAATTGTAAAGATGATAATGAGCTGAGGATGAGACATTATATGAGGATGACCACATACTTTGTGAAGAGGGTCAATCTATTCCTAGTGCTTGACCAAGTGGAGGAAGATGAGAACATAGTCATGGATCCTTGAAATAATAAAGGTTGCTAATTTTCCACTACCATTGATTGATTGGGATGAGAAAGAGGTCAATGACCTTGAAATTCTAACAAAGATCATAGAAGCTCGCACAAAAGAATTGGTTGATGGGAAAGTTGCCCGATTATAACAAAAAGGGGTCACTTTGACCTATCAGGGGCTCAAAAGTGAGCCAAGTAGAATAGATGGTGAGAAAACTGCTGCCCCACTAGGAGAAACTTCAAAATACCCTCCCCTCACTAGGTCAAGGAAAAGGAAAGAAATTGATGACCATCAGCCTAAGCCAAAGGTGTACACAAGAAAGACCTCAGAGGGGGAATCTTCCAAGAGACATAAGAGCTCAAGAAGCATCACAAAAATGCCTATTATTCAAGGAGATCCAATCCATGAGGGGGAGGAAATGGAGGCTGAGCAACCAAAGTGCCCACCTGTCACCTCCACTACTATTGTCCCTCCACCTACTTCTTAGGCCATGACAACTACTTCCCCGCCCACAATGGACATCTTGATCCACCTTGCCTCTTCATTGTCTACTAGACAAGTTGTAATGCTTGACTCTTCTTTCGCCACCACCTCTCCACCTTCTTTTTCTTCCATGTCTCCAACCACATCTCTCTCATTTGGCACAACAAAAATTCTAATGCCCACTCTCTCACTTCCAAAGGAATTCTCTTGGCATATGCAAAAGGTTCCTATAGAGCTTTCTGAGGCATTGATGAACCCAACTATTCAGGCTTCCTTGGCATAGATTCTTGCCAATATCCCCACCTATGCACCTCCAACTAAACTACCCAAAATGAAAGACATAATGGAAACATCTAAGGAGTTGGTGCGACAAGAGAGGGAATTCACCAAGGAAATGGAGGAAGAAGAAAATGAGTACCATGAACATCCAGAGTACAAGCACCTACAAATTGATAAGGTAGTCTATGAGGGAGAAGAAACAGAGTCCTCTGATGGTGATGAAGAAGATGTCAGCACCAAGTATATTGTATAAACATTCAATGAAAATTTAGAAGAAGAGCTAGCTCAACAATTAAAGGATATTGGGGAGGAAATGGAAAGACCACCTCTTGAAGAAGAAAAATATCCTAGCAATAAAATGGAAGAAGACACTAAACTTCCAATTAGGGAGCAAGAATAAATCCCAAAACATGGTGAAGAGGTGGCTCTCTCAGAAGGGTAGGAAGAATAAGAAAATAAAGAATAGGAAGATGTGCCCATTCAATGCAAGGAAGAGGAGAGTAAATAGGAAGATAAGCCCTAGGAAGATCCTTAGGAAAACAAGAGTCCTAAAATAGAGCAGCCCAAAGAACATGGGCTTGAAGTAGAAAAGGAAGAAAAGGATGCTAAAAGGGAGACCAGCCCCAAAGAATGCATGCCCACCAAATCTCCTATCAAACGCATGGTGTTCATCCAAGACTCCAATGAAGAAGGAGAAACCACAAGGGAAGAGTAGGGAGCTCCTGACAATAAAGAAATTGAATTAATAAAGGATAAAAAGGAAGGTGATCATGGATCACCCAAGGAGAAGTCCCAGATGCCTGAGTGGCTAGAGAATCAATTAGAGAAGAAAGCTCCTACTGCAAGGGATCTGAGAGCAAGGTTAGAGGGAATCTTTTCCCAAGCTTAGATCAGCACTAAGAAGGAGAAGAAGCCCAAGGTTAGGTCCAAGCTAAAAATGAATGCTTCTAGATCTAGGACTATGTAGGTAGCCACAATAGTGGTGGGAGAAGGGATAAGCTACAATGTCTCCACCATTGACTTGGGGACAACCACTAGGGAGCGGAAACTAGATCACCTTGAGGAGTCTATGACCATGATGGTGCACCTCATGTAAAACGATAAGCTCTCCAAGGAGAAGCTAAAGGCACAAATAGATGACTTGACAACCTATATTTAGCAATGGTCATTATCATAAGAGCTTCCCACAACATCCTAGGCTCTACCATAGGTGCTATCCAAACAACAAATTGACAAGCTCGAGAGGAGGAAGAACTAGACTAAGACCAAAGAAGATTGGTTCTAGCAAGTCCTATATATCAAGAATGTGGGCATCAATCATGCTATTGAGACACCAAATAAATTCTTGGAAGTCTAGAATCCCTTGAGGATATATGGAATTTTTGTACTAACTTCCCTTGAATATATGAATCCACCTATCTTAAGATCAAGGCCATCCTCAAGCTGCCTCACAAAACATGGGAAGAAGACCTTGCATTCGCAGAGGATGATCATTGGTTGGTTGAAATGTGGAGGTTGGATTTAGAGCATAGAAAAGAGATACTAGAGTAGGTCCTCGACAAAGTGGAGCCTAACATTGACTAGGCCAAGGACATTAGGACAAATTGTATTAAGTATTTGAAAGAGATGACAAGCTACGATGTGCCCGCTATTGAGATCAATCTAGAAAAGGTGAAACCGTATTTTTACAAGAAGATGGAAGATGGAACGTTAAGTAAGCTCACCATGGATTTCATGAATTTTTCTGCTCGTACTTTCACGCAATCTGAACAATTCAAAGATAATACAGACAAGTGTGATGAAGATTGGGAGACACTTATAGATTGGTTTAAATGATGGAACTACCAAGTGCTTCAATCCAATATAATGTAGATAGAGAAACCCTGGGCTCTAATAAACAAGCTTATAGACTATGCCACTTTTAAGAAGCAAGAGGGGAGTCCAATAATTGATGACAAGCTCCTCATTTACTAGCTTCAACAAAGGAAATTAGCTATAGAATACAAAATGCTACATTGCTGCTACTAGAGGGAAAAATAGGGAAAAAGACAAACAATGTATTTTAAATTGTAATATATCTGGGGGTAGGTGAAACCCTAATTTGTAGTGCATCTTGGCCACACAATGAAAATCCATCCTGGCCATTCTTTTTTATTTTTGAACACTATAAATAGGGGGTCTCCTCTCATTTTCAAGAGAGAGTCAATTGTTGTAAAGACATGCTACACAAATTTTAATAGAAATTCATTAACTTTGGTGGATTTTTGAGTTTCTTTGCATGTTTCATGATTCATCTCCCATAGTTAACCAATTTAGATAAATTTACTTTGTTGTTTAAGTTGGTTTTATATTTCTTTGATAGATTAGTGAATTTTGTTCAATGGTTATGAAGATTTATGTTGTGTTGATACCTTTCTTGTCCATACTTTTTATTATTTGCTGATGGTAAATACCTATGTAAAGTTAGTTTGGACTTAAATTAAAAGTTTCTACAAACTTCTATCTTTGTCCATGCATTTTTATGGTGAATGAGTGGTGGCATATTTGTACTGCTTAGAAGCTAGCACAAGTTTCATGATACTATGAGTTTTCTGGTTAAGTGGAATTTTGTTTGAATGAAGCTATCCACAGTAGAACCCCCCATGATCACTATTCATAGTTGGTTTAGATCTAGGAACATCTTCTCTTCCCTATCGTTTTTCTTTTTTTTAATGAGAAACCTATGCTAAGGTTCATTGGACATTGTAAAGCCAAATATTAATATAAAATAAGTGTTTACAATTGTTGTTTGAACTTGCAGTAAAATACACTCTAACTTTCATTTTAGAAACTCCATTTCATGAATCATCTCCTATCCAGCCGAATACCTAAGTTTTCCCTATGATTACTAGCAAAATAACATCAAACATCAACTAAGAAATTCTAGGCATTGTCATGACCTGACACCCGAGAGACCTTAGGGTAGAAATTGGTAACTTTCTTGCAAATGTCTACCTTTGCCTATCCATTGCCCTGTGTTGAGAAAGTGCTACAACACCCATCAACAGAACTGGTACTAGAAGGAGGGCCCATCTAAGCTAAGCTAGATTGAGGTGATTCACTCTCCCTTGAGAGGTCATGAAGAATCTTAAGGTCAACACCAAACAAAGGGGAATTCCAAGAATTAAAACCTCCCACAAGGGCAAGAAGAACCAAGAGAGAAGACACAACCTCTTCTTCTTCCTCCATCCCACCCACTTCACCTTTGCCCTTTCCTCCTTACTCTTTCTAGTCACCTCAAAGTAAGAAGAATTCCTTCACCTTCATCCACTCTACTTAGCCATACCAAACTATGTTTCCACTTCTTGTCTCCCACAGCTAGGGTGCTTCCTCTTTCCCTACCCTCCAAACCTAAGGTGCAGTCCCAACTACCGCGATCCCTATGCAACCCCAAGTTGATGTTCCCCAATAGCAGGTACCACCTTTGCCTCCCCTCATGGCTTGGTTGGTGCAAAATATTTCTCCATTACACTTCAATGCTTTCCATTACATGCTCAAGAATCCCAAAAGCTTTTGCATGAAGTTCAATCGTCGCAACCCACAAAGGATAGCAGAAGAACACATTAACATATTTCAAACCATGCTCAAAGATATGAAGATTTCTCATGAGGACGTGGCATGTCAACTATTTATATTTTCATTAGGAGAAGAATACTTTTATTGGTTTATCAACTTGCCGAGGGGGTCCATTACTTCATGGGATCTTCTAATGAATACTTTCTTGCAAAAATACAAAATTCTAATCAGCCCTTCAGAGCTATACCAATAGTTTATGTCCATCCACAGGAAAATTAATGAGCCAATAAACTCTTTTAATGATTTTTTCCATTTCACCTACATGAGACTTCAAACCCCTTACATGCTCAATGATTTTGTTGCTCTGCCCATCTATTACAATTGCTTTTGATAATCTTACATCAGCATTTGTAAAGAGAATGTGCCCACCGCCTACTACATTAGTGAATGCCTATTCATTACTCATACTGATCTGGGACAAAATATTTCTGGTTCGTTCCCCTCTTTGGGTACAGTGGCTCATCTAATGTAGGTTTATAGGCTCAACCAAGTGTTTTCTCATCAAACACCTCTTATGAACCAAGTTTCACAACTACCCATTGTTCCTCATCTAGGACAACCCTTGAACCGAGCACTTCTCATGCCTTAATACTTGTAGCCTCAACAATAGTTGATCTACACCTTAGTTCCCCAGCAGCAATAAGCATGTCAGAAATAGCCTCAATTACCCCTATATGTGCAAGGGCTAGAATTTTTCCCCACTCAATAGAATCAGCCAACTGTCTTGCCTGTTTTTCTTTAAAATCAAGTACTATAGCTAAGCAATGTAGAAAAGGATCAATTAGATGAGCTGATGGAGATGATCTGA
Organism: Sequoia sempervirens; assembly: GCA_007258455.2. Classification (NCBI taxonomy): domain Eukaryota; kingdom Viridiplantae; phylum Streptophyta; class Pinopsida; order Cupressales; family Cupressaceae; genus Sequoia; species Sequoia sempervirens. Next base: position 361,994,057 of record VDFB02058242.1, on the reverse strand, counting down.
AAGATTTCCACAAAGATGACATACTTGAGGAATCAAAACAAATAGTTGCAAGCCTCCCAACTATGTATCCAAGCTAATATCAACTGAGATAATAGGGATAATTGAGACAATAGATATAACCGCTAGGCCAACACCTCTTCTGGATAGAATTATGATAGGGGACATAATTCAAATTAGAGCTTCAAGAGGAGACCTTCCTAGAAGCATAACCAAACATGGAACATGAGGCCCAACAATGGAGGTGTTCCTATCCTTCTCGATCAACTTGCCAGAAATGAGAATTTGACTAGTGGAATATACCTTATTGAGGCTGCCTTATCTGGATGGTGCTAGATTCACAAAACAAATAGGCATGCAAAGTTGGACTACCACGAGTTCCAAATAGTAGCTGAGATCTTCAAAGTGGAGGTCCAAAATGTTGTTGAAACCAAAAATTGTAGACATAGTCCTGTCCGAGCCTTATGACCCTTCTATGCTCATGGTCAGTCAAGCCCCATTCCCAAGAAGTGAAAGCTACGAGCTCGAAGGCATGACTTCCTCTTTGAAGGCCAAAGAAGTAAAAGATGTAAGTAACAGTGAAGCCTTATCTCAGTTGTTTGATTTAGTAGATAATGGTCCCATAGATGATAAAAAGCCCCTTGAAGATGAAGTACATGCATTCCATTAGAGAGCCACTCCATACTACTTAAGGGAAAAACAAGTAGGGGGACCATTTACTACATCCACTCCACCTAATTACTTCACCACCTCATCAGATCCCAATGCCAGCAACAATCCTGGTCTTCCTCATGTGCCTACTCAATACTTCAACAAAGATAGGAAGTTGAATCAACCTCACAATTAGCCACAAAATCATCCTCAAGGTCAACCCCAAAATTAATCAAGCTAAACACAAGCCCAACCCTCTAGTTCTGCTGTAGGAAAAACCTTTGAAGCTGAAACTAAAAAAATGGGTGAATATGTTGTTGAAGAGTTTAAGAAAGTCAAAATCAGATTTTCCTCCTTTGAGTTAGTCAAGGTCCTTGTTGTAAGGCATGCCTTCTTTAAGGTAATTAACAAAACTCCTCCCTCCAAAGAAAAATAGGAAATTCCAACTAAGAGGGTCACCTTTGAAGAACCTAGATAGGAGCTCATGATCTAGGAGACGATAGGGAAAGAAAATGACGTCCCTTCAAATCTATCTATAGGTAAACAAACTGCAAAAGAATTAGATCATAATGGTAGGGAAAAATTTCAGGATCAGCCTACTGGGTAGACTAAGGATAAGGCTAGTGATAAGAACAAAGCCCAAGTAGCCCAGGTGGACACACCTATAGGCCTCTTCCAAGGTAGGTTGTAAACCTATCCTTTCCTCACTACCATCTGAATATTTGGAAAGAATTTACATAATTTCCTACTTGATTCAAGAGTGTCAGCAAATGTTATGCCCTTGACATTGTGCAAAGCTCTTGGGATTACGCCCACACCTTCAAGAAGGAAAGTGACCCAACTAGAAAAAACTGAGATTAACATAGTCAGAGAAATGGGTCAGATTCTAATGTAGATTATTGTAGATCCAAGAGTACAACGAGTCATTAACATTCAAGTGACCGACATCCCTGACACCTATGGGCTTATCCTTGGATGAGACTTTACCTAAACATTGAAAGGATACACCACAACATATCACTCTCGGATGTGGCTACCTTGGAGGTGACTACCAAATTAGATCTATATAGATCATGAGCCTTGTATTAGGTACATGATCATAGAGTATAACAACACCAATGAGGTATTGTTTGTTGAGATAGATTTTGGAAATTATTGCCCCTTCACCTGTCAAGAAGAAGCAGAGCCTCATGAAGAAGAACTAGCCACTGAAGTACTCTTAGTACAATATAGTTCCCCAACCAACCTGGCCCAAGCACCTCAAAGTACAAAAATATTGGTGGAATCAAAGGATGAGTCTTATGAAGATAGTGACTTAGGACTACTAGATAGTTTCCAAGATTTCATTGAGTAGTGTGTACAAGACCAACTCAGCCTAGGTGCTTGAAAGAATTTCCAAGAACTCTTGCTACCAAATTGGTGCAAGGTTCACAATGCTTCCCACTCTAAGTTTAAGTGTTGTCTATGTCAAATAGCAGTAAAATGAGTCTAGGGATTAGCCACTCCTCAAAAGGAAATACCAAGGGAGATACTACTAGAACAACCTATCATCAGTAATGTCCAATCTACGCTTCCTCCAGATGTTATAGAGACAAGCATTAAGCCAAAAGGAGATGGAGACATCATTGGACTTGGCATCAAGGAGCCTTCCAAGTTTTTCATTCTTTTCTTCAATGGATCCAAATCAAAGTAGGGAGTTGGTACCTTGTTAATATTTATTAGCCTAATGAGTAAGAACTATCTTGCTACCCATATATTGTAGTTTTACTGTACCAATAATGTAGCTAAGTATAAATCTATAGTTCATGGTCTTCTTATGTCTTTGAGGAAGAATTTCAAGGTGCTGTAAGTCTTTGGTGATTCTAAGTTGGTAGTCAAGCAAGTTAGAAATTTGTATTCCTATCATGGTAGAAGACTAACCAACTATAGGGATAGAGTCTAAGATCTTTAGAGGGTTTTGATGATTTTAATATTCAAATGATCCCACACTCCTATAATCATATAGTTGATGCTCTAGCTCAAGCAGCCAGCATGCTATAATCCCCATCCCTATCTAGTCTCAAATGATTCATAGTTGAGTTAACATCCACTCCATCTGTCCTAGATATTTTCACTCACTTCTAAGTGTTTAATGATGACAAGCATATCCTTGAGTTTATCACAAGTTTTGATGTGTTTTCCATGCAAATAATTGATGAAGTTGATCCATAAGAGACTAAATTAGATATAGGAGTTATTAACCTCAAGACCAACACTATTCCCAAAGGTATGGTTTAGTTAGAGCATATATTTGATTTAGATAAGATTAGAGACCAAGACCAAAAAAAAAAATTGAGTCCATTAACAATCAATACAATGTCCATAACCTCAAAATAGTCGAGGAAATAAAAAAAAAAAATTATTGGAAAAGTGTGTACTACAGAAGAAAAGCAGGGGATTGTTGATGCTCTCCAAAAGCATCATGATGTGGTGGTGTGGAGCTACAAGGATATGAAGACTTATGACACCTCCATCAACACACATCCATTCCTCTCAAGCCTGATGTATGGCCATTTCTTCAATGACATCACCCTATCAATGCCTTGCTAGAACCAATCATTTACAAAGAGGTACAAAAATTACTTTTAGCAAGGATTATCTTTCTAGTTAGGCACTCTACATGGGTTGCCAACTTGGTCCCGGTCAGGAAAAAGAGTGGAGAAATTAGATTCTCTATAGACTTTTACAATCTAATTAGAGCCTTAGAAAAGGACAATTATCCTATGCCATCATTGGATGAGGTATTGTAGATCATCAATGGTTTGCAAATGATGTCCTTCCTCAATGGGTACTCTAGGTATAATCAAGTGATGGTGTAGTATGAAGACTGCCATAAGACAACGTTCACCACTAAGTGGGGAACCTTTTGCTACAAAAGAATTCCATTTGGGATCATAAACATTGGCCCTACTTTTCAATAGGCCTGTAGTATGAAAACCTCCATAAGAAAACATTCACCACTAAGTGAGGAACCTTTTGCTATAGAAGAATGCCATTTGGCCTCATAAACATTGGCCCTACTTTTCAATGGGCCATGGAAATCGCAATCAAAGATCTAATCTAGAAAGGTATAATCATCTATATGGATGATTTGATTGTATTTTCAAAGAAATGAAGCAGCCATGTCTCTAACTTATGCAAAATATTTCAGAGGTGTCAGGAGTTTGGAGTTTCCCTTAATCCTAAAAAGTGTATCTTTAGATTAACTGAAGGGAAATTTCTTAGGCATGCTATCTCAAAGTGAGGCAACTCCATTGACCCATAACGCATCCAATCTCTGCTAAAAAATTAGCTACCAGGGAACAAGTTTATTATGGGATTTTCTGAAATTGTCAAGCCACTCAATGTTGTGCTCAAACAAGATACAAAGATCAAGTGGACCCTAGAGGAAAAGCAAGCCTTTGAAGAAATTAAGCAAGAAATGGGTGAAGCGCCAGTGCTAGTCAACCCAAACTATCTGAAGCCTTTCTTAAATTATTCATTTACTTTAGACCATTCATTTGCTAACATCTTGACTCAAAAAGATGATGATGGAAATGAGCACCTGATTTCCTTTATGAGTGCTCCTTTGAAAGACGTTGAGCTACAGTATCATAATGTGGAAAAAAAGGCATATTCCCTCATTAAGGGAGTGAAGAAGTTCAGACATTATATCTTACACAATAAGGTATTTTCCATAGTTCCCAAACCAATAGTGAGGACACTATTTATGCAAAATGACCTGGGTGAATGAAGAGTGAAGTGGGTCACACTACTACAAGAATACAACATGGAGATCCAACCCATGAAGTTGGTAAGAAGGTAAGAAATCACCTGAATGATAGTTGAGCAGCAATTGATGTAGGACCTAAACATGTACAGTACAACAATACTAGCTTGAAGACATTTCCCCAAGGGAGTGGTATGATGACATAATCTACTATCTACTGAATCACAAGTGCCCACCCTACTTGAAAGGAGTTCAAAAGGATGCCCTCAGGCTAAATAGCAGCAACTACATGCTACAAGGGTTCATTTTATATAAGAAAAATCATGAAGGTATCTATTTGAGATGCCTTGGAAAAGAAGAAGTAGATCAAGTCTTGAAGGAGTTTCATGATAAATTCATCACTGATCATGGATTAGGCTCTTTGAATTCTCATTAGACCTTGAGAATAGGTTACTACTAGCCAATAGTCTTCAAGGATGGTCATAATATGTCCACATATTCTATATATGTTAGATAGCCACCACCAGGGAAAAGAACATTGTTGTCTTGCTGCAACCCATTTTGGAGGTAAGGCCATTTATGCAGTGGGGTCTCGACTTCATTGGTCTAGTAATCCCACCATCATCTACAATACATAGGTACATTGTAACTACTTCTAATTATTATAGTAGATGGATAGAAGCAATTGCATGTAGGCAATGCACAATAGAGGTAGTTATGAATTTCCTTGAGATCTTTATTTTAAATCACTGTGGTTTCCCTTATGCATTGGTGTGTGACAATGGCCCTACATTTTCTTCACTCAAATTCACTAGTTGGGGTTTTGACTATTTAATTTCCCTCAAGTTCTTATCTCACTACTATCCCCAGGGTTATGGCTTAGTATAATCCACCAACAAGAACCTGATCACCATGATTAAGAAATTGCTTGATAGGAATCCCAAGAGTTGGCACACCCAGCTCTGTTTTTCCCTTTGGGAAGATTGCACTTGCCACAAGGCTACCCTTGGCGATTCCCTATTCCATATTGTTTACAGCCTAGAGCCTATATTTCCAATCCACTTGAAAATCCCCACCCTCTATTTTATCAATGAATTTTACAAAGGAGGAGATTGTAGAGAAACCCACCTAGCTGAGTTGTTGAACTTAGAAGAAGTGTGTGACCGTGCAATATAAAATTTCACCAAACATCAAGGCATAGTTAAAAGATGGTTCAATTACCAAGCTATTCTTGTAAATACTTGTACATAGGTTAGTCTAGGTTTCTTTTGGTTTGCTTCCATTTTTTTGTTTTGCATCGCCTCATTTTTCTCATATCCCAGCTATTTTATGTTGGTGAGGTTGTTCTTCGTTGTTGTAGTGGTGATAATGCTCATTCAATGAATAGTTCACTTTATTGTCCACCCTTAGTGTTCTCTGGCTAAATATTCATTCTCAATTATTGGTGCTTGATAGCTACCTCAGGATGACTTCCCTATTTTAACTCTACCCTAAAATTGGACCCTTTGTTGAATATTTTTATGTTCATCTCAGATCTTGCACCAAAACACGTATTAATTACTTCTGAAGGGTTGTATAGTAGCTGTTATCAAGACTGGGTGAGTGAAAAATCTTAAATCCACTCCAATGACCACTATGGTTCTCAAACCCATTGTAGGCTTGAATGCTTATGTGGTTGAGCAAAAATGATAATTGTGAAAAGGAATATTGAAAGAAAGAAAAGGAAGAAAATTCTAAAATCAAGCAATCATATGGGTTTGTGGATAACTCTATCGGGGCTATGGATGTCTGACTAGTAATAGAGCAATATTCATGGGGCCATAGTGACAACTCCGTTGGGGCAATGGACGCCTAACTAGCAGTGGGGCAATGTCCAAGTTACTTTTTGGGTCAGACAATTTATGTAGCTTGCTTAGTTTGATTTATCACTACTATCACAGTTTCTAAGGAAAGAAAATTAATTCACCACACACACTTTCGAGATGTTCCATAGTTGATTCAACTAATGATCACGTTCTCTTAGTTCACTTCTAGAAGTTGGCCCCTGGTCTGTGAAATAAGATATTTTGGCTTCTAAATGAATAATTATCCTCAAAATGGCTAGGGCATTCTCCATTAGAACCACCATTTGTTGTGCCCTCAGCACACACACCCCATTCAGAATGAGGACCCTCTCTTTCCTTCACCTTTCTGGGTCATTTTTTCATTGCCTCGCTTTGTGTACCCTTGTTTTGGTGTTAAAAATGGTTAATGAACCTCAAAGGAGCCATCTAAAATTGAACATGTTCTTTAACCCCTCAAATTCTAAGGTCTTTAGTTTTGGCGGGTCCCTAGCTATTGTTTTCCTTAATATCTCAAAACTATCATCCATAGGGATAGTTGGGCTCAAATTTCTAAATTGTCCTTGTTGGATTTATATTGCTTCATGACCATTTCAAAACAACCTTTCTCAAGCAGCCTTCCATCCATCGGGTCCTAGAGCTTCTCTCATTGCTGATTTCCTTTAGAAAATTTGAAGTAGCTATCCATTAACGTCTTTCTAGCTCTTGGGTTCCTGTCTTACCATGGTCATTTTCTAATTTCAACACACCAACCTCTCATCCCGTTGTACATGCATTAATGGTAGGATTTAATGAAGAAACTGTTGAAGGTCAAAATAGCACAACATTAAACAAAATATTACTATTCTATTTATCCTGAAAGAGCAAGATAATGCCTAGAAATCTAACTCCCAAGGTCCAGGTAATTGGTTCTCAATTATGTTGATTTCACTCAGTGTTTGATGTAACTATAATGTTCAAGGGGCCTTTGCTAGTAACAAAGAACAAGATTGTACAACATCAAGTAATCTATATTTGGGGGATTTAAAATAAAAGAAAAAGATGAAACTTAGCTTAAATCAAAGAGACATGAATAAAATCCTTACGTATCCAGACATGCAGATCAACAATAAGTGTTTATTCCAACTAACCACAATTATAGCAAGATGCAATCCATAGAACAAGCTATGCTACTGTATACATCCATAATGCTAATTTAGATACCATCAATAATCACTAAACTTACTTCAAAAAAATCACCCACTCATCATCCAAAACACATATCAAATGAATACAATAACAATTTAATTCACAGATAACCCAATGATATGATTTTGAATTTAGTTCCTTCTATTGAATTCCATCAAATAAGAAACAATTAAGCACAAAAAAATTAGTGTCATATGGATTAATCATATATCATTAACCTTATCAAGATGGATCCAAAACTCTAAAATCCTAACATAAAACATATATAAAACTATAAAAATAATCAAGCCTTTACTAAACCTTTAGAGTATCTTTCTAAAACATTGAAATCCTAGATCTAGTTTCTATCTTTTATCCTCGGGTGGATGATCTTTCTTCAATTAGCCAACCTTTACAAAGTAGATTCGAAAAGAACATATAGGGTTCCATAGGCACCAATTTCTCAATCATTAATCAAGATCCACAATTCATGGAGTCAAAATTGGGCAAAGAAGTGGTCTAAAGAAACCCCATGTTTCAAGGCTGATCACTCTATTGTACAAAAAGAAGATCTGATAATTCAAGAAAATAATGAAGCCCATGGATCAGACTTAGAGTGACTCTTATGTCTAAATCCACAAAAAGAAAAGGGAAAATGGATCATGACACAAAGATTCAGTCACTTTTGCACTGAATTCTCAAGAATGTATTCGTCATAACTAGAGAATACCTATTGAAGATTACTTAAATATAGCCCATCGAACCAATCACTTTCAAATTTGATTCTTTCAAACTCTATGAAAACCAACCTTTGCATCTCCTATAGCTTCATTAGCTCCTTTTTGGTAGTTCTTATCTCCTTCCAGATATCCATAAATTGATCTAGCAATAAACTCTCCCCATCATCTCCCTTCTGCACGATTTCCTCAAATCTACTCCTCCATCTCTCCCTTAGTTTATCCAACGACAAGCTTTCTTTATTAGAGGAATCCAAGTTGATTATAATAGCCACAACTACCTCTAACTCAATCATCTATTGATTCAAGTCCTTATTCATTTCTCATACTTCTTCTTGATGCTCATGTATAGCTCTAGACTTGTATCTTATGATACTTATAGTCTTTTCCACAAAAGAATCATTACCCCGCTCAATAACTAAATATTCTAACAAGGTAGATTTGGGAACCTTTCCAATGTCTTCAATCTTTTTCATATTCCTTATAGTCCTCATCTTGCTTGTCCAGATCCTTGGCTTGCTAATCTAGATCTTCTGCTAATTCAGGAGCAACCTTATGAATCTCAAAACCTTCAATGAGAATATCATCAACCTCTTGGTTGAGCTTATCCAACCACTTATCCATCATCCCCACCTTTCTTTTCATTTGAATCAAATCATCTGCTTCCCTCTTTGTTAATAAAACGGGGGATTCAAGGAGAGCAGCTTGTTGAGAAATGGGACTTGAAACATCTTTCAAGAAAACATGAAGCTGATCCAATTGAGCCTTAAGCTCATCCTTCCTTTGCTTATCCCCGATCATTTGAGTTTTAGTTAAGGAAGCCACAATATCAATCAAACTCATCTATTGGTTTCTAGTAGGCTTTCCCAAATTTACTACCCCCAACTGATAATCAATGACTTGCATATCATCACAGCTCTTCTCCATTATAGGAATGGCACATTCAGCAATGATCTCTCTAGCATCTATGAGCCTAGTGGAGTGACAAACCTAGGCCTTCTTATTAGGTTTCTCTTTCCCAATTTCTTTCATCATTTCTTCCCAATTCAATGGTTGTGGTTGAACAACTTGTTTTCTCTCTAATTCCAATGTTAGCCAAGTAGGAGCAATAGGAGTAGTTGTTGCTTGGGCAGAAGGGGAAGTAGCAGTAGTGGAAGATAGAGGTTGCAATAATGTAAGTCTTGGCTAAGAATCAACCTCTTGCACATTTTGTTGATCACTTTGTTCCCTTTCCTATCCTAACTTTTATGTTTCCTCTTTATCCTTTTGATCTTGCAACCTCTTAGCCTCTAATTCATCCCTTAAACATTCCTCTTCCATTTTCTTCTTTTCTAGCATTTGATCCCACTACTTCTTTAATTCTTCAACATAGTCTCAAGCCTCCTTGGACTTCTTCACAAGTTCAGTAATCTCAACAGCCTCCTTTTCCCCTTTCTTGAATTCTTGCTCTTCCTTTTTCCTATAAGCTTCTTCTTGTTCCTTGAGCTTAGCTTCAATAGATTCTTTTTATCTTCTTTGATGAGCCTTTTCCTCTTCAAGATCATGAATTTTCTATTGCAACATCAACCTATCTCTTTCTTCTTGAATCTTGAGCTCTTGTTCCTTTTGTTGTTGCTATTGAGCTAACTCATCGGCCTTCACCTTATCTTCCAACTCCTTCTGCTTGCCCGCCAACTCAGATTGTGCTCTAGCCTCTTCTTCTTGTAGCTTAGCTGACGCCTTAGCTTGTGCCTTAGCATCAACTTCTCTTTTTGCATCCTCAAAGAGTTTCCATTGATCCTCTTCACTCAATATGTGTTCAATGCCTACATCATCTGTCATATCCAAAGATGTTGATACATGGTGCTCTTTATCATAGGGATTCTTCTTTGAATCAGTTTCTATATTATGAATCTCAATTTGATCCTCCATTTTCCTCAAGACTTCTGCTTCACCATGGAGATCTCCCATTGGTGATTCTTGTCCTAACTCTTGTGCATCATAGGGATGAGTAAGTAACTCCCCTACAACAGATGTAGAAGCTCCTACATCTGCAGTTACTTCATCTTCCTATCCCTCTAGAATGTCTTGAGGAACCACCTCTTTTTGCGTATTAGAAGGAATAAGCTCTAAGGGTTCCTTAGGTACCATCCTTATTTTTTCCCTTTTATATCCTTGGGTGGTACCTACAACTTTCTTCTTCTTAGATGACAGAGGCTCGGCCTGAGTAGCCCTCAAACTTACCCATTGAATACTCCTATCCAAAACTGGTCTTGCAATCTGCATTATTTCAGTGGTCTCATTAGTATTCCAATCTATTGGATCAAGATCCTTAGTTCCAATCTTATCTACATCATATCGAGAATCCAAAACAATCCCATCAACGGATAATGTCTCTAGAATGTCTTCCTTTATCCCAAACTCCATAATAAGTGGGATAGGTATCATTTCATAATTCCATCTCCTAAGATCATAACCATCTTGTAAATCCTCCCAAAAGTCCTCCAATAGATTGAAGTGCTTCTCAAAGTCACTGGGGAGTAAAGCCCTCATCTTGTGTTTAGGGTCATAACATTTCTTGGTAGTGTACAAGCCCAACTTTAAATAAACTAATTCATCACAAACAACCTTACCTACCTAAATGTCCAGAACAAAAAAAGGCCCCCAGCTTCATTGGAAATTTATGGCAACCAGTTTTGTGTTTTTTGTTGAACTGAACATTAACAACAAAGGATTGCTAAATAAACTCCATCAAAATGATCCTATCACCACAACACTTGGGTAGCCAATGGAGGTTACCATCAAAGCCCACTAACCTAAAATAGGTGAATGTGGGGTACTGGATAAACCAATGTCCCCATTCATTCACAAAAGCCATTGCTTCCCCACTAAGCCTATATCCTGCATCACCATTAAGCTTGTTGATAATGACATAAAGAAATGCATCATTAACCCTTCTTTAATGTTGCTCTAATGCCTGCAAGGTGAGTTGGTTATAATACTCCCATACTTTATTTTGTCCTTGGGCTTCCCCCAATATACCTACTATCTGAAGTCTAGGAAAAATCCCTACATGGGTAGCTACATAGACCACATATGAGGTCACAAAGAAATGCTTGGTTTCTCTCAACTTTATCATCTAATTATGAATGATGTCTGATACTATCATTAACCAGTCAAATTGTTGCCTCCCATCTAAAATAGTTTGAATGAAAGGAAACATCCATTCTTTAAATGATGAAGCATCTGTTTTACCAAACACCCTAGAGAGGAACATGATCATATCTCCAATTTCTTTACGGAAGTATGCCCCATTAGGCTGGTCTAGAAGCTTGGTCATAGACTTCTTCTCCACCCTCATCCAAGTCTTGTTCATGTGAGCCCTATTCCTCTCCTTGTTATCATTGTAAATCTTCAAGGCTTCTGCCTCATTTAATAGCCTAGGATTCTTGGGATCAAGAAAATGAAACAGAAATTTGATCATTTGAGGCATAAAGTCAATAATGACATTACCTTTTACATCCACACACTACCTAGTAGGAGGGTTATATGCTCTAGCTACTGCAAGAATCAATTCCTAATATTGGACAGACAGGGGAAAGAGTGCCACATGTGCCAACCCAGATTGAAGAATCATTTCCGTCCTTCTTGTGATCTTCTCCTCAGTGAATATCTCTTCATGCAACTCTTCATAGTTGAAAGGGCCCAAATTGGTGTCAGTTATGTTCGTCCAGTCAGAGTCAATCTTGCTAGCTATGAGGATAGCCTCCCTATGCTTAGATCTCAAGGTATATGGGAGTTGCTCCACTTTGACCTTCTTTGGCCTAACTCCCTGCCAGGAAGTTTCACTTGGTTGGCTCCTTTGAGAGGCCTCATCCAATGCTCCAGACATCTTCTAATTCCTATAGCAATTCCCTATATTAGATGGAAAAAACTGTTTAATTTAGTCAATCATATAATCACTGCTTCATTCACTTGGTCAAACTATTCCTTTATCATAGGTGGAACCGTAGAAGCACTAGGCATAGACAATGTTTCTTATCATGCAGCAGGGCCAGGATCGGAACTAGAAAAGGTGTCAGAAGTGAGACCAAAATCAGAAACGGGATCGAAGATAGGCCCAAAATGGGAACATAACTAGAAATGAAAGTTTTGCAACCAAGTTCAACCTCCTCTCTGGATTTTCTTCTAGCCAGAGTAAAGATAGTTATCATAATAACAAATGGGAGCGGATCAATTCTAGCAAATGAAGAGTATTTAAAATAAGGTGGTCATAGAAATGAATAAACCTTAGGACATATGGCCCCCAATGTAAACTAGAGATAACATAACCTAAACCCCCAACAACTCCTTCATACAAAAGTCATTAAAACCATGAACAAGTTAAACTGTGAAACCCTAATTTAGTTGATACCCTATTTTCAAAAACTAGGGTACAACAAGAAATCAGTATGAAGAACCTAAAACCATTGTGATAAAACCAGAACAGGGTTTCAAATAGAAATTCTTTACCCAAGCAAGGAAACCCCTTCAAAATTGAAACCCTAGTCAAAACTAGAGCACGACAAAATAGACCTGTCACAAAAGTGACAGTAGAACAAACAAGAAAGCAAAACAACAAACAGAAAAGCAAACCCAACAAAATGGAATGGAATAGAAAAGGAAAGAAACAAGCAAACATAAACAAAAAGAACCAAAAGAAACACCAACCAAGTGACAAAATTCACAGAATAAACCCTCCTATGAATATGCTAAATGACACAAGCAGAAAAAAATAAACAGGTTAAAGTAAAACAAAAAAACCTACCTCAAAACGCCCCTTAGGACTAACTGGAAATTTTCCAAGATTTGCTTCGCAATTCATCCTCATGATCCAATCAACTCTCAAGACTTTCCTAGCCATAATTTTCTTAAACAGTTCACATAATAATAACAATGAGGCAGTTTAAGCATAATTAAACCTTTAATTGTTAATTCATGCATGCAAACAGGTTGCATTTAATGCCATAAATGTGGTAGATCGGGGACGAAGCCAACAACGTGATCTGGTAGTTAAGTCAAGTCAATGGAACATCAAAAAGGAAACACGGACGTGGAGCCAGATTGGAAATAAGATAAAGAAACTACACAAAGTTCCCATTTCACTTCCAACCCCAGATCCAGCCCTGACAAAGCGACCAATGAGAAAAAGACAAATGGAGGGAGCAGAGACAAAACTAAAAATGAAACTCTCACAAAGTTTAAATTTGTATCTTTGTTCCAGATCCGGTCCTAAACAAAGGGTGAAAAAAAAAACAAGGGGAAGTAGGACTGGAACAAACACCGGACCCAACTCAAACAACAAAGCGAAAAAGAAATAGAGCGAAGTTAGAGTCAGGATTGGAACACAAAATGGAAACTTAAAACTTCCTGATATGAGTTCTAATCCTAGTTCTGATCCCGAAAAAAAAAAAAAACACAAGAAAACAATCAAAAAATAGGAGAATGGACCAACACAGCTGTTAGTCAAAAACAACCAATGAAACAAAAGGCAAAACAAAAGAGAAGGGTAGAGTCGGAGTCAGAGTCGAAACAAGATCTAAACTTGCAACCTTGAAAGAGTTCCATGTTTAGATTTGGTTCTGAACCTGCCTCTAGTACAACAAAAGACAAACTTAGGAGCAAAACAAAGAACAACTAAGACCCAACCAAACAACCAAAGGTGACAAAAAAAAAGATAAAAGGGGGACCCATTTTTTATTCTACTACAAAATGGGTGGGTTATGTAAGGCATAACTAATGGTGACTCAGTTGTGGAAAATGGTTTACCCACTTTTAAGATATTGAAGAATTTAGTCACCACAAAACTTATAATTTATAGACATGTTAACTTAAGTGTGATCAAAATATTTAAGTAAATTTGAGCTAGAATCTCATGTGTAGAACCAACATAAACTACTACTTGAATCTGAGTGTGTGCATGTGTATGGTGCATCCTTCTTTATTTGAGCTTTCTCCACACCTAAAAAACTATATCTACGATCCAACCTACATGGGTTGACTCCTTCGACTATCATGCAATGGAATCCTGGGTATTTCTCCACTACTAGTCAAGCATCCATAGCCTGGAAGGAGATACCTCTAGTTCTCTCAAAGCATTTCTCTACTGCCAGTCAACCACCTATAGCCTCGATAGAGATACTTGAATTACCCATTTAGGATTGAGTTTTCCACTATTGTAGTGATTCTCTTATTTTTTATATATCTCTTTTATAGGCCTTACTTGTGAAAATTCTTTTTAAAAACCTTCTCAATACAAAGACTTTAATAGTCCAAGATGTGGGTTGAGAACTACAATGGATCCTATGACAATCTTGGGTAAATAGATTCTTCACTTGAATTGAAGATATAATCACCCTAAGATGAATAGGCACTTTATAGTCAGATGTTTTTATCTATTTGTGACAGGTTTCAATGATAGTTTAGGAGGTTATCTACAATATACCTTACCCCTAATAGCCTTCAAACTTATGCTAAAATGACCATAAGGCATGAATTTTAGAACAAAATCTTTCAACATATATGCCTAAAAATTCCTAAACCAAATCCTCTTTTAGTGCCTACAATATTCTTTGAATAGCAACCCCAATGTTATAAGATGGAAAGAGAAAGGAATCCCCAAAGAAGAAGATAGGACAAACACAAAACAACAAAGGAAACGAAAAGAAAGAAAGAAACAACAAGCAACAATCAATAGAACTAAGGAACCAATAATTACAAAAAAAACATATATACAATTAATTTAGAAACTCAAACCTTTATGATCTGAAGTAATGCTTGAGAAATTTCCCATTGATTGGCAATGGAATAGGTTCTCCCATCAAGGTACTTAAATGAAAATAATTCTCACCTAGGATCTCATCTATTTGATACGGACCTAGCCAGAGTCTATCAAATTTCTCGTGATCACCCTTCTTTTCCTTGGCCTTATCCCATAGCAACACCAGATCTGAGATTCTAAATTCCTTAATCTTATCCCTTTTGTCAAACCAATGTTTGACAATAGCTTGATGCTTGAAAAACTATTGTAGAGCAGCATCTCTCTGTTCTTCCATGTTTAGAAGGTTTTTTAGTCTTACCTCAATCCGGTCATCTCTTGTATAAAAATCTTGCATGAACTTAAGAACAAGTATATGTAAGTGTATGGAAAAAAATGGATCTTGGCCATAAACTAGTTTAAAAGGGGAGCTTCCTAGAGAAACCTTAATACAAGTTCGATCTACCCATAAGGAAAATATTCACTGGGTATACCAGTCTCTAGGATTACTTTCAAGTAATTTCTTTATTACTTCTAATAGATTCTTGTTAGTATATTCCGCTACACCATTTCCCTATGGATAGTAGTTAGAGGAATACTTCAAGATAATTTTATGCTCGTAAGCCCATTGTATAAACTCAGTAGATGAAAAGGTAGGGCCATTGTCACATACCAGGACAAATGACACTCCAAACCTGGTAACAATGTTTTCAGTAAGAAATTTGATAACCATGTCAGTGGTGTTGTTCTTGCATGGTTGAGCCTCAGTCCAAAAGGTGCAATAGTCTGTAGCAGTTAGGATGAATTTGTGTCCTATAGAAGAATTAGGATTAATTACCCCAACAAAATTGAGTTCCCTTTGAGAAAATGGTCTTACCTCATATACTGGTTGTAGAGGCATTGTTGGATTACGCTCCTTTGATGCAAAAGTCTGACATGTATGACATGTCCTGACATGTTGATGTGCATCCCTAAACACATGGGGCCAATAATATCCTAACCCAAGGATTTGATGGGCCAAAGAGTCTATTGATTTGTGTCATGTGCCATGCCTACCATTAAATTCAGCCATGGCATGTTTAGCTTCTTGTTGATCCAGACATCGCAAGTAGACCCCCTCATAATTTCTTCTATATAGATCCCCTCCTTTGAGCATGTAATGAGCACTCTTCATCCTCAGTTCCCCCCTCTGGGTAGCATTCATTCCCTTTGGGAATCTTTTATTTAGAAGGAAGAAGATCAAGTCAGTATACCATGGGTCCTTGGTAAATGAGTTCATAGTATATTGTTGATAGGTAATATTCTTTTCAACCTCTTCCGTGGCCTTTGATAAACCTTGTCCTCAAACAAGTTTCATTGGATGGATTTCTAAATCATACTCTTGTAGGATAGCCATCCATTTTCCTCTTCTTTCCCCTAATTCACTTTGCATAAGGAGAGACTTAATCGCTAGATCAGGCACTATAGCAATAACTTGGCTTCTCAAAATGTAATGCCTGAAATTTTTTACTACTCGTACTAATGCAAAGGCCTATTTTTCCAAGGGTGGGTACCTGTATTCTACATTCTTGAATGGCGAGCTCGTGAAAGAAATTGGTCTTTCATCTCCTTCACCTTTGTTTTGTGTTAAGACTGATGCACATGAATGATCAAATGCAAATGAATAAATATAAAAAGGCTTTAAGTAATTTGGGCTGGTCAAGACTGGTGCCTCAGATATTGATTGCTTAATTTTCAAAAATGTAGATTTAGCCTCATTACTCCATTCAATTTTAGCATCCTTCTTCATCATCTCGTTAAGGGGTTTGACAATTTCTACAAACCCTATTATGAACTTTCTTATGAAATTAATCCTCACAAAGAAGGACCTCATCTCCTTTTTGCTGCCTGACATCATCAATTTCAAAATATCCTCAACTCTATTGGTATCTATGGATATTCTCTTTTCTAATATCACATACCCTAGAAGTTTCCCTTTAGAAACTCCAAAGACACACTTCTTGGGATTCAGAGATAATCCATAGCTGATACATCTTTTGAGGACCTTTGCTAAATCAGCAGCATGATCCTTTCTTGGAAAATATTGTCAAGTCATCTACATATATGATAATACACTTACCTATCAAATCTTTAAATGCCACATTCATTACACGATGAAAGGTAGCTCCAGCTTTAATGAGGCAAAACAACATGTGTTGATAGGAAAATGTCCCCCAATTTGTAGTGAAGGTAGTCTTCATCTTGTCCTCATGACTACCAAGCACTTGGTTATATCCAGACTAACCATCTAAGAATGACATCATCTGGGATCCATTAACAGCTTGTAATACCTCATCAAGAGAAGGAAGTGGATAGTTATCCTTCTTTGAGGCTTTGTTCAGATTCCTAAAATCAACGCATAACTTGATCTCCCCACTTTTCTTACACACTGGAACTAGATTGGAAACCCACGTGGAGTGCCTTACTGGGAAGATGATTCTTGCTAATAAAATATTTTGCACTTCCTTCTGTATCAAAGGCTTGATCAAAGCATTGACCGGATGCTGCTTTTGATGAAAGGGCTTGGTTTTTGGCTTTAGTGGTATTGTGTATCTGATCACAGAGGTGTCAAAAGTCTTTAAATCTTCATAGCTCTAGGAAATTGCCACAATATCTTCTTTCAACACCTTGATTATTTCATTTTTGATCTCCTTGGGGCAGGTCTTACCTATAAGGACATTCCTTTTGGGACTTGAATCAGCTAGATTAATTGATTCGTACTTCCCTCCTTCACTTTGCATTGGCACTCTCTCCCGAGCCCGAGGATCATAATCAAATATCCTTTCTAAGGCTACCATCCCCTTGGGGATGTTGTTACTCTTTAAATTCATTACTCCTTCGGTATCACAATCTCCAAGGTCCCATTCTCCCTGATCTCTCCCTAATTCATCTATGTTTTGTCCTTCAAAGATATCTGAACTTGCCAAGAAGGAAAGTATGTGTTGGTCATCCTTGAAGACCTAAAATTTTTGAACATTATTAGTGACTGTTGGGATTGAAACTAGCTCAATTGAAAATCTTTTCAATTTGGAATCCTGCATAGGCTCCAAAGTACTAGTAGTAATTGCCAAAGCATATGCAATCTAATTTTTCTCCCTAGGAATCAAAGTAATTCTTAACGCATCAAAATCTTCAATTAGATTCCAAACCCTATTTCTGTAAGTAGCCAATCTTTTATTATGGAAATTATATTGACTGTGAACCTGTTTGATAATGACTTCAGAGTCGGCCATCACCATAAGAGATGTGACCTTCTTCTAATGAGCAAACATTAGGACCCTAGCAAGTGCTTCGTACTCTGCGACATTATTTGTGCAACCAAACTGTAGCCTATAGGAAGAAAAGTAAGTCTTCCCCTTTGGATTGGTTAATTCCACCCTTGCTCCACTTCCTGATTTGGACTTAGAGCCATCAAATTTTAGAATCCACAATTGATCTAGGGCTGGGATCTCTTTCTTTTTCTGGCCTACAGTCTTTTTCTTGGCAGAAGTATTTGGCAGCTCGGACTGGTACTGATCATCAGTATTTGGAAGTAATTGGGGGCGTCGTTCATTAGAAGATTCTCCTAGATTGAAAATTTGTTCAAGAAGTGATTCTTGAACCTTCCCTTGAGCTAGGTCATGATTTAGTACTTGATTCACCAATGCCCTAGGCATTGGAAGTGTTTCTAGGGTAGGTTTATTTGGCATAGATTGAACTTCCTCAATCTCTAGTGGTAATTCAGAACACACAACCTGATTCTACTCGAGTTGAAAGAATGATTCCCTCTGAGTAGAGCTGACTCTCATAAGGATGGTTGCATCCTTAGCTTGAAATGGAAATTCATTAGTAGGGGCTTGGGATTGACCTTCACTAGTTTCTTCTAGCCTGGAGACATGTTTTAAAATGTCAATGCAGGGTTGGCAAGTTAACTCAAAGTGATTCTGGTAATGCACCCTACATTAATTAGGAAGTAGAAGACTCCACATATCGACCTCCTCTCCTAGTACCAACCTATCCTATTGTAATTTCCTTATTAGGACTTACTTATTAATAGTAACCATTGGGAAATTTTTCTGTGAAAGGAGTGAGTCATCAGAATGAAGTACTGAAAAGGTCATGATTTCCTCCTGGTTGTAAACCCCTATCTCGGTTTTGAAATAGGCTACATCACTAGGGGAATCATATTTAGTGATCATATGTTTGAGCCTAGGATCACTTTTAATTCTAATCTAGCTTGCTATTCCTTTCCAGGGTAGCCACATGTGTGAGAAATCCAAACACAAATATCCATCTAGAATTTTCATCAAGTCTCTACTCAAGAGCATACCATAGGTTTCTGGGATATCTACGACTTGCACATCCACATAAGTTTGGATCCTTGGATCAGATCCAATCTATACATGGATGTTTTTAAGCTCTCCTACCACATGTGGGCTTAGACCTAACTTCTTACAAATTGAAAAGGGCATGACATTCCCTGACACCCCAGAATCCAGTAGATAGTTATGTAAATTCTTTCCAAAGATTCTCAAACTTAGCAAGAAAGGTGGAGTACCATTCTTACCTTTGTAGAGAGCTACATTCATCTCATTAGTAGGAGTCACTTTTTCTCTTCCTTTTGACCTATTTGCTTCCCCCAAGGCTTTCAACAAGATTTCCTTTTGAGCTGGGCACCATTTCAAAATATCAAAGAAAGACATTGAAGTCTTCTGCCTCTGCATCTCTATAATAAAATAAAATTCTAAATCATTCCTAACCTGATATTTAGGAATTGAAAATGAATTAACTTTGTTCTAAGAATTTCATGGCCCTTTTGGCAGTGGTGGATTATTATTAGCATTCTGATTTTGTGGGACCATGTTATTAGGAGGGGCAGAGGTCATGAAAGGCCCTCTATTATGATTTCTAAGGAAATGGACTCCCTTGGTTTGGAGGGCTTGGGCATTGTAAAAGTATTCTACTACTTCATTGTCTTCCTAGTTGGGAAATGGAAGCTCTTCCTCAAAGATATCATATGCCATGGAAATATCCGTTGATCCACCAGATTTGTTGGATGCACCCTAGAATGGAGCATCAGCTTGGGCTATCTTAACAATCTTTTCCATCTCTAGGTAGTTTACCTCAAAATGGACCACAGTATCATGTAGCCTACACCAATTAGTCATGAGGTTGAGGTCTGCCACATTAGCAGTGTGTGAATTCTTGTCTCCTACTTGATAATTGTGGGAAACTCCTCAGTTATTGGATCCAATATTCCATGGCCTATTTTTGTTAGGCCTTTAATTGTATCCTCTATTCTGATTTTGATAGTTTTGATTAGAGGAGTTTTGGTTCTAGAAATTCCTATTGGTGTTCTAGTTGGTGTTATAATTCTGACTAGGGTTTTGGTTAGGATAACCACCTTGATTAGAATATCCTCCTTGATTCTAAAAACCTTGGTTCTAGTTCTGAGGGGGATTATGTCTGTGTTGATCCATGTTGTTAGACATCTGAGATAGTGTCTTTTTGAGACTCTCCATTTTTTTGCTAAATTGGAGTATTTTCACTTTCTACATTCTTCACAACAAAATATTGATTAAATAAACTTGATCCTCTAGCTTGATTTTGGTAATGTTGATTTTGCTGGGAGGAATCCTTGGGACCATTATTAAAAAATGGCAAGGGAGGTGAACCTTGGAATTCAGACATGGGTCTGTATTGGGAATAGGAAATCCCTAGGACCACATTGAATAGAGGGGGGATTGGACATTGGGTATCCTAAAGGAGGGAGAACTCCTCCTAGACTCCTGGATTATAGACTAATCTGCTATTACAGCTGAATGGCAAGATGATACACCTTAGCCAGAGAGTTAGTTTCATTAGCATTATACATCCTTTTCAAGAATAATCCAATCAAAGGGTCTACAACCCTTAAGTATGCCAAAATTTCAATGTTCTCAGCCACCAGGTAAGGATCTTGCAACCTCTGGTACATTCTCTGGAACCTGGTGTTGAATAGAGGGAGTGGTTCATGATGTTCCTTCCTTATGGTGGCAAATTGGTGGTAAAGGATAGCAGGGTCTACATAAACCCTAAATTTGTTGATAAAGGCATTCTCTAAATCTGTCCAACTTAAAATAGACCCTTGGGGTAAGTTCAGATACCAATTGTATTCCATGTCTCCCAACAAGTAGGGGAACAATTTGCACACAACATCCTAATGAGCCACCTGAGCACAAGTACAAGCATCTTTAAATACCTGTATGTGCTCCTCAGCACTTCTTGACTCCCCATGCATATACTTAGGATAGAACCTCTCTAGGTTCTTTGGGAGATCATGTATACATCCAAGGATGGTCCCTAATGGTGAAGGGTTATTAGTAAAGTAATCCATAGGTCTTGGTAGTGATACAAGTTGAGCAGGTTGTGGAATGGGTGAAAGTGACCAGTGAGGTGGTGTAGGTGGGTTTGATAGAAACCTAGGTGGGGTGAGCAGTGGTGATAAATGTTGGAACAAGACTCTATGAGCTTAGGGCCTATGCATGATAGGGGTTTGGAGTTCAATAAGTGGTTTAGGGTTCTAAGAAGACCTAAGAATTCTCTCATACCTATCTAGTGAAAATGACCCAATGCAAGCCAGCTTGTCCTTCAGGCCCTCCTTCTAGTGCCAGATCTATTGATGGTCAAAAAAACACAACAAAATTAAACAAAAGATTAATATTCTATTTCTCTTGAAAGAGCAAGATAACGCCTGGAAATCTAACTCCCAAGGTCCTGGTAATTGGTTCTTGATTATGCTGATTTCACTCAGTGTTTGATGTCACTATAATGTTCAAGGGGCCTTTGTTGGTAACAAAGAACAAGATTGCACAACATCAAGTACTCTATATTTAGGGGTTTTAAATAAAATAAAAAACATGAAACAAATCTTAAATCAAAGAGACATGAATTAAATCCTTACGTATCCAGACATGCAGATCAACAATGAGTTTTTATTCCAACTAACCACAACTATAGCAAGATGCAATCCATAGAACAAGCTATGCTATTATATACATCCATAATGCTAATTCAGATACCATCAATAATCACTAAAATTACTTCAAAAAAATCACCCACTCATCATCCAAAACATAGATCAAATGAATACAATAACAATTTAATTCACATATAACCCAATGATATGATTTTGAATCTAGTTCCTTCTATTGACTTCCATCAAATAAGAAACAATTAAGTGCACTAAAAATCACTCACATATGGATTAATCATATATCATTAACCTTATCAAGATGGATCCAAAACTTTAAAATCCTAACATAAAACATATATCAAATTGTAAAAATAATCAAGCCTTTACTAAACCTTTAGAGCATCTTTCTAAACCATTGAAATCCTAGATCTATATTCTATCTTCTATCCTCAGGTGGTTGATATTTCTTCAATTAGCCAACCTTTACAAATTAGATTCTAAAAGTACATATCGGGTGCCATATGCACAAATTTCTCAATCATTAATCAAGATCCATAATTCATGGAGTCAGAACTAAGCAAAGAAGTGAACTAAAGAAACCCCATGTTTCAAGGCTAATCACTCTATTGTACAAAAAGAAGACCTGATACTTCAAGAAGAGAATGAAGCCCATGGATCAGACTTAGAGTGATTCTTATGTCTAAATCCACAAAAAGAGGAGAAGGGCAAATGGATCATGACGCAAAGAGTCAGTCACTTTTGCATTGAATGCTCAAGAATATATTCATCATAACTGGAGAATACCTGCTGAAGAGTACTTAAATTTGGCCCATCCAACCAATCACTTTCAAATTTGATTCTTTCAAACTCTATGAAACCAACCTTTGCATCTGCTATAGCTTAATTAGCTCCTTTCTGGAAGTTCTTATCTCCTCCCAAATATCCATAAATTGATCTAGCAATAAACTCTCCCCATCATCTCCCTTCTGCATGATTTCCTCAAATCTACTCCTCAATCTCTCCCTTAGTTTATCCAATGACAAGCCTTCCTTATTGAAGGAATCCAAGTTGATTATAATAGACAAAACTGCCTCTAACTCAATCATCTATTGATTCAAGTCCTTATTCATTTCTCGGACTTCTTCCTGATGTCCGTGCATAGCTCTAGACTTGTATCTTATGATACTTACAATATTTTCCACAAAATCATCATTACCCTGCTCAAGAACTAAATATTCTAATAAGGTGGATTTGGGAACCTTGCCAATGTCTTCGAGCTTTTTAACATATTCCTTATATTCCTCATCCTGCTCTTCCAGATCCTTAGCTTGCTGGTCTAGATCTTCTGCTAATTCAAGAGCAACTTTATGAATCTTAGAACCTTCAACGAGAATATAATCAACCTCTTGGTTGAGCTTATCCAACCACTTATCCATCATCCCCACCTTGCTTTTCATTTTAATCAAATCATCTGCTTCCCTCTTTGTTAATAAAACTGGGGATTCAGGGAGAGCATCTTGTTGAGAAACATAACTTGAAACATCTTTCAAGAAACCATGAAGCTGATCCAATTGATCCTTAAGCTCATCCTTCCTTTGGTTATCCTTGATCATCTGATTTTTAGTTGAGGAATCCATAATATCAATCAAAATCATATGTTGGTTTCTAGTAGGCTTTCCCAAGTTTATTGGCCCCAACTAATAATCAGTGACTTCCATATCATCACGAATCTTCTCTATTACAGGAATGGTACATTCAACAATGATCTCTCTAGCATCTATGAGCCTAATGGAGTGAAGAACCTGGGCCTTCTTCTTAGGTTTCTCTTTCCCAATTTCTTTCATCATTTCTTCCCAATTCAATGGTTGTTGTTGAATAACTTGTTTTCTCTCTAAGTCCAATTTTAGCCAAGTAGGAGCAATAGGAGTAGTGGCTACTTGGTTTGAAGAGGAAGCAGCAGTAGTGGAAGATAGAGGTTGCAATAATGTAATTCTTGGCTGAGAATCAACCTCTTGCAAATTTTGTTGAGCACTTTGTTCCCTTTCTTGTGCTAACATTTTTGCTTCCTCTTTATCCTTTTGATCTTGCAGCCTATTAGCCTCTAATTTCTTCCTTAAACATTCCTATTCCATTTTCTTCTTTTCTAGCATTTTATCTCGTTGCTTCTTTAATTCTTCAACATGGTCCTAGGCATCCTTGGACTTCTTCACATGTTCATCAATCTTAGTAGCCTCCTTTTCCCTTTTCTTGCATTCTTTCTCTTCCTTTCTCCAATAAGCTTCTTCTTGTTCCTTGAGCTTAGCTTCAATAGCTTCATTTTCCCTTCTTTGTTGAGCCTTTCCTCTTCAAGATCATGAATTTTCTACTACAACATCAACCTATCTCTTTCTTCTTGAATTTTGAGCTCTTGTTCCTTTTGTTGTTGCTGTTGAGCTAACGCATCAGCCTTCACCTTATCTTCCAACTCCTTCTACTTTCCCGCCAACTTAGATTGTGCTTTGGCCTCTTCTTCTTGTAGCTTAGCTGATGCCTCAGCTTGTGCCTTAGCATCAACTTCTCTTTTTTCCTCCTCAAAGAGTTTCCACTGATCCTCTTCAGTCAATATGTGTTCAATGCCTACATCATGTATAATATCCAAAGATGTTGATACATGATGCTCTTTATCAGGGGGAGTCTTTTCTGAATCAGTTTCTATATTATGAATCTCAATTTGATCCTCCATTTACCTCAAGACTTCTATAACCATGGAGAGCTCTTGTTGGTGATTCTTGTCCTAACTCTTATGCATCATAGGGCTAAGTAATTAACTCCCCTACAACAGATGTAGAATCCCCTACATCTATAATTGCTTCATCTTACTATCCCTCTGGAAGGTCTTGAGGAACCACCTCTTCTTGCTTATTAGAATGCATAATCTCGAAGGGTTCCTTAGGAACCATCCTTATTTTTTCCCTTTTATATCCTTGGGTTGTACCTAAAGCTTTCCTCTTCTTAGATGACAGAGGCTCGGCCTGAGTAGCCCTTGAACTTTCCCATTGAATACTCCTATCTAGAACTGGTCTTGCAATCTGCATTATGTCAATGGTCTCATCAGCATTCCAATCTATTGGATCAATATCCTTAGTTCCAATCTTGTTTGTAAATGAAACAAGAATTTGATCATTTGAGGCATAAAGTCAATAATGAAATTACCTTTTACATCCACAATGCCTAGTAGCAAGGTTATATGCTCCAACTACTACAAGAATCAATTCCAGACATTGGACAGATAGGGGAAAGAGTGCCACATGTGCTAACCCAAATTGAAGAATACTTTCTTTCCTTCCTATGATCTGCTCCTCAATGAATGTCTCTTCATGCAACTCTTCATAGTTGAAAGGACCCAAATTGGTGTCAGTTATGTTCGTTCAGTCAGAGTCAATTTTGCTAGCTATGAGGATAGCCTCCCTATGCTTACATCTCAAGGTATATGGGAGTTGCTCCACTTTGATCTTCTTTGGCCTAACTCCCTACTAGAAATTTTCACCTGGCTGGCTCCTCTGAGAGTCCTCATCCAATGCTCCAGACATCTTCTAATTCCTACAACAATTTCTTGTATTAGATGGAAAAAAACATCTAAGTTAGTCAATCATATAATCACTGCTTCATTCACTTGGTCAAACTATGACTTTATCAGAGGTGGAACCATAGAAGCACTAGGCATAGACAATGTTTCTTATCATGTAGTGGGGCCAGGATCAGAACTAGAAAATGGGTCGAAAGTGGGACCAGAAACAGAAACGGGATCGCAGACAAGTCCAGAATAGGAATAGAACTAGAAATGAAAGTTTAGAAACCAAGTTCAACCTCCTCTCTGGATCTGCTTCTGGCCAGAGTAAAGATAGTTATCATAATAACAAACAAGAGTGGATCAATTCTAGCAAACAAAGAGTATTTAAAACAAGGTAGTCATATGATCAAATAAACCTTAGGACATATGGCCCCCAATGTAAACGAGAAATAACATAACCTAAATCCCCATCAACTCCTCTGTATAGAAGTCATTAAAACCATAAATGGGTTAAACCGCGAAACCCTAATTCAATTGATACCCTATTTTCAAAAATGAGGGCACAACAAGAAACCAGTATGAAGAACCCGAAACCAATGTGATAAAACCATAATAGGGTTTTAAATAGAAATTCATTACCCAAGCAAGGAAACCCCTTCAAAATTGAAACCCTAGTCAAAACTAGAGCATGACAAAATAGAACTATCACAAAAGTGATAGCAGAACAAACAAGAAAGTAAAATGATGAACAGAAAAGGAAAGAAGCAAGCAAACAGAAACAAAAATAACTAAAAGAAACAAAAACCAAGTGACAAAATTCAAAGAATAAACCCTCCTGCGTATACGCTAAATGAACAAGTGAGGAAAAAACAAATGAGAGAATGAAAAACAAAGAAACCTACCTCAAAATGCCCCTCAGGACTAACTTCCAAGATTCGCTTCACAATTTTCCCCCATGATCCAATCAACTCTCAAGACTTTCCTGTCTATAATTTTCTTAAATAATTCACATAATAATAAAAATGATGCAGTTTAAGCATAATTAAACCTTTAATTGTTAATTCACGCATGCAAACAGGCTGCATTTAATGCCATAAATATGGTAGATCGGGGATAGAGTCAACGACGTGATTGGGTAGTTAATTCAAGTCAATAGAACATCAGAAAGGAAAGGAAAAATTAGAGCCGGGTTGGAAATAAGATAAAGAAACTACACAAATTTCCCATTTCACTTCCAACCCCAGATCCGGCCCCAACAAAGCGACCGACAAGCAAAAGACAAACAGAGGGAGTAGACACAAAACTGAAAATGGAAATCTCACAAAGTTCAAAGTTCTATCTTGGTTCCAAATCTGGTCCTAACCAAAGGGTGAAAAACAAAACAAGAAGGGAAGTGGGACGAAAAGAAACACCAGACCCAGCTCAAACAACAAAGCGATAAAGAAATAGAGCGGAGTCAGAGTCAAGATTGGAACACAAAATGGAAACTTAAAACTTCCCGATATGAGTTCTAATCCCAGTTCTGATCTCACACGAAGAAACAAAAAAAACACAAGAAAATGATCAATAAACAATTGAATAGACCAACACAAGTATTATTTGAAAACAACCAACGAAACAAAAGGCAAAACAAAAGAGAAGGGCAGAATCAGAGTCAGAGTCGGAGCAAGATCCAAACTTGCAACCTTGAAAGAGTTCCATGTTTAGATTTGGTTCAGAACCTACCTCTGGCAGAACAAAAGAAAAACTTAGGAGAAAAACAAAGAACTCCTAAGACCAAACCAAACAACCAAAGGTGACCAAAAAAAAAGACAAAAGGGGGACCCATTTCTTATTCTACTACAAAATGGGGTGGTTATGCAAGGCATAATTGCAATGATTATAAATAGCTAGCTTAGAACTGTCATTTTCACATTCCACTTTGAACAAAGTGAATCAGAACAAGTCAAAAACCATCTCCCTACACCATCTTTGAGTCTAATGAGTGCCATTGCCAATCCATTATGTCCATTAGCTAATTCAAGTACCTCCACTATTCTTCAGGTTAGTTGGACGTCTGCCATCATGTAGTGTTTTTCCTAGTTTCTTGTAAATTGAATGAATTTAAAAGAGAAAAAATGAAATAATTAGATAGAGACAAACATTTCACTTAAAACCCATGAAGTGAAATCCTAAGAAAACTTCTAAAATCACCTAATAAACTAGCATGGAATTTTTTTCTCGTAGCACCATTCTTCAACCAGAGCATTAATGCTCTTAGGGTTTAGGCATTCTCTTCACCATCATTAAGACTTGAAAACTAAACAACTTACATGCGATAAAATGTGCTTTTAGGTCTGCTATCAAGGAATGCCACAACCTCCTTGTCATTCAAACATGGAAAAAGATCAAGCCAAATACAGTCCAACACACCTTCTAGGCCCGCCCCCGTAGGACTCCTTCCCTGGATTACTACTCATAACCCACCTAGCCCAAACAACCTTTTAGCCACAGCTCTCCAATGCTTGGGTCCCATCTTGTCACTCAACTCAAAACTCACTGGAAAATCCTAAAATTCCTAGGTTGTATCAGACTCCACCTAATGTATTCTTGTTGAAAGAATGCCATCTACACATCATCATTTTAGACAACATTCTAAGCCCAATCGTCCATCTTTCAGGCCCCACTTATCCATCTGTTGCATGACATTGGAGTTGAAATGACCATACCTTAAAAAATCCCTCTGGATCTTGGTTCATGGACCTATGTCTATGGACCTCCATCCATAGACTGTCGTGATACTATTTTTGTTCCTCACAAATTTTTTGGTGGCTTCCTTCTACCCTGTGGGTCTCACTCATCCCACGACTACATGAGTTAAATCATAAGGACACAAGTACACCAACCTTCAATGGGTCATTTATGTCAAACTTCTACAACTGGGACTCTATCCAGTCTCAGTCATTTAGAACAAGAAAATTTCCTTTGTCATCCTGATCTCCAAAGCCCAACCTCCTATTTTCCAATAAACTACACAAAAAAAATGAAGAAAACATAGAAGCCAAGCCCTCTACTAGACTCGTCCCCTCAGATTTCCTCCATCATACTTCTGCTTGTTGGCTGTCATTTCAAATGGAAATCCTTCAATGGCTTTCGACTCCATTTGACATGAATGACCAAACACCAAGGTACAATGCTGACCGCCCTCTGAATTCATGGGTCTTGCCTGGAGGAACTCTACCCCTAGGATGCTATCTCACCGAGGCCTTTTCAAATGGCTAACTCTAGATGACCAAGCTCCTCCCTAACTCTAACCACCTCAAAAATGGTCTAAATGGATCATAATATGAAAACAGACTTTGAACCACTTGCCAAAATGGCCTATTCTCCTTAGTGGACCCAATGATTTCCCAAATTCATAGGGTGGGTGGAACCTTGCAAGCTGCCCTACCCTTTTCTCCCTTCTAAAATAGCTATCCAGCTAGGGAAGTCCAACCCCTGGGGTTTGAACCATCCAAACTCCCTCCAATGAACTACTAATGACAATTTGGGTTAAATGTTAGATTTATTAAATGCTAAGTTATCCAATCTAACTTCATTTGCATGGATTTGGTTAACGTTTCATTCTTTCATGCTTGATTTTACTCATATGTTCTTTATCTAAAAAATATATGGAATTAGGGGTAGGATCCTTGGGAGAAACCAAAAAGAAGGACAAAGGAAAGAAATCAGGCAAGACACCCCATGGAAAAGAAGACAAAGACCAAATGAAGTATCAATTCCAAGGGGAACCCCTAAGATCTAGAGTCACCATAGACTCGAAGAAGATATCTAACAAAAATATCGGGCACATTGATATTAATGAGTTCAAATAGATGGTTAGGGTCAACCCTATGATAGAGAGTGCAAGACTAATTCGAGGAAGTGGAATAGCCAAGGCTATAGGCTTCCCTCCCACTCTTGTTTCCCCTAAGCTAGTAATGGCCTACAGGGAGGCATATTAGCTAGAGACCCGAACCATAGTGGATAAGGATGGAAATATTCTAGTTCACATGTTTGATAGGGCAATAACCAAGACTTTCCATATCCCTACCTTTGGGGAGATGGAGCTACCAACCATTAGAGATGGCAAGGCTACATGGGACGAAGGTTCCCTTAAATGTAAAATTATTATTAATTAGTATTGGCTAAAGGAGAAGAGGGGCAATGCTACCAAGGTTCCTCAAGACCATGATTTCATAACATTGCTAAGTAGAGTCATGGGCCTCCTGACTGTTGCATATTTTAAAGAATGGATGCTCTACTTTTTTGAGGAGACTCTACATGGAAAAACCAGATTCTACTAGGGTGGAATAATTAGTGACTATTTCCATGAGTAGTTTATGGTTGTCAAAAAGACTTCCAAATTCTACATGACATCCTATTCAGTCTACTCAGCTGAAAAAAGGAAATACAGAGGTATTTTCAGAGCTCTAGATGAGGAGCTTGGTATGGAGCTAATATTTTATGACAAATACCCCCAACTGCAATACAATAACTTTAAGAAATATTACTGTAGGGATCAATGATTCTTTCATAGGTCATATCATCAAATTGCTCAAGGGTGACTTTGAGAGGTGATCCTCCCACAGTGCTAACACTTTCTTGTAGTATGCCTTTTTTTCATCCAATATCCAAAGTTTACATACATTAATGTAGAAGGCTACTTATAAAGACCAAACAAGCTACCTTAGTACCCTAATGACTGGATAATACTATTGGAGCTCTCTCAGTAGCTGCAACATGTGCACAACCTCTTGAATAGAAAATATATGGTAGGGATTCCTTATCCCTTAATCCTTTGGAAAAGGAATATACGAACTATATACCCCATAATGTGCCCACAATTCATAGAAGGAGTTAGTCAAATACCACATGAGACTCCACACTTCCTAGCCATAGATGGATCCATATGGCCATATCAGAAAGATGCTCAAACCTAAATATGTTCATCTACATAGCATTGAGGATTTTTGGGAAAATTGTAAAGATGATAATGAGGTGAGGACGAGACAATATATGAGGATGATTGCATAATTTGTGAAGAGACTCAATCTATGCCTAGTTACTGACCAAGTGGAGGAAGATGAGAGAATGGTCATGGATCCCTGATACAATGCAGCTGCTAATCTACTACTTCAACTGATTGATTGGGACAAGCAAGAGGTCAACGACCTCAAAATTCTAACCAAGCTCATAGAAGCTAGCACAAAAGAATGGGTTGATGGGAAAGTTACCTAATTAAATCAGCAAGGGGTCACCTTGATCTATGAGGGGCCTCTAAAGTGAGCCAAGTGGAAAAAATGGTGGGACAACTACTACCCCAATGGGAGAAACTTTGAAATCCCTTCCCCTCACTATGTCAAGGAAAATGAAAGAAACTAATGAGCAATAGCCTAATCCAACGGTGTAAGCAAGAAAGACCATGGAGGAGGAATCTTCCAAGAGATATAAGAGTTTAGGTAGTGTCACAAAAATTCCTATTATTCAAGAAGATCTGCTCCATGAGGGAGAGGAAATGGAGGTTGAGTAACCAAAGTACCCACCTGCTGCTTCCACTACTATCATCCCTCTACCTACTTGTCAGGTCATGATAGCTACTTCCCCACCTACAGTGGAAATATCAGTCCACCTTTCCTCTTCTTTGCCTACTAGAAAAGTTGTAATGATTGAATCTTCTTTTGCAACCACCTCTCCACTTTCTTCTACTTCCATGTCTCTAACCACATCTCTCTCATTGGTCACAACAACAATTCCAATTCCCACACTCTCACTTCCAGAGGCATTCTCTTGGCATATGCAGAAGGTTCCTATAGAGCTTTCTAAGGCATTGATGAACCTAGCTATTCAGGCTACCTTGGCACAAATTCTTGCCAATATCCCTACATCTGGCCTCCAATTGAACCACCTAAAATGAAAGCCACAATGCAAATATCTAATGAGTTGGAGCAACGAGAGAGGGAAGTCACCAACACATTGGAGGAAGAAGCGAATGACTACCATGAACATCCAGAGTACCAACACCTAAAAATTGATAAGGTAGTCTATGAGGGACAAGAAACAGAGTCCTCAGAGGGTGGTGAAGAAGATGTTAGCATAAAGTATATTGTAGAAACCTTCAATGCAAATTTAGAAGAAGAGCTAGCCTGGAAATTAAAGGATGTTGGGGAGGAAATGGAAAGACCACTTCCTGAAGAAGAAAAATAGCCTAGAGATAAAATGGAAGAAGACACTAAACTTCCAATCAAGGAGCAAGAAGAAAGCCCCAAACATGGTGAAGAGGTGCCTCTCTTAGAAGGGAAAGAAGAACAAGAAAAGAATGAACATGAAGATGTTCCCATTAAATGAGAGGAAGAGTAGAGTAAATAGGAAGATAAGCCCCAAGAAGAGCCTCAGAAAAACAAGAGTCCTAAAATGGAGCAGCCCGAGGAACATGGGCATGAAGAAGAAAAAGAAGAAAAGGATGCTAAAAGGGAGACCATCCCCAAAGAAGGCATTCCCACCAAGTCTCGTATCAAATGAATAGTGTTCATCCAAGACTTTGATGAAGAAGGAGAAACCACAAGGGTGGAGTATGAAGATCTAGAGGATAAATAAATTGAAGTGGGAAAGGATGAAAAGGAAGGTGCTCATGGATCACCCAAGGAGAAGTCCTAGATGCCTAAGTGGCTAGAGAAGAAATTAGAGAAGAAAGTTCCTACTCCAAGGAATTTGAGAGAAATGTTAGAGGCCATCCTAGCCCAAGCTCATATCAGCACTAAGAAGGAGTATAATCCCAAGGTTAGGTCCAAGATAACAATGGATGCTTCTAGATCTAAGACTATGCAAGTAGCCACGTCGATGGTGGGAGAAGAAGGGATAAGCTACAATGTCTCCACAATTGACTTGGGGACAACCACCAGGGAGTAGAAAATAGATGACCTTCAGGAGTTTGTGGCCATGGTGGTGCACTTCATACAAAAGGATAATCTCTCCAAGGAGGAGCTAAAGTCACAATTGACTGACTTGACAGCCTATATTTGACAATGGCCATTAGCAAAAGAGCTTCCCACAAGATCCTTGTTTCTGCTACAATTGTTGTCAAAAGATAAAATTGACAAGCTCGAGAGGAGGAAAAACTAGACTAATACCATAGAAGATTGGTTCCATCAAGTCCTATATACTGGAAACATGGGCATTAGTCATGTTGTCAGGATAACAAATAAATTATTGGAAGTATAGAAATCCCTTGAGGGTACATGGAAGTTTTTCACTTACTTCCCATGAATATATGAATCCACCTACCCTAAGATCAAGGCTATCCTCAAGCTACCTCACAAAACATTGGAAGAAGATCTTGCATTTACAGAGGATGATCACTAGCTGGTTGAAATGTGGAAGTTGGACTTCAAGCATAGAAAAGAGATACTAGAGTAGGTCCTCTGTAAAGTGGAGCCAGACATTAAATAGTCCAAGAACATCAAGAAAAATTGTATTGAGTATTTGAAAGAGATGACAAGCTATGATGTGCTCATTGTTGAGATCGATCCAAAAAAGGTGATGTCGTATTTGTGCAAGAAGATGGAAGATGGAATATCAGGCGATCTCACCATGGATTTCATGAATTTTTCTACTTAGGCTTTCACTCAATCTGAACAATTCAAAGATAATACAACCAAGTATGATGAAGATTAGGAGACACTTACAAATTGGTATAAATGATGGAACTACTAAGTGCTCCAATCCAATATAATGGAAATTGAGAAACTTTGGGCTCTAATCAACAATTTTATAGAGTATGTTGCTTTTAAGAAGCAAGAAGGGAATCCAATAATTGAGGACAATTTCCTCATAGAATAGCTACAATAAAGGAAATTAAATGGAAGACAAAATTCTACAATTCTACCACTAGAGGAAAGAATAGGGAAAAAGACAAATAATGTATTTTAAATTGTAATATATTTTGGGGTAGGTGAAACCCTAATTTGTAGTTCATCTTGGCCACACAATGTAAATCAATCTTGGCCATTCATTTTGATTTTTGAACACTATAAATAGGGGGTATCCTTTCATTTTGAAGAGAGAGTTGAGTTGTTGTAAAGACATGCTATAGAAATTTTAATAGAAATTCATTGACTTTGATGCATTCTTGAGTTTCTTTGCATGTTTCATGATTCATCTCCCATAGTTAGCTGATTTAGATAGATTTACTTTGTTTTTTCAATTCATTTTAGATTTCTTTGGTAGATTAGTGAATGTTGTTCAATGGTTATGAAGATTTATGTTGTGTTGATGCCTTTCTTGTCCATACTTTTTATTGTTTGTTGATGGTAAATAGTTGTATAAAGTTATTCTAGACTTAAATTGAAAGTTTCTCCAAACTTCCATCTTTTTTCATGCATGTTTATGGTGAATGAGTGGTGGAATATTTGTATTCCTTAGAAGCTAGTACAAGTTTCATGATACTAAGCTTTATGTTTAAATGGAATTCTATTTGAAGGAAGTTGTCCACAGTAGAACCCTCCATGATCACTGGTCATAATTGGTTTAAGATCCAGAAACCTCTTTTTCTCCTTGTCCATTTTTTTTTTAATAACCAACCAATGCTAAGGTTCATTGCACATTGTAAAGCCAAATATTAAGATAAAATAGGAGTTTATGAGTGTTGTTCGAACCTACAAAAAAATACACTCTAACTTCCATTTTAGAAACTTCATTTCATGATTCATCTCGTATCCATCCAAATATGTAAGTCTTCCCTGTGATTTCTAGAAAAATCACATCAAACATCAATTGAAAAATTCTAGGCATTATCATGACCAAACACCCAAGAGACCTTGGGGTAGCAATTGGTAACTTGCTTGCAAATGTATTCCTTTCAAGAGAGGTAGTGCACCTATGCACCACCTGTGTTGAGAAAGTTCTAAAACACCCATCAACAGTATTTAGAGGACACCCTAGGAAAACATTGTGTAACCTAGATAAGCTCTTTGGACATAGCCAGTGTAGTGCAAGGTATGTGCATCAAACCCTATAGATCCCCACCATATGAATCCCTTGAGTGAGATAGAAATCCTTGGCTTAGCATAAGCTACACATAGCATTTTAGAGAGAGGGTGATTGGGTCATCCTTCTATTCCTAGAGTCCCCTAGCTATCTACTCTTGCAAAGACCCAAGTGTACACACCCATCAAGGTGTCCCTACATTTGAGTCAAAGGAGATTCCAAGTTGTGGGACTACAATAGTCCATAAAACCCACTTGATTATTTAGGTTTGTAAACAAGTTCTTGAAGTGTCCTCTTGTGTACTACCAATGGAAATAAATCATCCAAGGGATTGAGGATTGACCATACACTGCAAAAAATTATTAAATTTAACCATTGTGTTATATTTTTTCTAAATCTCTTACCAAACATATAGACTATAAAATTACACTTTTTTCAAAAATTGCTATGCCTCTACCTAAAATCTCAAAGCCTATAGTTTACCACATCACCATTGTCATTTTTTGATTTCGTTAAAAAATGTAACACCTCTATCCTCTAAAACTACACCTGCACTCATCCACAAAATCTAAGTCTTATGACATTTATTATATATGGTTCTCTAATTAGTATGGCACATTCGACAACTTTATCATCATAACCATCATTTTTCATCTCATTTTTATACCTAGATATTGTCATCATCAATCCCCCATCCCCCCATCATTTGGACTTGTTCCCTTGGACTTAGGAAAACATTTGGAAATCTTGAACATAATTTCACTATCTTTCCCATCCACATCATCCATATTATTTCCATCCTTTTCCACCATAATGATCTTGAACTTGGTAATTGTCTTTCACCCTCCTCATTACATCATTGATAATATTTCTTAATCATCCAAAATCATCCCACCCAAATTCTTATCTAATCCCATCTCATCCTTGCAAGATCAAACTTGTTATTATAATTTAAGCTAGATCCTTAACCATCCTACTAATCTATAGATAGCTTAAGAAATTCCCTATCTTAAGTTGCATCCTTGGTTATCCCATCTCTTTGGATTATTTAGCTTGAGGATTTGGCTCCCTTATGTTAAATTTTTCAAAATCATCGTTATCTAACCTTGCTTAGGTCCTTTCCTATCCTAAGTAAATAAAGACAAAATGACAAATCATCTCATCCTAAGGATCAAGACTTTAGCTTTTGATTGCAAGTTTTTTTTTGCATACAATCCAATCCATCTTAAACCAATTAAATCTAAACAAATCAAGTCATCCTAAATCAATCCCATTCAATCATCTTAAACCAACCAAATCCATTCATTCCAAATCAATCTCATCCAACCATCCTAAACCAATTGATCAAACATCCTAAATCAATTGCCCTAAACTAATATCAATTACCCAAACATGTCATTTAATCTTTAGTCAAACTCACGTGCCCCCCAAAAAAAGTCTAAATGTAGTCCAAGAGTCCACACACATTTTCCAAATGAATCCTTGTGTTTCATGCAAATCACTAGATCACAAGAAAATAAATTAATGCATTTTGAAGGAGAAGCCTTCTTCAACACAAACGCATCCCAACCACAAACACCCCATGAAAAAATAGTAGATGCCCAAGAATAATCCCCTAGACTAAGGGAATTTTCTTTTAATCCCCATAACCAAGAAATGATGGAGAGAGTCTTCCTACTTAGTAAATACAACCTTATGCTTAACCTTATAACACATGGAGCTAATATTCCTACTGTTGATATTTTACAAGATAGGGGAAGTGACCCCTCTAATAATCCATCATCATCCACTTATTTCTTCAAGCATGTCCTCAGAGCTCAAGCTAACACCAATATACCTCTATTCCCAAAAGAAAATCAACCTGACACCAACATACCTCCATTCATAGACATAAATCAGCATAACACCAACATACCTCCAAATGTGAACCAACCTAACACCATTCTACCTCCACCCACAAGCACAACACTAAGCAATACTACTCCACCTCTCTCCACAAATATAACCCAACATCTTAATAATATACCCCAACTTACATCAAACTTAAGGGTCACCATTCCTCCTAACACTAATGTCACTTATGCACCCTCCAATCCAACCATACCAACACAACCTCTTGCTTTCTCATCCATCCATGCTAATTATATTTCTCAACAAGGACCTAACATCTCTCATGTTCCACCATTAAACAATAATATTCCACCCCCACCTCATAATAACACCAATAATCCTCCAATGTCCAACTCTCAACATACCTTATATAATAATCCTCCACCTCCACCTCCCCATAACCATTCAACATCAAACCATCAATACAATCAATACATTAATAATCCACCCTTAACACCTAGTCATAAAAAATATGCCAATAATCCTCAATTAACACCTTCATATTAATACATGTATAATAATTTACTCCAAAATCCACCATATAACAGCCTTAACCTAGGAGAAGAGTTACAAAATATGAAAGATGTGATCCAAGGAATCGAAAGTGGTCAAACAAAGAAGACCTACAGGTATGAGGACATATG
The DNA here is from genome assembly GCA_007258455.2 of Sequoia sempervirens. NCBI lineage: Eukaryota > Viridiplantae > Streptophyta > Pinopsida > Cupressales > Cupressaceae > Sequoia > Sequoia sempervirens. Next base: position 361,957,081 of record VDFB02058242.1, on the reverse strand, counting down.
ACCTTATCCATTTGACCAATCCATATTAGCCATTCCCTTCCCCAGATATTATGAGATAATAAAGTTTGAAAAATACAAATGGAAAGGAAACCCCATCGGACACCTTTTGGAATTTAGACTGGCATGTCAAGAAGTCACTTATAATGATGTATACCTTATGAGGCTATTTCCTGAAAGCCAATCACCAAGCTTTGGAATGGTTTACACATTTAACCCAAGGATATATAACATCCTCACTCACTTAGCTGAATGATTTGTAACCCATTTTTCATACAAAATTGACCAAGAGATAACCTTAGCTAAGTTATGCACAACATAGAAAAACATTGGTGAAAGTTTTGTTGCATTCCTTAAAAGATGGAGACACCTTGCAAGTTGATTCCCCTTACAAGTACCAGAAAAATAAATGGTGAACATCTTTATCAAAAACTTGCATCCAAATATAGCCCTATATTTACAACTGCATTGTGTCACTACATTTGATGAAGTCATCGAAAGAGGGATAACTATTGAAAAGGATTTAATTTTTGAAGGCATAATCAAAATTTATAAGGACCAAAAGACAATAATCAACCATCTAATGAAAAACCTAAATATTGGTATAAAAATAAAAAAGTTATAAATGATGGGGTAAGTAACAGCAATCATGTCCAAATTTTGTAAAATCCTGAATCCTACAATATAAAAAAATCACGAGAACAAAGAAACACCAACACCATCACCATTCCCCAAGGAAAAGGCAAACAAAATAACCAAAGCAAACAAAATAATACCCCCTTGGGAGAACCTCTTGATGTGGTCTTTCACAAACTCACACAAGAAAGTTTAATTTTCCCTATTACCACACCTCTTGATGAGAATAAACCAAAACCAACATGGTATAGAGATGATAAATATTGTGAATGTCACCACATCAAAGGACATAGTACCATAAAATGTATGAAATTGAAGAACTATATCCAAAATCTTATTGACAAGGGAGAAATTAAAATTCAAAATCAAAACTCCCTAAATGAGCAACTAGGAATATACATCCACTCCTTACCACAACACAATGATGGAAAATCATTCTCCTCCTATAATAGTGTCTCATATACATTCAATACCAATGCACCATCACATGATACAACCATCAGACATATTGAGGAATGCAACACCATAACCATAAAATCACCTAATTGCATAGTCACCACCCACCAAGGTTGAGTGACAATACAAGGGCCCTCACCCTCATCATCCACTCCATCAACTACTAATAAATGTAATATCATTGAACACCTTCGAAAAACACCATCAAAAACCTCTATTTTGGAACTCCTTCAAACTTCAGCCACACATAAAGAAGCCCTCCACAAGTTATACTACCAAGTGATATAAACATCAACTAGTTTCATGATAAAATTGGACACATATCATCCACAAACCATTTAAATTTTAGTAATGCAAGACTCCACACCAAATCATCTCATCATAAACCATTACACATTGAATCCATTGTCTATAAACATAACATCAAAAGGGTCTTAATAGATGGTAGGTTGGGACTTAATCTATGCACTTTGAAGTTATTAAGGAAATTGGGATATTCAGAGGACATCATCTATCCCCATAAGAAAATTACAATTAAGGCATATGATGACACATAAATAGAATTAGAAGGAACTATCAAGATACCTATTCAAGTTGGTTTGACCATCATGGAAGCAACATGTCACATAATTGACCTTGAATTACCATATAATATCATTCTTGGATGACACTAGATACATGATATACAAGTTGTTCCTTCCACCTATGATCAATGCTTGAAATTTTCATATAATGGAAAAGAAATCACCATTCATACTAGTCCACAACCTTTACAATATTAGAAATCATTGAAGGGAATATACAAAATCAACCACCATTTTCCTATAAATGATAAAGCCTCCAGTTCTTCCAAATACTTGAATCAATCCACCTTAGAACCATCATTGACATCACACCCCATTCCTAAAATCAAGGTCAAGATAACTGACAAAGGAAGTGGAGAGTATGGGATCCAAAATTCCTTTTGTATCAGACAACTCCCTACCTCCCCACAATTATATGGTTGTACACTTAACTTGAAGCCAAAAGAAACCTTTAAGATTATGAATAAATGGGGATTGTTAGAAAAAGAAGATTTGGGTTTGGATATGGATGTCTCTTCATGGTTATATAAGGAAGAGGATTAACAATCAAAACCCACTCTTGAGATCCAACACTACCCTAAGGGATGTGACTTATGCAAAAATTAGGGATATAAAGGAAAATGAATGGGGGAAAAAGAAAAAAGAATAATAGAACCCATATAGCTTCAAGAATATAAATATAATCAAGGACTCATTGCTTCATGGCCACATTTTTGGTAACCATAAGACCTCAACATGCTCATGATAAAGCTAATAAGAATTTTACTGATAAAATATATCAGAAAGAGGTCACTAAAGAATCCCTCCAAAACACCATTGAAATTTTTGACACTGACCATGTATTCACTATAACATCCTTCATTGAAATTCCACTTATATATCTCAAATTAATTGATTGGGACCAATAAGGACATCTCGTATTAGATACATTTCAAAATGATGAAGAAATAACCAAAATTATGGGAGTCCATGACTATATACCCTTAGGAGATCACAAGCAATAAAATAAAATAAAGTTGCATAAAGATTCCTATTTTGGGGAGAAAATCATGTGCCTCAATCATAAAATAAATAAATAAATAAATAAATAAAAAGAAACATTCCTTAGTGAAAAACTTTATGAGGTGCTTTTGGATCATGAAAAAGTAAAAATAAACATTGTATCCTCTAATGAAAACCTTTTTGAGGTGTTAGAGGATGGGGTACTTGATTCAATTCCTAAATATCATGAAACATATACAATGGTAATTGAAGATATCATGAACATCAATTTGGGAAGAGTATAGGAGCCTAAGGTCACATACATAGCTAAAGAATTAGAAGATGCATTTAATGCAAAACTAGAGGATTTCCTTAAAATAAGATCTATCAACTTTTCTTGAACATATGCAGACATGCTAGGTCTTGATCCATCCCTTATAGTACATCACTTGGCAATCTATCCTAATGCAAAGCCAATGAAGACAAAACTTCACAAAATTTCTCTCTTAGCGCAAGTAGAATTACGAAATTTTTTGGAAGCAATGTTCATTAAGCCTATTGATTATCATGAGTGGGTATCTAACATTGTACCAATTTCTAAACCCACTGGGGCATCCATATATGTGCTAAATTTCAAGATCTCAATAAATCATGTCCAAAATATGATTTTCCAGTACCAAAAAATGACATCATAGTAGATTGTGAAACAAGACATGAGATTTTATCCCTTATAGATGGATTTTTAGGCTATAATCAAATTCAAATTGCTAAAGAGGATCAACATATGATAAACTTCATAATTCCATGGAGAAAATTTTACTACCAAGTAATGCCCTTTTGACTCAAAAGTGTAGGAGTTACATACCAGAGAGAAATGAATGTTATCTTCCATGACATGGTACATGATATCATGGAGGACAATGTGGATGATCTTATAGGGGAATCAAAAACAAAAGGACACATTGAAGTACTTGAGACAATATTTGATCAATAGAAAAAATGTAAATTGTGTCTTAATCCTAAGATATGTGTGCTTGGCATATCATCCAAAAAATTCTTGGGATTTATTGTTTCCCATCGAGGAATTGAAGTTGATCTTACCAAAGTAAAATCAATAATAGAAATACCTCTACCAAAGAACATAAAACATATTAGAAATGTGGAAGGAAAACTACAAGCACTTTGAAGATTCATCAAATAGTTGGCTAAAAGTGTCAACCATTTTCCCACCTTCTTCACAAAATATCTCATTCAAATTGGATAAATATCTCATTCAAATTGGATAACAATTGTTAGCAGGCCTTCAAAAAACTAAAGGTTTATCTTGCAACACCACTAGTCCTAGTGCCTCCACAAGAAAATAAACCACTTCTATTGTATATATCAGTTACTCAAGTGGCACTTGGGGCATTGTTAACTTAGCTTGATGAAAAGGAAAGGAAAGAGCTGTATACTACATATCTCACACATTAGTTGGAAGAGAGTTGAATTATTCCCCAATAGAATAAGAATTTTTAGCAGTGGTCTTGTGTGCTAAGAAACTATGACACTATATTCTCAATAATAAAACTCAGCTCATCTCTAAGGTAGATCAATTGAAATGCTTCCTTTCAAAGGAAACTCTAATAGGATGAATGGCTAAATGAATAATGATTCTTAATGAATTTGACATCAAGTATGTAGATAGAAAATATATTGAGGGAAAAGTAGTTGTTGATAAACTTGTTGAAGCTCCTCTCACAAATGAGCACCCATTGCTAACGAAAATTTTTAATGAAAAAATCTTGGCTATAGAAGAAGGAACATAGTGGAATATGTATTTTGATGGATCTTTTACACAACATGGCTTATGGGAAGGAATACTCTTTATTACACCTCAAGGATATTGCATCGCCAAGTCCTACAAAATTGATTTCCCTTACACAAACAACATAGTGGAATATGACGCATTAATAGAAAAACTAAAGATTATCATCCAGTGGAAAATTGCAAAATTACAAGTCTATGGTGACTCTCAGTTGTCATCAAAATAGGTAAATTGTGAGTATTAGATAAATTATTAAAAATTATTTCCCTATAAATGTGTGGTGGATAGCTTCAAAGATTACTTCCCATAAATCCAGTTCATTTAGATACCTAGAATCAACAATAAAATAGTTGATAGGATGAATACTATTAGTTCCCTTATTGATGTTCCACAAAATAGCCAACAATATGAGTTCTTGATCAAGCAATTTTTTTTCTTTTGTATGACATCCCAGATGCTAAAATGGTTTGTGACATACTTGGTCCTGATTCCCCATGGTACCAGGACAAATACAAGTATTTATGCAATAACATATCCTCCTTGGAATGATAGTATTTCATCCACAAAACATCTTGATTCACTATCCTCGGAGACACCCTCTACCATCATTCTTTTGATGGAACCCTCTTGAGATTATTGGATTCAACAAAAGTTCAAACTTCACTGATTGAAATACATCACAGTATTTGTGGGGCCTGTTCTAGTGGACCATCATTAGCTAGGAAGTTGTTGCATATAGGAGATTATTGGCCCACAATGGAAAAAGATGTAAAAAATATGGTAAATGTTTGAAATCCCTATAAAAATCATGGAAATATGATTCATGGACCATCACAAGAGTTATAACCTATTATTACTACATGGCCTTTCTCAAGATGGTGGTTAGACCTCGTTGGAAAGATACATCCTACATCATCAAATGGTCATAAATTTATAATCACCAACATTAAGTATTTCACTAAGTGGTTCAAAGCAATACCTATTAACTATGCTAAAAGAAAACAAATTTCCAAATTCATACTCCGCTATATAATTTTCCACTTCGGTATTCTTGCCTCCATATTCACAAACAACAAATTTCTTTTAAAAAAATAAGAGATCCATGACCTATGCCAATAATTCCTCATCTAAAACCATTTCTCCACCCCATATTACATATAATAAAATGACCAATATGATTCCACAAACAAATCAATCTTAAGAATTCTAAAGAAAATGATCAATGAAGCTAGTCAAGATTGTCATTTATAGCTCAACCCCATCTTGTGGGCTCATCACACTGGCATTCACACACCTACTAGAGCCACACCTTATTCCCTAATATATGATGTTGAAGACATCTTACCAATATATTTTGTGTTCGCATCTTTGAGAATTTCCTTGTAGTCCCTTGTTGATGACAAGAAATATTAGGTAGCACAACTTTAGCAGTTGGAGCTTTAGATGAAAAATGATTGAATTCCCTCAATCATCTCAAAGAATGTCAAAAAAGGCTTTGCAATAACTATAATAAGAAAATCAATCTTATAGATTTTTCTATTAGATACCTTGTCCTTAAAGAAACCTAGTACAATCTATAGGAACAAGAAAAAAAGGGAAAGTTTGAACCTAATTGGCTAGGCATTTACATTAGGGTGATCCCACAATGTTGGTTTACAATTTTTGGCCAAACTAGACACTAAAATATTTTTCTCTAACTAAATCTTCACTTTTGGGCACCCATAGTGGCTAAACCATGAGGCATTTGAAGATGATGCAAACTAGTGATTTGTGAATTTTTTTTTGTAGATTCTAAATATATATTTAAAAAAAAAAATTGGAATCAGATTGCACTTCTTTTTCCATCTCCTTCAAAAACTAGTTTTCTTTAGTAAACACCATTTTAAAGGAGTGACGGTCATCATCTAACACATAACATTTTTTCCATGAAGGATGAATTTTTTTTTTTTTTGAATTTAAATTTGTAACTACAATATATAGTGCTTCCAATTGGTTTCATAGCATTTTATTGAATATTTTTTTCTTAATCAAGTTTTGAAGTCAAACCAATTACAATTCAGACATAGGCAAACTGTATAACAGATAAATTTTTTTGTATTTATCCAAATTCTTTTTTTTTTGGTTGGATCAAGGATTTCAATATTTGGTGCACTCATATTTTTCAAAAAAAAAAATCTTCTATTTTTACACATGTATAGAATAGAGAGCTTGTTTATTAGTGAAAAACCTACATTCACAAGAAATAAAAAATAAATATAATTTAATTAAAATTATACTTTTTCAGAAGCTTATAATAAGGACTGTATACTTACAAAAAAGAAAATTAATGAATTCATTTGATCCCCCAAAAGGTAAATCAAAAATGGTTTTTTATTAGCATTTTGATAGGTGTAAAAGAGACTTTGTTATAGGTATGGTTTAAAACTTGCGGGGTTCTATCTAAGGGACTTGGTCTAAGATGGTTTGATAAAACCCTCTTCAATTGGAATCCTTTAAATATAAATTTTCAAGGCTTAAATCATTATATTTTCTAAAAATATGTGATTTCAGCAAAAATAAGATCTCCCAGAAAGTGTAAACCACTATTGTGGCAGCACCCATTGTTACAACAAAATATAGATCAAGGGCATATCAACTAGCAACCATGGAGGGAAAATTCCTTGAAGAGCCCATGAATATTATTCATCTCAAAAAACTCTTCACCTAAGAACCCCCCACAAAAAAAACTACAAAAAAATTTAAAAAAATAAAAAAAGTACATAAATAATAAAGATAAATAATTCTTCCAATGGTGAAAACCACTTAGTGGTGCCTTGGGAAAGTACCCTGGTGAAATCCTAGCAAACAAGCACCATCTGTAATAGTCACATCCAACATCTATTAAGTCAACTTCTCCATATCACCTATAATAAGAATCCACCCATCTTTTCTCAACTATGGCTTGGAACAAGAACTTTTTCCACCATACATATACCACATATTGCCCCCCCTTGGTGTCACTCATCACATGCCTCCATAATAAATAAGATAGCTTTCATGATTACCACCTTCAAATTTCACCTGTGTTTGATATATATCTCACATGATTAGTTTATTATTAGATTACTTTTGGTAGAGAATCATCCAAAGATACAAAACTTGAATTTATAGTTGGAATAAGTGATTTGCACTCTTGTGCCAACCATGCGCATCCATACAATACAATGGTGTTTACGAATTTTTAGTTGGTGTTGGCCTCCTAGAATGTTTTAATAACTAGGCCTTTAGGGTTGTGACTTAGATATTGAACATTTGCACTAAGTAGCTATCTCACTCATCATGAAGGTGCATTTCACTTGTCAACCCAAGGATGTAAAATTGAAATGGGTCAGTACTGTATGTACACTAGGACTCTACTATACTCATCCATAAACTAGGAAAGAAACAATGCTAGAAATAAAGTGTTGGAAGGAAATTAACTTAAACACTAAACATAAATCAACATTTTCACTAAGCATTAACAGTTGGTCTAGAAATGAAAGATAGAAATGAAAATATCATTAAATAGACTGTAAACTACTCTGTCCGCCTTGGCTATAGGAACAGTAACATAATGGAATTTTAGTGGCTGCAAGAATGGAAGGTTATTGAAATTGAAACTAACTACTAAACATAAAATAGATTTTAAACTAATAGATGGAATTCTCACCAACTGGCCCCCCTTGGGTGAGTCTCCCTTACACTAACTAAAATGCAGCAACTTAGAATGTCATATTATTTCTTGAAAGCATAAGTACAACATCTCAACAATAGAACTGTAAAACTAGAAAATGTGAGTACAAACTCAAAATATCCAACCTTATCAAAAGGAGCATCTGACCATTATTTATAGAGAAAAAATTCTAACCCTAACTACCTAGGTAGTCAACTCCATCAAAACAGGAGGATGCCACTTATTTAAAGCATAGAAAAAGATGAAGGAAGTTATGCATGCGCTAAATTGGTCAAAGAAGGCTTGCTTCAATGGGAATCTAGCATAACACACTCCCTAGATTTTCTCAACAATAAATATGACCATTAAAAAGGTGGTTACATTATTTTTATTTGAATTAGGAATTTCCCTCCGTGAGAATTTTCCCACTTTGACTTCTTAATGATCAACTTCTTGACTTCTTGGTAACTGACCAACTGGCAAGAGTTTCTCCCACATAGCAAGCTTTGTTGACATCAACATTTTAATGGAAACCTGTGTAATAGCATTAGCACACACAAAGCAAATGTATATCTCTAATTACCTTAGAAATATTCATTCAACCACTTGTAAATTCAACATAGACAATTCTCATAGCATGATAATGTCATTAAAGTCACAAAGATAAACTTATGCCCAAGGTCTTGGGTTTTGAGGAAAATATCAACAACCAAGTGTCAAAGTCTATGATAGAAACAACAAATATATAATGAACCCTATTAAAATTGAGTAATTAATGGAGCTCATCATTCCCCCAACCTAATGTTTTGTTAGTCCTCCAATAGAAGGAACACTATTCTTTTGCCTAATTAGTGCTCTGAAGTCACCAACTAGCAGCTATCATAGATCAGTCTCTGCGGTGTCTGAATCAGGATCCTAGCAGAATCCTTGTTTGCTCTCCATTGTGTTCCATCTTGCCCTTTCTACAACTATGTCATAGTGGTAGAACTTGTAATTTGGCATAGGCCACAATAGTGTAGGTGGCTGAAATGTTAATGGAAGCCAAAACTGTTGCTTCCTTCTACCAATTTGTATGTACCTAACAACTCTTTTGCACATTGTAGCATAGTTCTGTAAAGATTGGGGTTCACCTTGTTTAAAATCTTCTGGAAAAATATTCCACCTATGTGCTAAGTATCCCATTACTAATTTTCCTATGGTTTCAAATACCTTCTCATATTCTTGGTAGGTTTCTTCTCTAATAGGAATAATCCTATCCTTGTAGCTAGGGCAACAAAGAATTATGTTCCATGTGATGAAAATATCTCTACGGTTACTAGATTCAACCTTACTAAGAGGCAAGGGAGTATGAAAACCCCTTTCCTTGTAAATTCTATATTGCTTCCCCCAACTAATTTCATTTTCAATCTAGGACATAAGTTCCCTTAAATGGAGTTCTCTAATATATAGTAAGGGATTCCAATCATGATCATCAAACAAAACATAATTGTGTAGGTATATTTCACATAATAGATTTTTAACATTGAGAGGAGCAAACTAATAATCTTGGAAAAATTCATGTGGACTATCAAGAGTAGGACTCAAACCTGAAATGATCCTTGATAGCTTAAAGGAAATATTTTGCTCCTTCAAGTGTAGGTCATACACTCTAGGAGGAGTTCTACATGCTAGAATTTTGGGTATTAAATCTGCCACATTGTCTACCCTTTCCTTCATGACAACAATTTTTGCATTCTTTTCTTCAATCTCTACATCTTTCATTTTAATCTCATTCTATAGCTTGCACTTTTCCTTTTTCCATTCCTCTTCTTTTCTTCGCATCTCATTCCATAATTTTAGAGCTACATCATTCAATGAAAAGGTGGGAGTTTTATGTATTCCTACCAAAATATTCCATGGCACTAATTTTTGTGGTTCAAATGGAACCAATTGTTGTGATTCTAGTTGTTCATTATACTTCGATTGCAGGAACTCTGGATTCTATTTTTTTCTTGCTACAAGAGTTCTTGGCGTTCATCTTGCACCTGGTTCTCAACATGTTCTATGATGGCAACAAGCTCTTCCAATCTGATATTTTCCTGTTCTTCAAAAATATGTTTTTCTTTAACATTCACCTACCCCATTGGGGCTTTTGTCTTCGCCCTGGATTTTTTTCTAATCCTAGGGCTTCTCTTTGGAGGTACACAAATGTTTGGCCCTACTTGTTTTGATTTCTTTGGAGGGTTTTATCTTTTTCTTCGGCTGCAGGAGGAACAATGTTTTCATCCTTTCATTTCCTAAGGCTTGGTGTTGCTTTTTCTATCATTTCCTTCTTGGCCTTCCCTTTTCTCTTTTCTGCTTCTTTCTTTTGTCCCTCTTCTCTCCTAAGAGCAACCCTAGTTCAAATTGGGGTTTTGGAAGGGACATTATCATCAGAATATGAGGATGAACTTTCCTCATTTGAATATTTCAACTTGAAAGAGCCAGTTTCAATGACTTGCTCAACTATAGAAGGGTTTGAACTATGGTTTGCACCAGAGGTTGATGCTCTACGAGTAGTTTCAAGAACCCTCTCTTCACTACTATCCCTACGAGGTTGAGACTAACCTCTAGGACATACATGTTCTAGTCTAGATTGATCAATGCTTATAAACTCCTCCCATGTCATATCGGATACTTCTTGAAAATATTTTTTCACTAAAAATTTTATTAAATAATTGTGAGAGATAGAATTATCCCTACCTTTTTGTGTTTTAGCTGTCATGATGGTAAGGAGGTGATATAGCACATTGGGAACATTCATTCTTCATCCATGCTTCATACGCTTCAGGAGCTTGAAGTGTATAGAATGGAGGCATGACTAGCAGCCCTCATTAGTGATGTACTTGACAATGTGGACAACTACTTGTCTCCATGGATTTGGGAGAGAATTTCTCTTCATACCTTGTTTATCCACCTCCAATGGAGGATCATTGGGTTTATTAAATTCAGCTCTAGATGACCTTGCATCTTTGGTAGAAGGGTATGGCTCACCATCAATAGGTAGACATGTTGCCTCTATAATTCTTTCCTCATTAACGATCACCTCCAACTCTTTTATCATTGTATTCCCCTCAAAGAGTGTGCAAATTCTTGCATAACGTCCTCATTGTAGCTGTCAAGCTTCAAGAAATAGTCCAACCATCCATAATTTTTAAACTCTACCAAAGAAAGTGCATCCTGCATTACCACATCATGAACTATGGGTTCATTCCTAATTAGTTGACCTCCCATTGTTTCAACTACCCACAATCAAACAAGCATTCTGCTAAATTTCCTTCTCCTGCAATCTATTTCTAAAAACACCAACTTCTTCCTACAATTCTTCCTTCTATTGTGTCGATGCCAATGTCATGTAGCTCACCGAATTACTTTTGTTACATGGCATTTGAGATTATTTCTAGGAAATAAAGATTCATTAATGAAGGGTATCATCAATAAAAATGGTGATGGTTTAGTGACATTTCACACATGCAAGCCATCATTTCAAATTATCATTCAAATTGGCTCATTTTAAATTTGTTGATATGGATGACTTGTGAGTTGACACTCCCCCCCCAAACTAATTTACACCATGTTTCCACACATGTTGATTGATAATTATGATTGGACAAGATGGAGTACAATTTAATGCTATGTGAAATAACTATATTTAATTATAGTAATTAAAGAAATGCACTAAAGATAATAAAGATATAACAGATTGTTTTGTACATACCAGAAATCTTCAAATATCTTTGCAAAAGATATGGAGAAAGTACCAATCACCTTTAGGAAGTACAGCTGAGCAATTAATGTAGTGGTGATGAAATGGAATGAAGTGATGGTAGAGTTATGGAAGAGAGAGAAGATGGAGATGGATGGGTGGATTAATGAAGAAGTGGACTCCCGCAAAAGTGGAAGTCTTTATTACATGAAGTGGTTGCATGTGTACTTGGATTGGTTAGAAGGAGGGATGCTAGGTCCACTTCCTTCGGCTACAAGAAGTTCAAAGGTTTGGTGTTGATTAAATTGTTGCATGAATTCTTCCTTGGATGTTGGCTTGTGATACAACCTTAGATGGTGACCATTGACCAAAATTTTGAATCAAACAGGATCAATGGTGGTGAATTGTATAGATCTGTTGGGAAATACTTATGTAACTTCATATGGTCCCAACCATCTAGTCTACAATTTTCTTGTTTTGTCTTGATATCTAAAGTCATAGAGGAGTTCCTAGTCACTAGGATGGAATTTATTTTCCTTTATGTATTTATCATGCATTTGACCCTTTGATTCTACACTACCTTAGTATGATGCAAGGTTTCCATTATCATCTCATCCAAATTATTCAATTGCATGATTCTGTCATTTTGTGCCTCAAAGATATCCATCCTTAAGTCTAGTGTAGTCCTAAGAGTCTTATGTTCAAATTCAATGGGCATCATAGTTGCCTTCCCATACAGTAATTCAAAAGGAGTGAAACCTTTGGTTGTTTTCCAAGTGGTCCTATAGGCCCATATAGCTTCTAGCAGTCTATTTTCCCAGTCTCTCCTATGAATAGCCATTGTTTTGGTCAGAATTGCCTCAATTTCCCTATTGGTCACCTCAGATTGGTCATTGTCCTGAGGGTGATAGGGATGAGACTTCATGTGCCTCACATTATATTCATTAACGAGTGTTGTGACAAGGGTTGATTTAAATTGAGTCCCTTGATCAACCACTATCTCCCTTGGAACTCCATAATGAGTGAAAATCTCCTCATACATAAATTATGCAACCTTATTATCTTTGGCATGCTTCATTGCTTTAACCTCAACCCACTTGGTCACATAGTGAGTGCCAATGAAGATGTAGGATTTACCATTTGATGGAGGATCAATGGGTCCTAAAAAATCAATCCCCATGTATCAAATGGAGTGATTACTACCTGGGGATAAAGGAGAATCTCATTAGATTTGGTTGGTTGGTCCATCCTTTGACATCTATCACACTTTCTTGTATACCTTCTTGCATCCTTATGAAGTGTGGGCCAATAATATCCTATATTAAGGATCTTCATTATTGTCTTCTCTTGGCTGAAAAATTCCCTCCATAGGGTTCATTGTGGCATGCATGCAATATATCATATGTTTCATCTTCTCTTACACATCTACTCATGACATGGTCTAGTCCAATGTAGAATAAGCTACTTGCAATCCATGAAAAAGGAAAGGTTTTCTAAATGAGTAATCTTCTCACTTTTAGAGAGAAATGAGAAGGAAATCTCTTTCTAACCAAGTAATTGGCTATGTCAGCATACCAAGGAGCATGCACACTAATGGAAAAAATGTTCATCAAGGAAAGAGTTATCAGTGACTTGATTATCTTTTGATGTAGTCAATCTAGAAAGAAAGTTGACTACAACATTTTCCTTTCCTAGTTTATCAACAATGGTGATATCAAACTCCTACATCAAACACAACCATCTTGCTAACATGCCTAAAATGAGGGGCTTATTCATGAGGTATCTTATTGTTGCATGGTTTTATGAATACAAATTTGATGCCCTGTTATGTAGTGCATAAATTTGTTAAGGGCATAGATGACTACCAAATTTTCTTTTTTTTTCACTATGTAATTAAATTCAGCCCCTTGTAGGTTTTTACTAACAAAATAGATTGCATTCTCAATGGTTCCTTCTTTATATCCCAATACAAATCCTACAACATACTTTGATGCATCTCTATGAACATGAAAAGGAAGCTCCCAATTAGGACCTTTGAGTACAAGAGCATGGTTTAAAGCTTCTTTTAGACTAGAGAATGCCTTGTCACAGTCCTCTATCTACTGGAATTCAACATCTTTAGTGAGGAGATGTTAAATAGGTGAAAGACAACTGAGAGAGGGGGTGAATTATTTCTCACACAAATTCAAACTTAAAACTTTATCACTTATCAAATCTTCAACCACACTATTATACTATTAAATATGAGCATGAAACACATATAATAGAAAGTAAATCAACACAATGAACACCATATATTTCCGTGAAAAATCTAATAAGAGAAAAACCGTTGTGAGGGTTAACTCACAATATAAAGATTATAAACTAAATACAAAGGCTCACTACCCAAACGAGGACTCACTGTCCAAGTACAAAGGCTCACTACCTACAAAGGACTCAATGTCCAATAGAGAGGCTCACTACCTATAGATACAAAAGAGAACAAAAGATTCACCACTACAATTAAAGAACATTCATAGGATTACAGAAACCTTCAATTCATTACCTTCAACACACTCAAAAACTGCTATCACAACTCACAAACACTTTTTCTCTTATGATTTGTGGCACACTTTTGTCACTTTGCATTATTTTCATGCAATTCTTCACAACTCTCCTTGATTTTATACCATTCTTAACCTTAGAAACATTTACCAAGGTCAGCCACAATACATCATTTCATAAATTCAAATTAGGTCGAGAACTCTAAATTCCTGCAGTGAAAAGGAATAAGAGTGGACCAATAAAAACATAAAAATAATATTCTTGAATCTTCTACTAGCTTCCTCAATTAAATATTATTCTTCAAATGAAGTGTAAACACTAGGTCAACCAAACCTAATGAAAACACAAATTATCAATGAATAAAATGCTTCTCAACAAGAAGATGACATGTAGACACCACAACATGCTTCATTATATCTACAAGAATAAATATCATAATCTTCCAAATACATCCACAAAAAAACAAGCTTCAAATACTAAAATCCTTTCACCAGTGAATCTGGGTTGTGTAGACATACATAGAAGCACTAAAACATGATTTTTGGATCACCAAACTCGAAACATCTTCACCAAAGTATAGGGAAGAGCTTCACAAGACATCTACCAAATCTACACAATCTGAAATGAAACAACAGAGAATGTGGATCAAACATATTTCTCCTAGTCCACAGAACATTGTCACTGCTAGTAGAACACATATACCGGTGGAAACAACTTCTATGTACCATCTCACTAGAAACTAAAACTCATACTATATCATCATTAGATAACCATAAATAAACTTTCAAATCTGCACATGCATAGGAACAACATAGGAGAAATGGGAAGCAAATACCAGAGCACATACTGAACACACAATTCAACACTCTGACTTCTCTTCTTTATTAATTTTTTCAAAAGCACTTGGAAACTCATCACACTAACATATCTACAACACCATAAAGGTAGCTCCATGTACTCATAGCATCTCACCAGCATCTCAACCATACATGTACAATTTGCAACATACTGAATAGTGTTGACATCAATGACAACATTAATGACAACACCACCAGACAAGCTTATACTTGCAACAATATCCGCCTTTTTCATTGATGGAAACACATAACCTTTTCTCATAGCATAGGAAAAACATAGGAGAAATGCGAAGCAAATACTAGAGAACATACTGAACACACAATTCAACACTCTGACTTCTCTTCTTTATTAATTTTTTCAAAAGCACTTGGAAACTCATCACACTAACATATCTACAACACCATAAAGGTATCTCCATGTACTCATAGCATCTCACCAGCATCTCAACCATACATGTACAATTTGCAACATACTGAATAGTGTTGACATCAATGACAACATTAATGACAACACCACTAGACAAGCTCATACTTGCAACAATCTCCCCCTTTGTCATTGATAGAAACACATAACCTTTTCTCCCCCTTTGACATGAATGGAAAAGAACAAAAACTCTGATTACTCCCCCTTTGGAGTACACTCATACTGCAATAATGAAAATCTTTTCTACTTCCCTTATGGAGTAGACCCATCAATCAATCTAGGTAAATGAAGAATCTATGAATTCACTAAACTACTGAATCTTCATGTGCACCTAGTTAGGATGGCCAATGACCCCCAACATCTCCCTAAGATGCTTGAAAGTATCCTTTAGAAAAGCCTTGGTAAATATGTCTGCAATTTGTTCCTTTGTAGTTATATACTCTAGTTTTCCTTCATTCTCCAACACTTTCTCTCTCAGAAAATGATACTTGATAGATATGTGCTTCATATTTGAATACATAACTGGATTCTTAGAAATATGTATTTCTTTTATTATAATAGAAAATAGAAATAGGCTCATCACATACCACACCAATGTATTTCAGAGTTTGCTTCATCCACAAAACTTGTGTACATCAGGACACTGCAACAATATATTCAACCTCTATAGTGGATAAAGAAATCAAGTCTTCCTTTTTACTCAGCCATGAAACTAGTCTTCCACCAAGAAAGAAATCACCACCACTGGTACTCTTCTGGTAATCTACACATCCCTCCCAATCAACATCTGTATAAGCACTCAGGGTGAAATCATTACTCTTAGGGTACCACAATCCATAATCTTATTTTCCTTTAAGATATCTAAATATTCTTTTTACAACCATAAGATGTGCTTCTCTAGAATCTACTTGAAATATAGCAACTAAACACACTGCATGCATAATATCTAGTCCGATAGAAGTAAGATACAATAGTCCACCAATCATGGATTTGTATTTGCTCTGATCAGCCTTAACAGATTCATCATCCCTGGTTAGTTTATATTTGGTTACCATAGGAGTACAAACTAGTTTAGAATCCTCCATTTCAAAAAAATTTAGCAAAATTTTTACACATTCCTTCATTTCCTCCAAAAATGATATCATCATCATAAACAATTACAATCAACATCTTATTACCTTGTACTTTGAAGTAGAGGTCATTGTCAACAGAACCTTTATTGAATCCTTTCTTTGTTAGATATCTGTCCAATCTTGCATACCAAGCTTTGGGAGCTTGCTTCAATCCATGCAATTCTTTCTTCAATCTACAAACCATATATGGTGATGATTCTAGTTTATTTTCTAATTTTTGGTAGAATTTATGTTTTAGTTGCTAAACTTATCATGGGCTTTGATGTTAAGTGTTGATACTTTTTTGATATTTCCTCAAACTATAGACATTGGGCCTATTCATATTTTTGTAAATTTTTAATGATAATGCCATGTTATATGGACTATCTATATTAATTTTGCATGTGGTTAATGAATATTCTTTAAATCAGTTATAGATATGCAATTATTGTGCATGCTAACATTTCCATGTAGATATAATCTAAGGATACTAAATTGAGAAAGGCACCACCAGCTGGGCATGCACCATAATGTCTAGCAAGGGAATCATTCAAAGGTCAAAAGAGATCGACAGTAGGAGATTCCTCATGCAAAACAAATGTAACCACCTTGTAGTCATATTTATTGTTAACAAGAAAATGTGTGTGTTACTCTAGTGCTAAACCTATGATTGGACATGCATGTCTAACTAGATTCCATGCATGTGTAATCGCTACCCCACTTTCTTTGTTTTCCTAAAATGGTGTCTCCCCAGTTCGTGGAGTTGACTTCCTTGTTTAATTGATAGTATAAATAAGGATCAAATTCCCTCTCTCTAAAAGTTTCATGATTGGATATTGTACTTGCATTCTTAAATTTTCAGCAATACAATTATGCTACTCTTTTGTACTCATGATTTACAATGAATAAAATGAAGTTCTAAGTTTGAGTATCTAAGTTTTCATTAGTTTTAGAGGATACTTATCCAAGGGGTCCCACTTGGTGAGTAATCCATCCTTTATTTTAGTATTACTTTTTGTTCAGTAACTCGTTAAGAATCTGGCACTGACTATTCCTATAGCCGCTCAAATTCCATTTTGTTACTATTCCTGTAGCCAAAGTAGACATAGTATTTTCTTATTTTCTTGCTCATATTTTGATTCATTTTATGCATTTTAGCTTAATGTAGTTGTTGATTGATGATTGGAATTTATGTTATTCCTTTCTAATCATTTTACTTTCAGAATTGTGTGTTTCTTATCTATAGAATGAAAATGGCTACTTTGGGTTCCTAGTGCACATAATTTGCTGACCCATTGCAAGTTCACATCCCTGGGTTGACAATTTAAATGCACCTTCATTATGATTGAAATAGCTATTTAGGTTAGACATCCAATCTCTAAATCACAGCTATAAAGGCCTAGTTGTTAAATCATTGTAGGAGGCCAACATTTTTTACGTCATTATCAGGGATGGTGTCAAACTAGGAAGTTCTTTTGAGTCATTTATAGTTTTCTTGCTATAGCATTTCTAAAACTTTCTCTTAGTGTACCCCTCATTTAGGAAGTAATGGCCCCCCTTATTCTTTACCAATTCTTTGTGTGAGTTGGTTGATAGTGAGTTGATACCACATGTATAGAGAAAGGTGAAGAAATGCTTATGGGAGATTCCTTCCTAACAATCTTGATCCATTCCAACTAGAAGAGCTCCCAAATTTTCTAGGGAATGAACAGGAAGAAGAGCCAAACCCATTTTATAATGCATTTCCTAATCTGACCAGTTCTGAAGCTTCCATCAAAGACAAAAATTAGTTTGAGAATCCCTTTCCTTGGGAAATCCATCAAGCAGGCATGGGTGATGCAAATAGAAATAGACCTAACCAACCAGATTTTTCTTTCCCCATTTCCCATCAGAATGAAATTGAAAATCTCAAAAATATCCCTGCTTCATCCTTTCCTAAGTTTTATGGACTTGTTATAGAAGACCATGATACCTTCTTGTTCAAGTTTTTTATACTCTATAGGAGTTATGACTACACCACTGATGCTCATAGACTTAAGCTATTTTATAAAACCTTGAAAGAAGATGCATTAAGATGGTTCATGATCCTAGGAAGTGATACCATGGAAACTTGGGAGGAAATGAAGACAAATTTCCTTGAGAAATACAAGGAATATTATAGGGGTAGTGACACAAGAGGAGATGACATTTTTAGAATATAGTAAAAAGAGGATGGGAGCCTGGAGGATTACATTTCAAGGTTTATGTTCTGCTTATAGAAATCTCCACACCATACCCTTAATGAAGAATCACAAAAGATTTTTTTATTAAGAGGATTCAATTGGATTTGCATTGATGCCTTGTACCTAATGGTAGGAGGAGATATCACCCAAGTTCCTTGGGAAGACATCAAGAAAATATGCCAGAACTACTCTAGGGAAGCTTCAAAGAAAGGGAGAGTTTACCAATCCTCTATGAGTAAGTCATCTAGCAGTGGAGTCTCAAGGATGGAGATCACACATTTTCTAGAACATTTCAATCAAGACATCATAAACAATCTAGCTACTCAGCTGGATACATATCAGGCCAAGAATAAACAAAAGGAAGAAGATGAAATGTTGGCAAAGTATTTCCCCCATTGTAGATAGAAGAAGGACTACAGAACTAAGATGGTGGCTAATATTGAATGCAAGCAAATTCCACTTGAGTTTAAACCAATTTAGATTGAAGAAGACCAAATCTACTATGTTGCACAAAGGAATCCTTGGGCTCTAAGACAAGGTATGCCACTGGATCCACTATTTTATGCTGGGCCATATTTTAATTCCTATTTATCTGGTAACCAATGGTAGCGCCCATATCCATCCAGCTATAGAGGATATCCACCACATCCTTGGGGTAACCCTCCAAATTTTTCTCTCACTCATCAAAAATCTCCACCTTATTGGCAACAACCTTAGAGGAATTGACAACAATATCAAGGGCATTAGCACCCACCTCTAGGAAATTGGCAGCAAACAAATCAATGGAGGGGAGGTCAACAATGACCAAGCCAAAAAAATAGTTACATCTAGCCACCTTCTCAGCCCCAGTATCCTACTATAATTCCTCCACCTACTAATCCAAGCTCAAATCGACCTAAACCTACTCAGCTACCAGCTCAACCCACACCTAATCCAAATAAGAAACCACAACAATAGCCTGTATATTCTACTAATTCAAATCAATTTCTTGCATATGTTGTGAGTGTAAGTGACATCCACTTGCATTCAAGAACTACCTTACTAGCCCCTTCAAAGCCTATTATCTCTTACAATAGGAAGATGAACCTCTGAATGATCCCATTTAGCCAAGTGTGCCTAAAAATCATGAACTAGTCCCAGCCAAGCAAACTAAACAAGAACCACAATTTCCTTAGAGATTAGAAGTTGCCAAGAAAAATGAATAAAAATAGGATACCAATTTTCACATCCTGGATCAATTGAAGCATATATGTGTCTAGATCACTCTATTCCAAGCCATAAAGGATGTCCTAATCTATGATAGGGCAATCAAGGAAGCATGCCTCAAGAAGTCAGGAAGGTAAAAGTAATACCTAGCTATATTTCATGTGGTGGGACAAATAGTTGACATTATGCTTGGAAAAGTGACTATCCCTAAGTATAATGACCCAGGTAGTCCTATGGTAGGATTTTTTATAAATGGGATCCAAATAAAGAACGCACTAATTGATTTAGGAGTGGCAATAAATGTAATGACCAAGGATATCCTACAACAACTAAATGTTGCATATATGAGATCTACTCCTACTATCCTACAGCTTGTCGATAGTTCTATTAAGCTTGATGGTATAGTGGAGGATCTTGTGGTAATTCTAGACCCCTAGGAGTACCTAGTAGACTTTATGATTATTTCTCCTAAAGCTACACTAGGTGAGTATCCCATTATTTCTAGAAGACCATGGTTATCAATTGTAGATGCATACATTGGATGTTGGTCAGGTGACATGACCATTTCAGATGGAAAGAGCACCAAAAAATTTGTTCTTTATCCTCCTACTCATCCATCTCATGATGAGGATAATCCCATATGGCCACATGTTGGTGAAGAGGCGGAGGAAGTTAATTTTGTGGTGCATCTTATGATGCTAGGTAGAATCTCTTTTATGCAAATTAAAGATGAGGATGAAGTATTGGCTAACATTATTCAGAATCATTTTGAAGTGGAAGAAGCATCATCTTCTCATTCTGTTGTTCCAGTCAAGACACTTATGCCTGCTCTTCTTGTAGCCACTATTCCTACAGACGTTATTCCTGTAGCCACTCTTCCTATAGCCAAACTTCCTACAATAATAGGTATGTATCATACATTACTGCTTTATGAACTAAAGGTAGCATGCATTAATGAAGCAACCATGATAGAGTTAACTACATAAGTGTAGGTGTTAGAGGGAAAATATTTAAATGTTAATAGTAAACTTAGTGAAGAACAACAATTGTTATTAGAAAAATTATTGGGGACCTACCAGCATACATTTGTGTGGGATTATCATGGTATGAAGGGATTGGACCCTAAACTCTACACACATTGAATTTACATCAAAGATGATTGCACCCCAATGAGGCAGCCACAAAGAAGAATTAACCCTACATTGAGAGAAATTATAAAAGGGGAATTGCAGAAATTGCTAGATATGGGATTTATCTACCCCATTTCAGATAGACAATGGGTGTCTCCATTAGTGATTTTTCCTAATAAGGGATGGAAATGGTGAGTTTGTGTTGATTATAGGTAACTTAATGCTACCACCAAAAATAATCATTTTCCCTTACCTTTCATAGATCAAGTTTTTGACTCACTTGCAGGAAAGCAATACTTTTCTTTTCTAAATGGATTCAACAGCTACAACCAGATCCAAATTGCACCAAAGGACCAAGAGAAGACCACTTTTACCTATGCATGGGGGACCTATGCCTACTCAGTACTACCACTTGGCCTATGCAATGCACCTGCAACTTTTTAGAGGACAGTCATCAGTATATTTTCTTATATCTCTCTTGATTGCATAGAAATTTACATGGATGACTTTAACACCTATGGTGTTGATTTTAATCAAGCATTGAAAAATATCAAGATATTCCTACAAAGATGTGAAGACCAAATTTTTTCCTTAAATAGTGAATAATGTTTCATGATGATGCAGGAAGGTGTAGTCCTTGGCCACTACATCTCCCACAAAGGAATTTAAGTAGATCCTACAAAGATTGAGGTGATCACAAATCTTCCCACACTTGCAGAAAATAGGATGTTAGGATTTTCTTGGGTCATGTAGGATATTATAGGAATTTCATCAAGGATTTTAGAAAAATAGCAACACCATTGTATACTCTTCTGACTAAAGATGTTGAATTCTAGTGGATTGAAGGTTGTGACAAGGAATTTTTGATTTGAGGTAACCTTGAATCATGCTCCTATACTCAAAGGACCTAATTGGGAACTTCCTTTCCACATCCATATAGATGCATTAGATTATACCATAGGGGTAGTCGTAAGATAGAAAGAGGGAGCTATTGAAAATGCCATTTATTTTGTCAACAAAAATTTACAAGGAGTTGAATTCAACTATACAATGACAAAAAAAAGAAATGTTGGTGGTAATCTATGCCCTAAACAAACTTAGGAATTACATAATAGGTTAGCAAATCTTTGTACACACTGATCATGCATCCATTAAGTATCTCATGAAAAAAAATTTGATCTCTGGTAGACTGTCAAGATGGTTATTGTTGATGTAGGAGTTTGACATAACCATTATGGATAAACTGGGGAAGGCTATTGTTGTTGCAAATTTTCTTTCAAGGATAACCACATCAAGGGATAATCAAGCCATATATGACTCTTTTCCTACTGAGCATCTATTCTCTATTAGTGTACAAACACCCTAGTATGCTAACATAGCTAATTATCTAGTCATAGGTAGAGTTCCTCCTCACTTCTCTCCAAAAGAGAGAAGGGCACTCATTAAAAAATCTTTTCCCTTCTCATGGATTGTTGGATGGTTGTTTTATACTGGACCATACCATGTTATGAGGAGATGTGTGAGAGAAGATGAGACAGATGAAATTTTGCATGCATGCCACAATGAACCATGTGGAGGAAATTTTGTAGCCAAGAGGACATCAATGAAGATTTTGAACACAAGATATTACTATCCAACACTCCACAAGGATGTAAGGAGGTATACAATAAAATGTGACAAATTCCAACGAATGGGTAGGCCAACCAAATTTCATGAGATGTCACTTTACCCTCAAGTAGTACTCACTCCTTTTGACAAGTGGGGATTGGATTTTGTAGGACCCATTGACCCTCCATCAAATGGTAAGTCTTATATCCTAGTATGCACTGATTATGTAACAAAGTGGGTAGAAGTTAAGGTCATGAAGCATGCAAGATATAACAAGGTTTTTGAATTTCTTTATGATGAAATTTTCATAAGGTATGGATTTCCAAAAGAGATAGTGACCAATCAGGGGGCTCAATTCGCATTAACCCTCATTGTAGCACTCGTCAATGAGTACAACATAAGACATAGAAAGTCTACTCCTTAGCACCCTCAAGCTAATGGCCAAGTTGAGGTGATCAATAGAGAAATTGAAGCTATTTTGACCAAAATAGTAGCTATCCACTGAAAGGATTGGGAAAAAAAATTACCAGAAGCTATTTGGGCCTACAAAACTATCTAGAAGACAATTATAGGATTCACTCCATTTGAGTTGATGTATGGAAAGACAAACATGATTCCCATTGAGTTTGAACATAAGATTCTTAGGAATGCAGTAGATTTGGGGATGGATATCTCTGAGGCACAAAAAGAAAGAATCATGGAGTTGAATGCTTTGGATGAGATGAGAAAAGCAGCCCTACATCACACGGAGGTGGTGCATAATCAGAGAACCAAGTGGCATGAAAAATTCATCAAGGCCAATAAATTCCAACCAAGAGATTGGGCCTTGCTCTATGAATCAAGGTATTAGGAAAATGTGGGAAAACCATAGACAAGGTGGTTAGGACCATATCGGGTTGTTGAAATATTCCCCAATGGTGTTGTACAACTCATTACTATTGACCCAATCAATTTTAGGCTACTTTTCAATGGTCACCGCCTCAGATTGTATCACAAGCCAACTTCCAAGGAGGAGTTCTTGCAGAAATTCACTAAGCATGTAGTGCCTGATCTTCCTATAGCCAAAGGAAGTGGACCTAGTGTCCCTCCTTCTGGGTAACTAAGGTATGTACTTTTCATAATAAAGACTTTCACTTCTGTGGGGGCCAATTCTTCACCCATCTACCCATTCATCGATCCATCTCCACCTTTCTCTCTCTTCCATCACTTCTCTTCATTCCACCCCACCTCATCCCACCTCATTTTCATTAATTTCTTAAATTATTTCCTAAAAAGGTGAATGATACTTTCTCTACAATCTTTTCATCAAATCCTCCACACATTCAGGTACGTGTGCATTAATTGCTATATCTTAATTGTCTTTAAGTGCATTCATTTAATTATTGCACATTAGTATGGATGTTCACCATAGCATGCCAATATTATCTACTGCTATCAAATCATCATCCTACATGTGAGGATGCATTCCCAAATTTAGGTTGAGGGGAAGGAAAAAAATGTGAATATTTTTCCCACGTATCAGTCCATGCTAGTCTACATAGCAAAAATTAAATTGAACTAATTTGAAATATGAGTGAGAGGATGAATCACATGTGGGAGGTGACACCAAATACTATTTCCATTTCTCTCCATCATAGCTTTCCTTTATTCCTCCTTGCTATTATTGACCCTGTCAAATCTCAAGCCACAAACAAAAGGTAAATTAGAAAGGGAAATTCAGTCGACATTGGCATTGGAAATTTACCAAGTGTTGTAAGAAGGTAAATTTGTTTTTCAAATGAGGATTGCAAGAAGGAAACTATAGAGTGTTTGTTTCATCGTAAAAAATGGAAGGTTGTTTAATTTGAAATGAACCCATGGTGCATGATGTATTACTATATGATGCACCCTACCTGGCCAAATTTAGAAAATGTGGGTTGATAGACTACTTCCTAAACCTAGATTATTTTGTTGAAGGAATTGCACTAGAGTTTTCCTAGACATTTTCTAAAGGGAAGGCCATGGTAAAAGGGTTGGAGGTCATGGCAATTGAAGAAAGAATTGCAGAAGTCATAGGGTTTCCTGCCAATTGTGAAAATTACCCTACTTCCAGATATTAAAGATCAACCAGGGCTGAGTTTATAGAGCTAAACCACCCTCCATTGATCATAGATAAATAGGGTACAAAGATAATGTCTCTACCTGAGCCATACAAGAAGATAGTTGTTTATATCATAAAATACATCACCTGTGAAAGTTGCCAATTGAATTTTCATTTCATGCACTTCAAGATTTTGAATCACATGAGGAAAAAAAGGAGGATGAATGTTTCAAATGTGTTATACAACCTTATTTCAATCATGATGGTTGAGACTCATAAAGGTAGGGAAATTTTCATTTTCCACCATTATCTAATTAAATTGTTAGTTAAGAAGTCTCTACATGATGTGTCTAGAATGACCTAGGAAGAATTCGTAAAAATTAATCATATTAGACCTAAGAATTTGTAATCTAGGATTTTACCTCAACCTCATAGGTCTAGTAGGAGATTGATCATATTTGAAGCCTCTTTTGGTGCTTCAACCTCTAGTGCCAACCCTAGTATAAACCCTCCTGTAGTAGAGGAAACAATAGAAATTAGCTCTTCTAGGATAGAGCATTCAAATAAAGAAAGTTCTTCCCCTAATTCTTATGATGATGTTCCACTTGGCACCCTAATGAAAACTAGGGAATAGAAGAGAGAGTAGAAAATAGAAAAGGAAAGGCCAAAAGGAAGATGGTAGAAAAAGAGGTGTCAAGCTCTAAGAAGAGAAAGTTTGACAATATTCATCCTATAGCCAAATAAAAAATGAGAGCCCTCCTAGGAAGGTAAGAATAGTCGGGCCAAACTTTGGAATGCTTCCACAGGAAAGCCCTAAATCTAGAGAAATATCATAGTAGAACACAAAATCTCCAATGGGGTAGGAGAATGTCAAGGAGGAAGATATATTTAAGAAGTTAGAAAACATAACATTGGCTAATCTTGTGAACATTGCATAACAAGTGGAAAACCAAGAGTATGAGGAAAATCAAGATTTCCTACAGTAAGAGACCCTACAACAAGAGATCCTATAGAAAAATCTAGAACAAGAGAAGGAGTCCCTACAACAACAACAAAAATTGGGATAGCAATTAGTGCCCCTGCAGCTAGAATTGACGGGATAGCCTGAATCCTTACAGTTGGTACCTTGTGAAGAGAAAGCATCCATGCCAAAAAAAATGCTGATAGGAATACACAAACCCCCTAATTTTTTAGTGCACAAGGTAGCCATGAGTTTATGGAAAGAGATGAAAATAAGGGAGGAAGAATGGAATGAGGAAAAATGCAGATTGAAAAAGGAAATTCAAAAGAGAGATTAGGAGATTGAAGACAAGGACACAGAAATTGCCACCTTAAAGGAAAAGGTGGATGATATGGAAGCTTTGGTACCATATATTTTAGAGTACAAGACCCCTCTAAGGGTATATGATTTACATTTGAAGGAGAAATATCTTTCTTTTAGGCTAACATGAATTTTCTCAGATTTGAACCCTTCCATTGAGACCCCTACTAAATTTTTCAATGCTTATCAGATTGATTCCCCTGAAATGAAGAATTTGTTGTGCGAGTTTTATTTGCATAATTATGTTGTGACTCAAGACCATGATTGGAATCCACTGTTGTATGTTGGGGATGTCCAATTAAGGGAATTTATGTCCTAGGTACAAAATGAGATTAGTTGGGGTTAGCAATATGGGGCTTTTAAGCAAATAGAATCCAACATCCCTCTATCCATTAGGGTTGAATCAAAGAATCTAAGGGATATTTTTAAGGAATGGTACAAGATGCTTTTTAGACCTAGCTATGGTAATAGGATTATGCCTTGGATAGAAGTAGTTTATAGTGAATATGAGGCAAAGGAAAAAGAAAAAGAGGAAACTTTGAAGAGATACCTCTCCCAAAGATGGAACAAACTAACTAATGATCTCAAGCAGGATGAGCCTCATTCCATCCAAAACTATGTTGTATCTCTTAAAAGAATTGATAGATATATTCACATTAGAAGGAAACAAGGGTGATTTTGGCTTACTTTTACTTTTTAGCCACCCATCCTAATGTGGCCTATATTGAACCTCAAGTTCTACCACTATGATATTGCTGCAGAGAGACAAAGATGGAGCATATTGGACAGATTGGGAGGATTCTATATGGACCTTGATTCATGCACCACACACATTGATGTGGGACAGTTCTTAGTTGCAAATTTTAGAGCATTGACCAAGTAGAAGAACAACTCTTCCCCTACTAGACAACCAACAAGATCTTAGGTTGGGGGGGAGTGATGAGTCTAGGTTATGGTCTAATTTTGGGTAGAATTTATGATTTAGTTTCTAATGTTATCATGGAATTTGATGTTAAGTGTTGATACTTTTATGATATTTCCTCAAACTATAGGCATTGGGCCTAATCCTATTTATGCAAAATTTTAATGATAATGACATGTTATATGGACTATCTATATTAATTTCACATGTGGTTAATGAATGTTGTTTAAAGCAGTTATAGATATGCAATTATTGTGTGTCTAACATTGCCATGCAGATATAATCTAAGGATACCAAATTGAGAAAGGCACTGCTAGCTGGGCATGCACCATAACGTCCAGCAAGGGAATCATTCAAACGACAAAAGAGGTTGATGGTAGGAGATTCCTCATGCAAACTAAATGTAACCACCTTGTAGTGGTCTTTATTGTTGTTGAGAAAATGTGTGCATTACTACAATGCTAAACCTATGGTTGGACATGCATGTCTGACTGGATTCCATGCATGTGTAACTATCACCCCACTTTCTCTATTTTCCCTAAATGGCATCCTCCCAGTTCATGGATTTGACTCCCTTGTTTAGTTGATAGTATAAATAAGGATTAGATGCTCCTTCTCTAAAAGTTGCATGATCAGATATTGTACTTGCATTCTTAAGTTTTCAGCAATATAGTTATGGTACTCTTTTGTACTCATGATTTACAATGAATAAAATGAAGTTCTAAGTTTTATCATCTAAGATCTCATTAATTTTAGATGATACTTATCCAAGGGGGCCCACTTGGTGAATAATTCATCCTTTAGTTTAGTATTAATTTAGTATTACTTTCTATTTAGTAACTAGTTAAGAATCTGACACTAAATATTCCTATAGCCAAAGTAGATAGATTATTGCCCTATTTTTTGGCTCATATTTTCATTCCTATTATGCATTTTAGCTTAATGTAGTTTTTGATTGATGATTGGCATTTATTTTATTCTTTTCTAAGAATTTTACTTTCATCATTGTGTGTTTCTTAGTTGTAGAATGAAAATGGCTACTTTGGGTTCCTAGTGCACATACTGTGCTGACCCATTTCAAGTTCATGTCCCTAGTTTGACAAGTTAAATGTACCTTCATGATGATTGAAATAGATATTCAGGTTAGATGTCTAATCTTTGAATCATGAATGTAAAGGCCTAGTTGTTAAATCATTATAGGAGGCCAACATTAGGATTTTCAGGCAACTAAAATCCTTTAGGTTGCTCCATGTATACTTCTTCCTCTAAGTCACCATTCAAAAAATCTGACTTAATATCCATATTATATGCTTTGAAGTCCTTGTGTGCAGAAAATTCCAAAAACATTTTGATAGCTTCCATTCTAGCCATAGGAGCAAATATTTCCTAAAAATCTATTCCTTCAACTTGTGAATATCCTTTGCATACCAATCTTACCTTATTCCTTAGTACTTCTCCATTTTCATTCTATTTGTTTCAGATCACCCATTTTGACCCAATCACATTTTTGTTCACAAGCCTAGGGACTATTCCCCATGTATGATTCTTTTCTATCTACAACAATTCCTCTTTCATAGCTCTCATCCAACTCTCACCTTCACATGCTTCCTTTACAATTTTAGGTTATATTTTAGAGAGTAAATAGAAATTTATCTCAGTTGCAACTTTGCTTCTTGTCTTTACACCTTCACTCTTGTCTCCAATTATCTAATCTTCCAGATGATTCTTCTATACATATTTAGGAGTTCTAGCAACTTGTTCCGATTCATTTTCTTCTTCTACTACTACTTGTTGTTGTTCCTTATTTGCTTTAGGTATATGTCTGCAGATAGGATCATCAATAGGTATGTGTATGTCTTCATCAACTTTCACATTAGCACTCTCAATAATCTTAATCTTTTGTTAAGGCATACATATGCCTTGCTAGTACTAGAGTATCCAAGAAATATTCCTTCATCACATCTAGCATCAAACTTTCCAAGATTTTCATCAACTCTTTTAATATAGAATCTACTTTCAAATACCTTAAAATATTTTACAATAGGGGTCTTACTAGTACATAACTCAAAAGGTGTCTTTGTGTTGTTTTGTCTGATTTGAACTCTATTAAGAACATAAACAATAGTATGTATTGCTTCTTTCCAATATACATTCAGTACATTAGATTCTTTCATCATATTTCTAGTAGCTTCATGTACTGTCCTATTTTTCCTTTCAACTACTTCATCCTGTTGTGGGGTTCTCAAAGCAAACTATTGGATTTTTATCCCATGCTTCTCACATAATGTATTAAATTCACTAGAAGTGAATTCACCACCTCTATCTGATCTTAAACATTTTATTTTCAAATTTACTTCATTCTCCACTCTTGCTTTGAATCCTTAAACCTATCCTAGGCTTGATTTTTTTCTCTGAGAAAAGAAACCCATGTCATCCAAGTGTAATAATCAACAAGTAGCATGAAATATTTATCACCTTTCAAGCTTCTAGTCTTAGTTAGACCATAGAGATTATTACTCTAGAATACTGGTACTAGAATATTCTTTTCCTTTAAAGCCACATCTTGTGTACTTCCCTAGTTGACAACTTTTGCAGATAGTATTAGCAGGTCTTGTGATTCTAGCCAGTCCTTGAACTATTTCCTTTTTACTAATCTTGACTAGGTTATCAAAGTTCACATGTCCCATTCTCTAGTGCCATAACCAACTTTCACTTATCTAAGATACAAGACAATGACCATCAACTCCCTTCAGCTAGTAGATGTTTCCATGAGTTCTTCCAGTAGCAATCATCTCTCCATTTTTGGATCCTTTTCTAATTTCACAAGTATTTTTCTAAAAAAAAAGTTTAAAACCATTGCTACACATCTAACCAATACTCAAAATATTGTGCCTCAAACCATTCACATAATATACATCATCAGTTCTATGCACTCCATCAAAACTAATTAAACCTTTACCACATATCTTACCTCTTGAATCATCACTAAACATGACTAAACCACCATCATATTTTTCAAGTTTAGTGAACTTACTCTTATCTCTAGTCATGTGATTTGAACATCCACTATCAATTACCCAGTAGTCTTAATCCTATCTTGCATAAAATGTGGTAACCAGAGTACCTTGTATCCTATTATTCTTAACTTTTAGAGGTTTTTTACTTACACATTTTCCAGAGTTAGTGGACACAGATTTATTTTCCAAAGCTAAGAATAAGCATTCACTATCATCACCCTCATTTTTAGATTCATCATTAGAAATACCTACCTATTCCTGATGCAAGATAGTGTGGTGTTGAAGTCCAACAAACAATTCTGAACTAGTTTGGGAGGTCTTAAAAAACTTCAAGGGTGACTTCCTTCTTTAAGCCACCTTCTTTCTTGTAGTCTTGGAAACTCACTTTTCCAACGATAACTCCAAATTTAGAGCACTTCACCACTTCTTATGCGTAGATTCAGGAATACTTTTGTCTATTATTTGGCATATCTAATCATCTAGTCAGGCTGTTTCAAAACACCTCCACACCATTAGCCCTTCATCACTTTCCAATGGCCTAATTACCTCTTTTGCAAAGGAGGTCTCCTAAATATCACTCCTCTATCCTCAAAAACTTCATGGAAACTAAGAACCAGTCACAAAACCAAAATTTGTTACATTATATTCCACCAAACAATCTAAAATTTCATAGTCCTAATCAAAAACCATCAATTCCACCATTGGCAATCAGCTTTCCAACCTTTCAAGCACATGCTACAGACTTGTTTTGCCCTCCACCCTACCAAAAAATAAAGAAAACACCTTCCTAAATCCTAACAGGCCCATTCCACCCATTTATTAAGTTGCAACATGGTGGAATGGCCTTAAATCTCCATTATTCAATCAAAACCCTAAAAAACCCTAAATAACAAAACACTTCTTAGAAAACTGAGCCTTTCTCCCTAAAAACCTAATGAAATTCCCTCAAATAGGAATAAAATGGAAGCTTAATCAAGGATCCACAAGATTTCAAAGGTTTTACATTGATTGCAGATGGTATGGATACATACAAAATGAACACAATAATTCTCAAAAATTAACATCAAAAATTGAGAAAAATGTATTATTTCTCTAAAAATCCAAAATTCTAACCTACCTTGAGTGTTTTGGAGGCCTTTCATGATGTTTCTCAAAGGGTGCCAATGGTTCACAACTAAAAATAGAGGTTTTGACCATTGAATCTTCCAACTACCATTCAAATTTGGCACAAAAACAACAAAACAACATTAAACATCCATTAAGTTGTAGACCAATTCAACCTCACACACACCTAGACCTATTATTTACATCAATATTTGTGGTCTCATGACCTTATTACCACATGACACAAACATCCTACACAAAAACTAGACTCCATTATACTTAAGAACCTAAGATTTCCAATTTGGTTCTCCTGCACCATACAACCAAGGAGGACAATTTTCATCCTCCAAATGAAAGGAGGTCTACAACACACTTTCCATGTTTTGTGATGTCTTATTCAATCATATAAGTTTCCTCTTCTTCAATAATTCCAATACACTTAACCAAATGCTCTTTGTAGACCTTTCTCCTTGTTCTCTTCACCTCCCTTGAGTCTAGGATAGTCTCTAACTACATGGGTTGAGCATGGGGAAGATCCTTGATCCAGTATTCATTAGCATTCTTAGGTTCACCTGCATCTTCTCCTACAAAAACAAATCCCTTGTAGGGATATAGGTTAGTCAATTAAAAATAGGTGATATGGCAACTCTTGGTGGGAGTTCAATTTCATAGGCATTATTTCCATACTTGTGGACCACCTTGCAAGGTCCTATTTTCTTCATCATCAGTTTGATGTATTTCCCCTTAGGAAATCTCTCTTTCCTCAGGTGTTCCAACACTAAATCACCCACCTTAAATTGGACATCCTTCCTCTTCATATATGCCTTCTTCTTGTACTTATCCACATTTCTTTCCATTGTCTCCTAACTTGCTTATGTATATCATGCATGGCCACAAAAAAATCCTCTCCTTGATCACTCCTATTATTCACTCCACTTAGATCTCTTAACTCATAGACACCCCTAGGATGCATCCCATACACAACCTCAAAGGGACTCTTTCCAATAGTTTGGTTAATTGAATCATTGTAGACATATTCTTCCTATGGTAATATTAGATACCAAGATTGCTTATGCTCCTTAGTTAGACACCTCAATAAGCTCCCCAAAGATCTATTTAGAACCTCATTTTTCCCATCTTTTTGAAGGTGATAGGAAAAATTGTAGGTCAAATTGGTTCCCAATTTCCTCCACAGTGTTCTCCAAAAATGGCCAATGAATTTGGAATCTTTTTTAGACACTATAGATAGTGGAAAACCATGAATTCATACAATTTATTTGAAGAATAAACTTGCAATGTGAGAGGAATCATTGGTGGTTTTACAAAAAATGAAGTGTGACGTCTTACTAAATTTGTCTACTACAACATATAAGATATCATACTCTCTTGTTGTCCTTGGTATTCCTAGGACAAAATCCATGCTTATAGCTTCCCATGGTCTGCTAGGTGTTGGTAATGGTTGGTATAAACTATCATTTAAGCTTGTTCCTTTAGCACTTTGATAGATGACACAACCTTCCACAAACTTTTTAACATCCAAGTGAATCTTAGGCTAGTAGTAGAATCTTTTAACCTGATCCAAAGTCTTATCATAGCCAAAATTCCCTCCTAGGCTCCCACTATGCTTCTCCCTTACCAATTTTTTCCTCATTGAGCATCTTGGAATGCATAGTTGAGCCCCCTTGAAGAATATCCCATCTTGTAACACATAGTTTGCATATTCACTATGAAAAGACCCTTGTGACTTCTCAAAAATGGTGAAATCACCATGGAAAAATTCATCATCCTTATACATACCTTTGAGTGAGTCTATACTTATGCTTTGAAGCTTCACCTCTTGCACCAATACTTCCCTCCTACTCAAAGCATCAACCACTTTGTTGGCTTGACCCAAGT
This sequence comes from Sequoia sempervirens, assembly GCA_007258455.2. NCBI lineage: Eukaryota > Viridiplantae > Streptophyta > Pinopsida > Cupressales > Cupressaceae > Sequoia > Sequoia sempervirens. The sequence goes on along the minus strand of VDFB02058242.1, from coordinate 361,923,762 downwards.
CTTATGCTTTATAGTAAATGTGTAAACTTGCAAGTAATCAGTCCACTTCATATGCCTATGGTTCAATTTCTCCTAGATATTCAAAAAAATTAGGACATGATTGTTAGTAAACACCAAAAATTCTTTAGGCATCAAGTATTGCCTCCATTTCTTAAGGGCTTGCACCATAGCATATAATTATAGGTCATAAGATGAATATATTTTCTTAGCCTCATTCAAATTTTCACTAAATAATGCAATTTATTTCCCATCTTGACTAAGTACTACCCCTATGGAAAAACCACTAGCATCACACTCAATAGTAAAGACATTATAAAAATCAGGAAGAGTAAGGATTGGTTGTTGAGCTACCTTTTTTTGAGATATTCAAAACTCTGACCAGCCTCCTTGGTCCATTGGAATTTTCCTTGCCCCTCTCCTTTGATGGTGTCTATCATTGGTGCAAAAATGTGACTAAAATTCTTTACAAACTTCCTATAGAAGATTGCTAGTCCATGGAAGCTCCTAGCTTCTCCAACTATCCCAAGTGTTGGCCAACTAAGAATGGCCTCAACCTTCATAGGATCCATCTTCAACTCACCTCCTAAGATCACAAAGCCCAAGTATACTATCTCTTGCTTCATCCATTCACATTTCTTGAGGTTTATCATCAATTATTCTTCATGTAAATTTTCCAACACTATATCCAAGTACTCCAAGTGGTCTTCCTTTATTTTACTGAATACCAAGATATCATCTAGGTATACTACTACAAAATTGTTGATGAATTCCTTAAAAACCTCATTCATGAGTCCCATGAATGTACTCAGAGAATTAGTTAGCCCAAAGGGCATCACCAACCATTCATAGAGGCCCTCATTAGTTTTAAAAGTTCTCTTCCACTCATCACCCTCTTTGATTCTTATCTAGTGATATCTACTTTTTAAATCTATCTTAGAAAAGTACCTTGCCCCTGCCAAACTCTCCATAAGATCTTCCATCCTAGGTATGGGAAATTTGTACCTAATAGTTATTTTGTTAATTTCCCTTGAATCTGTACAAAGCCTCCACTCTCCATCCTTTTCGGTTTTCAAAACAGTTGGCACAACACATAGACTCAGAATTTTCCTCACCAAAACTTTATACAATAGCTCTTGAACCTAATTTTTTATCTCCCCATTTTGTTGAGGTGTCATTCTATAAGAATCCTTATTTGGAAGACTTTCACTAGGGACTAGGTCTATATGGTGAATAACATCATGGATTGGTGGCAAAGTGTTTGGTAACTCATCCACAACAATGTTCTCATACTTGTCAAGTAGGGTCTTCCCCTCATTAGGGACCCTTTCACTATCATTTGTTGCTACATCAGAAATTGGCTTTCCCATAATAGCATATCCACCTTCTCCCTCTTCAAGACTCTTCTAAAACTACTCTTTCACAATCATGACACTAGGTCCTTCATGGTCTACACCTCCATCTTCTTTTAGAGGTGTTGGGGTATAGATACCCCATCCTTGTCAATGACATAGATGCTCTTTTCTCCATCATGTTGGGCCTTTCTGTCAAATTGCCAAGGACTGCCATAGAGGAGGTGCCATACATCCTTTGGGATGATGTCACATAGCACCTTATCCTTATATGGTCCAATTTATTAAACTCCACCCATGATTGGTCACTTATAAGCACTTGTTGAACTTTATTAAGCTGAGAGATCTTATATGGTGTAGAATGAGGGATCCTCTAAATTTTAGCTTTACTAACATTTCTAATGAAACAAGATTATCAGCATAACCAAAGTCCACTACCACTTTGCATACCTTTCCTTGTACCTTACATGTAGTTCTAAATAAAGCCTTCCTTTGTGGTGGTTCCTTGGTAGTTGGGATCTTGATTAGTGTACTCATGAGAAAACTCTCTCCCTACTTCTAGACCTGCATGCAATGAAGGTGAATTTACACTCTCTCCATCTTCTTCTTGGACAATTTGTGTCCTCTATCCCCCATGTGAACTTGTGTTGTGTTTATCAGGATATATCCAAGTAGGGTGACCAAATTGGTCACATTAGTAGCATCTCCCAGCAAAGGTATTGGATCCTCTACCTTGCTTTCAAAATATGCCTCTTGCATTTGATATCCTTCCCCTAAATCCTCTTCTTGGTTCATTATCTTGCTCTTGTCAACTAGATTCTCCTTGCTACTTTTGAAATTGTGATCTGCCCCCTCCAAAATTACCTCTTCCCCTATTACTCTTTCCTCTACCTCTTTGTTGTTGCTCTTTCTTCCTTTTTATGTTTTCCTCAGGCCTCGTAGCCAATTGGAAACACTCCTCAACACTTCTAGGTGTGGCTAAGCTCAACTCATCTTATATCCTAACCCTCAAACCATAGATTTACCTTGAAATTTTCCCCACTTCATCCTCATGGTGGCCTACTCTCATGCTTAGTTTATGGAATTCTTCTATGTATTCCATCACATCCATCTCTCTTTATTTCAAATTTTACAATCTCGTAAAGCTTTGAATCTCATAGTCACTTGGTAAGAATTGGGCTTTCACCTTTGATATCATTCTATCCCAAGAACTGATCTTGGGCTTCCCATTCTTTACCCTCTTTTCTTGAAGGTAGTTCCACCAAGTCAATGATGGCCCTTTTAGCTTTTTCTTGGCCAATTTTAGTTTCTAATTTTTAGGGGTCTCCTTGTAATCAAAGTAGTTGTCAAGGGCATCTATCCAATCAAGTACCTCCTCACTATTCATTTTTCCACCATAGATTGGAAAATCCAACTTGATATCCATGTTGTCTCCTCTAGTAGCCTAAAGTACCTTTATACAATTTCTCTCATTTGGATCCAATCCTTCTTCTTGGGCTCCACCTTGAGGGGCTTCACTCTCCCCTTCATTCTCTTCCTCTTCTTGGTCACTCTCCTATTTAGTGACCCTCCTTAATTTTACTTCTAAGGCTACTATCATAGCCAACATTCCATCTCGATTCTCTTTTATTGTCCTCACTTACCTTGTGAGTCTTGAATTTACCTTAGGAGGCATCCTACCCTATTTCTTCTATAAACCCCTTCTACAAATTTATTCCACAAAAAATTCTCCCAATCAAAACCAGAGCTCTAATATTGCTTGATGCAAGACAGGGTGGTATTGAAGTCCAACAAATAATTCCCAATTGGTTTGTGAGGTCTTAAACAACTTCAAGGGTTACTTCCTTCTTTAAGCCACCTTCCTTCTTGTAGTATTGGAAACTCACTTTTCCAGTGATCACTCCAACTTCAAAGCACTTCACCACTTCTTGTGCATAGATTTAGGAACCCTTTTTTCTTTTATTTCACATATCTAATCATTTGGTCAGGTTGTTTTAGAACGCCTCCACACCATTAGCCCTTCAACACTTTCCAATGGCCTAATTAGGCCTCTTTTGTAAAGGAGCTCTCCTAAATATCACTCCTTTTTCCTAAAAACCTTCATGAGAACTAAGAACTAGTCATAAAACTAACATTTGTTACATTAGATTCTACCAAACAATCTAAAATTTCACTATCCTAATAAAAAATCATCAATTCCACCATTGGCAATCAGCTTGCCAACCTTTCAACCACATGCTACAGGCTTGTTTTGCACTCCACCTTACCAAAAAAATATGAAGCACCTTCCTACATCCTAACAAGCCCATTCCACCCATTTATTAAGTTGCAACAAGGTGGAATGGCCTTAAATCTCCATTATTCAATCAAAACCCTAAATAACATAACACTTCTTAGAAAATTGAGCCTTTCTCCCTCACAACCTAATGAAATTCCCTCAAATAGGAATCAAATGGAAACTTACTCAAGGCTCCACAAGATTTTAGAGTTTTTGCATTGATTTCAGATGGTACAAATACATACAAAATGAAATAACATAGTAATTCCTAGAAATTAACACCAAAAATAGAGCAAAATGTATTATTTCTTCAAAAATCCAACATGCCAACCTACCTCAAGAGTTTAGGAGGAATTTAATGATGTTTCTCAAAGGGTACCAATAGTTCACAATTGAAAATAGAGGTTGTCACCATTGAACTTCCAACTTCCATTCAAATTTGGCACAAAAACAACAAAACAACATTAAATATCCATTAAGTTGTAGAACAATTTGACCTCACACACACCTAGAACTATTATTTACATTGATATTTATGGTCTCATGACCTTATTACAACATAACAAAAACACCCTACATAAAAAATAGACTCCATTATACTTAAGAACCCAAGATTTCCAATTTGGTGCTCCTGCACCATTTGCTTAAAATAGTACAACTTCTTATACTTCTTATCCTTACTATCCTTATAATCATTGTTATTTTTATGTGTAGCCCTATTTGGACATCTTAAGCATAATGACCAATATTACAACTAAAGCATTTAAAGAACAACATACCTTTATACTTTCGAGTACCTTTCTTCAACTTCTTGGTGAAGTTAGCTTCCAACTCATCACCATCATTACTATCTGGTTCCTCCTCAATCTTCATTGCCTTAAATGTCATTTCTATCTTTTATTTTATCTTGTTATCTTTCTAAAACTTTCTCAATTCAAATGCTTGCAAGGTGTTGAACAATTGTTCCAAGGTGTACTTCTTAAGGTCATGCATTTCTTCAATCACCGATATCTTATCATTGTAGCAGTTATGTAGGGTGATCAGGATCTTCTCTATTATGTCTTCATCTGATAGCTTCCCTCCTTGATTTATAACCTCATTTGCAATCTATTCAACCTTGTGAAAGAAACTTGTAAATTCTTCACCATCTTCCATTTTTTAGGTTCACAAATCTACGCTTTTCTGCTAGTCTCTTTGTCAATTTCACTTTTTCATTCCCTTCATACATGTCTTCTAGATTCTTCCAAACTTCATATGCAATATCCAAAGAATTAACTTTTATTTGGTCACACTACTGAATTTGACACAATTTCCTAACGTCCGTTCGTTGGTCGTTTGACAAATATTTGTCAGACTAGCGATGAAATGGTGAAAAAAAATTTGTCACTATTTTTTCGTCACAAGTCCGATGACAAGTTGAATGTCGAAATAATGGTGAAGAATCGTCAGTTGTCGGCATCGTGAAATGGCTTGGACGTTCGTTGTAATAGCGATGAACACTTCATGTATCCACCAACAAATTACACAAGGAGTAGCGTCGAAACAATAGCACATATCCATCGCCAGTTCGATGAAATGGGCAAGGAGTAGCATTGAAACAACACCAAAACTTCATCGAAAGTACGACGAAATGGGCAAGTAGTAACATCAAAACAACACCAATAGTTTATCAACTTTGCAACGAAAATAGCAAGGAGCATCATCAGAAGAATGCCAAAACTTTGTCGCAATGGTGACGAAATGGGCAATGAGTTACGAAAAAACCTTTGTTGCAGCTATGGAAACTTGGTCGAACCTTTCTATTGATTCATCGGTGTTTTTCATCAAAATTTTGATAAAGAATCATTTTGTTTTAAAAAAAATATTAGTGGAAATGTACCATTGCGGAGACTAATGATTGATCATATGTACAGACTACATATTGGTTTGATGCTTCAAATGATGCATTTCTTATATTTAAAAGTACATTACCTTATTGAGCTTCTCTTTGTTTCAAGAATAGTTTAATATTATCTACTTAACAGGGCCAACCACGTGATGGTGGAAGCTCATTTGGCCCCTCCCCCCCCCCTCACATCACTCTCAATTCACCATACCCAATCATATAACATTAACCATTCATTCATCCATTAATAACATATAACATTCATTTATTAACATATAACATTCATTAATTAACATATTCACATTTATTCATTAACATATAATACTCATTCTTTCATTTTTTACATATTATCAAAAATATGGTTGTCATGATATGATTACAATCACTTTTTTTCTGTTTCTTTTTGAGAGCTGCATAATGCCGAAGTGGAGTGTCATTTTATAAGTCAATATTGCCCCCCCCCTTTAGTTGTTCTACCCTCTGCTCATGATCTTAATGTATGCCTAGTCATCTGCTCATGATGTGGATGTCGCTGCAAGGGGGGATCTATTGCAATAAGAAAGAAATTTTAAACTGATATGTTTTATTATTATTGTTACAAGTATTTCATTAATTAAAAGAATATTAGAGTGGTTCTCTTTACCTGATGGGTCCACATCATGTTCCTGAACTTTTGTTATAGACTCATGCTCAACATGTTGAACACCCTCTAAATCCTAATCTACAGTTGAAACATGAAATGTTACATTAATTAATACACCAATTGAAATTAAATATGTTTAAGAGAACATGAGGGTGGTCCTCTTTACCTGATAGAGCCACATCATGTTCTTGATATTCTCTAGCCTAATCATGCTCAACACATTGATCATGCTCTACATGCTCTAAAGTTGAAACACAAAACGTTACATTAATTAATTCACCAATTGCAATTACATATGTTTAAAAGAACTTTAGAGTGGTCATCTTTACCTGATGGGGCCACATCATATTCCTGATCTTCTCTAGCCTGATCATGCTCAACATGTTGATCACGCTCTACATTATCTAAAGTACCTGGATGCACACCATGACCTTCATTTGCACGTTCTACTCCACCCTCACCAGGCTGCATTCCAATGTCATGTGCAATATTATCATTTCTTGAATGTTTAAAGTAAATAGGCATATAATTACTTTATGGTGGAAATTAATATTCAATATATTGCACAAGTATTCAATTTTAAATAAACTTTATTGAGTTTATTTACTTGCGTTTCAGATGCAATGGAAGATTGTGTTTGCCCAGTCAAGACTCTTAGGCATTCAGCCATTGCTCCATAGCCTTGTTGGAAGGAAATTTTCAGGTCCTCTTCTGTGGGAAATCTGTTGAATTCAGAGCCCTACATTTTTGCAAAAGATCATGAATTTTGATTCTATGGTGTGATAAAACCAAAATTATTTTCAATTTATTATAATTTGGATGCAATATTTCATTTATTGATACTTACAATTCGTGCGGCTAATTTCATATAACCACCAAAGCCAAGTTTGTATTGCCCATACTTTTCTAGTCTTTCCTTTGTTGCATTCGATGTGTCGAGCAGCCTATGAAAAGTTTGAAATACGTTAGATTATGTAAAAAGAAAGAGTAATCAGTATATAATTACATTGTTGATAGTATCACACATAGCATACTACTTTTAAAAAAACAATTAATGGCATTTCCATAGCATACAGACATTGAGAGAAAATAAAATACAAAGTTCAATCCATGAATTATAGAAAATAGATTTTTGCTGGTTATATTCATATTGTTGATTACATTGCACAAAACATACTACAACTGCATAAATATCAGATGGTGATAGTTGTCTATGCTACCACATTTTTCAAACATGTCTACCAAAGCATTTTATCAAACAGTTCACTGCCTTGCTACTATGGCTAAAAGCCTAAAATAGATGCTTTCAAACAAGCTATGGATGCTTGGAAAAAATCTATCAAAGCATAATAGTAAGCAATAGCATAGACAAGGTAGTGAAGTGTTTCAAAAAATGCCTCAAAGAAATGTGGTCTCATGGTGATGGAATGAAATGACAATCCATAGCAATTTTCTTGTCATGGCATTCGTTATGACATTCCATCACCATGAGACCACATTTTTTTGAACCATTTTTTCAAATAGTTCACTAATTTTTCTATGCTACCACATTTTTCATACATGTCTACCAAAGCATTTTATCAAAGAATTCAATGCCTTCATGCTATGGCTAAAAAGTAAAAACCTAAAACAAGTGCTTTCAAACAAGCTATGGATGCTTGGAAAAAATCTACCAAAGCATAATAGTAAGAAATAACATAGACAAGGTAGTGAATTGTTTGAAAAAATTCCTAAAAGAAATGTAGTCTCACGGTGATGGAATTCCATGAAAATCCATAGAAATTTTCTTGTCGTATGGCATTCATCATGGCATTCCATCACCATGAGACTACATTTCTTCGACACATTTTTTTCAAGTAGTTCACTACCTTGTCTATTCTAATTTTTCATACATGTCTACCAAAGAATTTTATCAAATAGTACATTTCCTTGATGCTATGGCTAAAAGCCTAAAAATAGGTGCTTTCAAACAAGCTATGGATGCTTGGAAAAATCTATCAAAGCATAATAGTTAGCAACAAGCCATGGTCTCATGGTTTTTTTTGCATGAAAATCAGCTTAATTTTATTCACGATTTTTTAGATTTTAAACACATTTTTTTGGAAATTTTGAGTTTGAAATGGAAAAAATCATTGACCAAAAATTCAATTATTTTTTCAAAAAATCAGGGAAAAAATCATCTAGCCTGTAGTTTTTTTAAAAATTGTGATTAATCGGGGTTTTTTGCAGATTTATGCTTCTATATCACATACCTTCCTTGGCCTAGTGGTGTCTTTCCTTTTTTCTTTTCAGCCTTCTTTCCATCGGACACCAAGTCCTTCCACTCCCTCTCCAGAATCATGGGGGGACGCTCGTACTTATTGTTCTTCTCTAAATGTGACCTATATTGGTCCCTTGCATACTTTAGATATGTACCAGCTTTCTTAAGGACCTTGGTTCAGTTGAATGTTTATCAACAAACAACACAACTAAATAGTTAATGAGCTCATATTTTAAATCTTCATTTTGAGCATTCCACCATGTACGTATGGTGGGCCCCAAGAGCTCCAATGTAATATCACTTAGATGTTTATAAAAAACATCATTTCCTGCAAAATGATCACCATAAAATGATCATAGGATCAATATGAGTCTAAAAAGGCGATCAATAAGTAAATTTCAATTGGATTATATAGCAACGGTAAAATGTTTAAAATACCTGGGACCTCTATCTTTATGGGAACGAAATCCTCGGTCACCACAAGTGTGACCAGAAATTTTCCCGTACTAGTAATACGGGAAGATCCAGGAAATGTTGCTAAAACATCACCAGTACTAGTGGTCTCTGCATCAGTACATGTCTGGCCGTATTACGGTATGTGTTCAACACCAGAGAGGTGTATTAATGGATGCCTACATGGTATGTGTTGCGGCATTTCAAAACGACAATATAGGCATGGATGGGCGGATAATGTGATGTATGCGTAGGAAGATCAGGATGGACACTTGTACCAACCCTTACTCCTCAGGAAGCACTTGCAGTACCCTAATCATGGCGAGGAGCATCATGAGGAGGCAAATAACCCTATAAAAACAACACATATTTTAGTTCATGACATAAAAGAGTACAAAATATAAAACCATGAATGAACTTATGTTATAATTAAAAACCTCATGACAGCTTACTTGCAAGTTTTATAATCTCTCTCTCAATACTTTAACCCTCTCTCTTATCTCATCCTATTTGAGGCATTTTGAACATCAACCAGTCATTTGTTCATTGCATTTTTCATGAAACTTCTTTATTGTATCAAAAGGGTTTGTTGAATAAGCCATGTCACCATCACAAAATATTGTCTGCACCTCACTATGGATGCTCTCCTCTACTACTAGTTCCTTTCCCCGATCAGTCGACTGCAACAAGAATATTAAAAACATTATCAAAATTAACCCAAAAAACTTATGAAAAAAACATAATAATAAAACATTTTGCTCGTATCTAATTTCTACAATTACAATGAGGTAAACCTATCGGGTAGAAGCTCCTGAAGATACATTGCGATCTGTGCTCTAGATGATCCTTCTCCATTACAATCCAATGTCCTCCACAGCTGACAAAATTAAATATATAAAAAACATTACCAAAATGAAACCAATAGACTTATGAAAAAAAACATAAGAATAAATGGTATATTGGAGTCATTAATTGGAGGTTGGGTAAAATGGTACATAGTACGTACCACCCCCATAGTAATTGTGTTTGTAACTAAGTGATTCAAATTGTAATCAATTAGCAACTCTTCCCCTGCAGTTATTGATTTTATCGCACATACGAATACACAGTTTCCCTCGCGCGCCTCAAATATGCAATTAGGTTGCTTATTTGTTGACCCAAGTCTTGTACTGTTTATAAACCCTACAATATTCCCTGATGCTTTTGGCCTTCCATCAATGTACATAGCCACTCCTTTATTTTGATCCTTATCTTTTAGTTGTATATAATTTTCTAACGATTGCATACCTCATACACTTCATGTATATCGAACGGAGTTGCATCAATCTTTGTATTTTGTAATAGTGTCCAACTTATGCTCATCAATTCAATAACTTTTAAGTAAGACCTTTATGCCATCCATGCAAAATAGGCCAAAATCGTATAATGACGATGGTGCTATGCCATATATCCTCTTGTTGACACAAAAAGCAGTGTTTATTGGAGGAAGTTCCTTGGGTACCCATTGTTTCCGTAGATGTTTGTACCTCAAGGGCACCTCGATGTCGCCTATGCTCTCATCATCATAAGAACATGACCCCCCTTCAGCAAGAAAAATTCCATGTGTTTACAGAATTTTCTTCTAATCTTTTTACCTCTAGTTGATCTCCCTCTTTTAGACATACTGCATGTCTGGCTTTAGTCTTCTCTTCTTGAATTTTCTGCTGTTCGAGGAAGAAAGATCTGAAAAATACCTATTTGGTGTACCTGCACTCGTAAGGATGTTGGATGAAGTTCTTTTATGGTGATGTGATCCCAAGGTGACATTATGATTAATCTATCATTTCATCGCTAGAATTTCATAGGTTATAAGGTAATCAAGTCTTGATAGATTGCAAGCTATTGTTACTACCGTCCAAATGTGTCCATCACAAATCAAATCTACTTAATGTTTTAACTCCCAAACTTTGTAACAAGTGTTAAATGTGACTATGGTCCACCAGTTACACAACCAAGGCCTCAAATGTATTCTCTAATTGTAATAAAAGGATTTTTTATATTCATTCAAGTAAATAAACTTGAAGGGAAACACCACCAAGTGGTTTATTGGACACCTACATGACTAAAAATAGCAGAAAATTTACATTTAATTTCCATATGTCTAAGTGGTTAATAGGGAGGGAGTGTGTACTAGGCATGGTTAAGTCATCATAAGTTTATGCTTTGGCAATAATTTTTTTTTAAGTCATATTAAATCTTCCTATGTCTAATTCCTAGGAGATTTTTGGTATGTTTTAAGGTAGGATGATTGATGAAAGAGCCAAAATACTAGCCTTTCTCCATGGTATCCAGGTACACATAGCAATGGTTTTCTCTTATACAGTTGGACATGATTTAAAGAACTTAGCTAGGAATTATTCATTTAACCTAAGGTTTTCTCATAATGCCATCATTGGAAAAGTATGATCAAATTCTTCTATTATGAAAAATTGGTCTATGTGCCTCTAGTAATCACTATAAATGTTTGTAAGGATAAAATGACTAATTGCATCAGGTAGGAGAGAATCAACTTTGAGTTCTTCAAAGATTATATTCCTATATTCATAATTTTTAAGGTTGTGTGTGGAGGAGGTTATCACTACCAAGAAGGGAGGAGACCTTTCCTTGTATTCTTTTATAATTTTCATTATTCTTATTTATTTTACACATACATTTACAAATACACATACATATGCATTTACTGTTTTCATTTATTTCTCATGTAGTTTAATAGTTTGATCGATTTCATATTATATGTGTTGAGGACTTTAGAATTTCAATTACATTAATTTATGGATATGTTGTATCTATAACACTACAAAACCATATACTCTTTGCATTTACACTTGCATTTAGAAATACACATTTATATACATAGATATAGAGTTCTTTAATGATATGTTGTATTTATTGTTCTAGGAGAGCATCCAGTAATTGCATTTACATTTACATTTAAAAATACATATGCATATATGTGTTTGTGTGTGTTCATAAAATCAAATCTCCCATACATGCTTTGTTGAAACCTAGGCTTGAACCTCTCATTTCACATGCTTTTCTTCACAAACTATTGAGGACAGTAGCTATACCTTCTTTATTTCTCATCCTATGCCCTATTCATGCATCCTATAATTACAACAGTATCCACGGGGCCTCTTACACAAGCTACAGTAATCACAAAAAGTGTAAGAGCCACGTTATATCTTGTTTGGACTACAAAACCCTGAAAATAGGGTAACTCAGATTATGATTTGTTGGTGGGCTGTATGGACAAAATCACTAGCACCAGCTCATTCTTGGAGTCTTTTGAAAGAGAAGTGAATCAGGTGGCAGTTAAGTACAAACCTTATAGTGTCAAGGTGAATGAGGTGATCAATTTTGATTGGCCAACTAATGAAGAGTACAAGGTGGTCCAATTGCCTAGTGACACGTGTGCTTTCTGGCCCGATGCTTGTTTTCTCCTCCTTTTTCTATAAGAAGGATTTCAAGGCTAGAAGTACGAGTTAGCAAGTTAGACATTTTTGGTCGAGTCTAGATGAAGTTGTAGAGAAAATTGTAAATTCTGATGGTTTTAGGGAAAATGCAATTTAGGTTTTGAGTCATTCTGTAGTAGGTTTTTAATTCATGGGGATTTGATTTTTTATGACAGTATTGGCATTTGAATTGATATGATTAATTCAAACTCATGTCTCTCCATTATACAAGCATATCTAAATTTTGAATAAAATGATCAAGGGTCATTTGGTTCATCTCATTGCTGTGGTGTGTATGATTCTTGTTTTAGGTTTAATTCAAGGAATTAATTAAAATGGATATCTTTTGTATAAGCTATTTTAATTTTTTTGTCTTATCTTATACCATTTTATGAGAATGGGGGTGCCAATGTATGAGAAGATCTTTGGAAACTAGGCATGAAAATTGAAGGTTAAAGAGAATGGGGGTGCCAAACTTAAAGTACTCATTGCCCCTTGGTCGTCGATTTTCTATGAGTGCCCTCAACCTCATGCTCGGGGCTAGTATTGACCTTGTTTTCACTCCTCCAAACTCTTCCTCAGCACTGATATTGACCTTGTTTTCACTCCTCCAAAGTCTTTGTCGACATTGGTATTGACATTGTTTTAACTCCAAACTCTTCCTCGACGCTGGTATTGACCTTGTTTTCACTCCTCCAAAATCTTCCTCGGCGTTGGCATTGACCTTATTTTCACTACTCCAAACTCTTCCTTGGCACTGGCATTGACCTTTCACTTGTCCAATTTGACGAGCTACAACCTAGTTTCTTTAGCTTTTATAGTATGTTAATTAAGCTCAAAATTTTGGTGCCATTTAGCTAGGTTTCAATATTCTACAATATAGTTAAGTATATATTAGCTATATTTTACATAATAAATAATATAATTATTCAACTTCTTATAATTAGATATTATATTCTTTAACAAAATTATTAAATACGTATAAAATTATTATAATTAATAATTAATAATAAGTATATTTTTATATAATACAAAATAGAATTAATATAATATATATTTAATATAATAGTAATATATATTAATATGAGAGAGAGAAACTAAATTTTGATTGGTTGTTTCATGTCAACAATCCAAGGATGGCATGTGTCCTTGGGGAGTTATGCTCAAGGTAGCATGCCATTTGATCAAAGATATGATAGTTCTCCTTTAAGACCTCTTCAATGTACCCATTGCACACTTAAGGAGACAAAGATAAATATAGGAAAGAAAATATATATAGAGAGAGAGAGAGGGGGGGAGATAATGACGAACATACAAATAGA